>JACEEZ010023784.1:447500-503775 GCA_016584305.1 Chionoecetes opilio | reverse complement strand
CGCTTTTTGGGATCGGCAGCAGTCCAATATCAGGCCCCAGCGCTGTTTCAATCCACTGCGGTTAGTGCACTTTCCAAGTAGGACGCCGTGCACTTTCAATGCCCCCTGCAGCAGTGACCCCTGGTATAAAAATCCCGATGGTGGTCACTTAACTGGACAGGGGCCCCTTACTGAACCACAGCCCGCACAGATGTCAAAAGTTGTAGTAGTGGACCGTTTACTCGGGGCTCTGTCTGAGACGTGTGGGGAGGGGTTGTGTAGACGGAATCGGCAATCTTTTTACCGCACATGACGAGTAAGTATCAGAGGCCCGCGAGAATAAATTTATTATTCCGAGAATAAACAGTGACAACCGGGGATTTGATATGAAATATTTTACGTATTTAAATATATTAATGCGATTTTTTAAATGATTACTATGTATTGAGGTTACTACGTCCTGGACGGCAGCCCATTCCATACGTTTATCAAACACGGTTTGTGATAGAAGTTACTTTGCTTCATTCGTTACAAACGTGTCTGCTTATTTTTAAATCCGTGTTTCTAGTTGAGCTTGACCGGTCTTAGCGTGAAAAGATTTTCTGGGACTAGTTCGTAAATCCATTGAAGAATTTAAAAGGATCTTCGATGATGGTCCACCTCTTATCCTTCGTTTTGTTAGTGGGAATTAAGTTAAGTTCTTTGAGCGATTTTCGTACGATTATACGCAATCTAGGTATCATTTTGGGTGTACTTCTGCGCTGTATTTTTTCTAGTTTATCTATGTCCTTTTTTATAATAAGGTGACCAGAAACTGAACACAAAGTATCTAGATGGGGGCGAACAAGCGAGTTAAAAACCGACGTGAGATAACTTTTTCAGATTGAAACTGAAAGTTCGGGTCCAATAAAGCCAACCAATTTTATTTCGCCAGTTTTTACTACCTCTTAATTGGTTATTCGGTTTGAGATCTTCGAGAAAAGGGAGGAGGATGAGGAGGAGGGAGGAGGAGGAAGGAGGAGGAGGAGGAGGAGGAGGAGGAGGAGGAGGAGGAGGAGGGGTAGGAGGAGGCGGGGTAGAAAAACGAGGAGGAGGAGAAGAGGAAGAGGAAGAGAAAGAGGAAGAGGTGGAAGACGGAGGATAACTAAAACGACCGGCAAGAAGAAGAAGAAGAAAAAGAGAAGAAGAAAAGAGAGAGTAAAACTATAACAGGACATGCAATAAGAATAACAACGATAACAACAACAACGATATAAATATTTATCAACAGAGAAAAAACACGTGGCAATTAAAATAGAAATATTTTGATAAACAACACATTCTGGCCGCTTCTTTTGTGTGGTGAGAACAATTATAATAATAATAATAAAATAATAATTAATAATTAATAACAATAACAAATAATAATACATAATAATAATAATAATAAAATAATGAGAACAATTAGCTGGTTATTTGTCGCCTCGAAGTTACCTGTGAGAATGATGATAATGGTAATGGAATAGTTCTCTCTCTCTCTCCTCTCTCTCTCTCTCTCTCTCTCTCTCTCTCTCGCTCATTTGTGCTTTTGGGAGGCCCTTTTGTACCGGGGAGGGAGGAGGGAGGGGGTGGGAAGAGAAGTTTAAACTTAGTAAAGAAAACAGCCTGTAACCACTCCTGTTTCCACCTTACCCTCTGCAGCCCTCCCACCCCCCCCTGCACCCCCCTTCCCCCTCGACATCCCCTCATGCCCCCTAGCCCCCACCTTCACCCCCCCCTTCCCCCTACTCTCCTTCCCCTCCCTGAGGTCAGTGAACCTTAGTGGCACAGTTTATGATCTTTATTTAATTTAGATGCAGATGAGCAGGGTTTGGTAGCTGAGAGGAGGAGGAGGAGGAGGAGAGAGGAAGGAGAGAGAGTGAAGGAGAGGAAAGAATAAACTGATTAAGGAGTATAAAGCCGTAAGCTGACACAGAGGGTGACAAAGAAACAATAGAAACAGAGGGAGAAAAACCATAAACCAACGAAAGTGAGGGTTAGGAGAAACAGTCAGAGAGAAAAATAACGGCAAGGAAAAAAAGAAGAAGAAATAAGAAGAAAAAACCCACTCAAATATAAGGAAGAGGAGAATAAGAAGAAGGAACAGAATAACATAAGAGAATAAAGAAGACGTGAAGAAGGGAGAAGAGGAGAAAGAGGAAGGAGATGAAGAAGGGAGAGAGGGGAGGGAGGGAGAGAGGGGAGGGAGGGAAGGAAGGGAGGGAGAGAGGGGAGGGAGGGAGGGAAGGGAGGGAAGGGAAGGAAGGGAGGAAGGGAGGGGAGGTAAGGAAGGGAGAAAGGGAGGTAAGGAAGGGAGGAAGGGAGGGGACAGAGGGAGACAGAAAGAGAAGGAACTTGGGAAGGAGGTAGAAGGGAGGGAAGAAGGGAGACAGGTGAGACAGAAGGAGAAGGAAGGGAGGTAGAAGAAGAAGGGAGAACTTATAGAAGGGAGGGACAGAGGGAGACAGGTAAGGAAGGGAGGGACGGGAGGGAAGGAGGTAAGGCAAGGTAAGACAAGGCGACGTAAATGGAAATCAAGAACACACACGCTCGACGATACCAACACAACAACACTAAGACGAAGCCGATGCCGCCACACACACCCACACCCACGCCCACGCCCACTCTCAGTCTTTGAACGCCCGTGTGTCGTCGCCCTGCCGCTCTCTGGCCTCTAGGGGGACGACGAGGAGGGGTGAGGAGGAGGGAGTGTTGTGGGGAGAAAGGCGGGGCGGGGCGCAGACGGAACAAGAACGTGTTTTCGGCAGCTCTAAGGTTGTATTTGCCAGGTATTGTGACCATTCCAGCGCCTCTATGCAATCCCTGAACCCCCTACACCTTGCCCCTGCCCCACTGCATCCCCTACACCTTGCCCCTGCCCCCCTGCCCCCCTACACCTTCTCCACGGCCCCGCCCCCTGCCCCCGAGACCTCTAGGCTTGACCCCTGACCCCCGCCTCGGCCAGTCCGGAGGGTTGGTTATCTAGGCGGGACCGTCGAGCCTCACCCATGCCCAGCCAACCGGTCTTCCTTCGTACACACACCTGCCCAACCCTTCCCTTCACTAACCTCACCTGACCTGACCTGACTGGGCGGCACAACACAACAGCTGAGTCAGAGGAGGGGGAAGGGGGGAGGAAAGTTTAGAGGTGACCAATGACTGAGAGAAAGAGAGAGAAAGAGAGAAAGAGAGAGAGAGAGAGGGTAAAAGGAAAGAGTTGGGAAACGTATGAATAAATGGATACAAAGGACTCAAGACTCCAAGAAGAAAATCATTTAGGAATTAAGATGAATAAGGGTATATAGAAGGAGATTTAACTGTCATATCAATAATAGTGCTTTTGAGAGAGAGAGAGAGAGAGAGAGAGAGAGAGAGAGAGAGAGAGAGAGAGAGAGAGAGAGAGAGAGAGAGAGAGAGAGAGAGAGAGAGAGAGAGAGAGAGAGAGAGAGAGAGAGGGGAGAGAGAGAGAGAGAGAGAGAGAGGGGGGGGGGGTTGATATATACACAAATAATCAGACATGCCTGAAATAATACTATGCCATCAAAGGCAATGGGATGTCAAAGGTTAATGGATCATGAGGTCAGTGAATGGAAAGTGCAAACACAGATTACTACATTAGCTTTTCCTCTTTTAAATGAAGAAACA
Organism: Chionoecetes opilio; assembly: GCA_016584305.1. NCBI lineage: Eukaryota > Metazoa > Arthropoda > Malacostraca > Decapoda > Majidae > Chionoecetes > Chionoecetes opilio. The sequence goes on along the minus strand of JACEEZ010023784.1, from coordinate 500,133 downwards.
ACAACAACAAAGCGGCAACAACAACAACAACAAAGCGGCAACAACAACAACAAAGCAGCAACAATAATGATAGGATTGACAACATTCTTTCAGGCAAGTACTCTACATCTTCGTTTGTTTAGACTTTTGATGTTATTATTATTTACGTTGGAGCCTATAGCGTCCGCAGGCTTTTATTTTTCTTCTAGGCTATAGAGGTAGTACGTACAATACTCACTCACTCCTGATCGTAGCCTGAATATCTTCGCCGTGTCCTTCGTATACACTCAACACTCAGGTCGTCTCTTCATACACGAGATTCCAGGAAGCTAATGTTGTGAAGCGACTGTGTTAACTAATTTCTCCTTCCCAGCATCTAGTAGTGGAGGGTGGCAGGGTGGGAGGCAAGACCTCCCCTCCACGGGCCACCAGATGCTGTTCCTGTACTACCTCACCCGCCCGCCCGCACGCCCATATACGGCGTACGCCCCATGCTACAGAGGTGTCCCGCGGCGCCCCTCACACGGCGTCATTAAAGAGGCTCGAGTCAAAGGTTACGCCTCTCATCAACTTCACTCAAGACGTTGTTCATTTTGTGTTTCATTAGACCGTCTTGCCTCATAGCGTGCCAGTTTTTGTTCCTTAATAAATAGATGTCTACACTTTGAGCCTGAATGGCGGGCAGAGGTGGGCACTTCCGCAAACACTTCCGCAAACCGCAATTTCCGTAAATTGCGGAAGTTCGAATTCGTTTGCGGATGTGCGGAAGTGTAAATGTTTGCGGATTTGCGTTTGCGGAAGTACTTCCGCAAACGCAAACATGTCCGCAAATTCCCAAATTTGAACACGATTCTTGCGCGGCTATGCGCACCGTCCAGGAAACGCTGCTTGCCCACCAGTGACCAGTCAGGTCAACCAAGGCCGCAGTTATCAGCGAGCATTCTCAGAGGCAGTACGCGACCTCCCAGCCCTTCTTCATGCTTTGCTTTGCAATTTTTTTTTTTTTTTTTTACATTTATGGTTGTAATACATATAAACATTATATGTGTGATGTAGTAATATCATTGAAATATTTTAGATGTTACTGAAAATGTTTTAAGTGAGACCCAAGGTCAGTAGATACTAGAAACATGATTTGGTGGTGACGGGTGACACACTGATCTGTGGCATCACGTTCCTCGCCCACTCAGTCACGTCTTCTAGTATCGTGTGCTCCTACCCGAGATTATCAAATATCCACAGCAGGTTGACATTTTTTACATTATTTTAGTACATTTTTTTAGTTCATTATTTTAGTACATTTTGTTAGTACATTATTTTAGTACATTTTGTTAGTACATTATTCTAGTACATTTTGTTAGTACATTATTTTAGTAATTTTTTTAGTATATTATTTTAGTACATTTTTAGTACATTATTTTAGTACATTTTTTAGTACATTATTTTAGTATATATTTATAAAAACATTTTTAGTACATTTTTAGTATATTTTAGTACATTATTTTAGTATATATTAAAAAAAATACATTTTAGTACATTTTAGTATATTTTAGTACATTTTAGTACATTATTTTAGTACATTATTTTAGTATATATTATTATTATTTTTTTTTTAGTATATTATAGTACATTTTAGTGCATTGTTACTACATAATTTTAGTACATTTTTTAGTATATAATGAGTACATTTTTAGTATATTTTTTGTACATTTTAGTACATTTTTAAGTACATTATTTTACTACTTTTTAGTACATTATTTTAGTTTAAAAATTGTAATTTGTTGTACATTATTTGACTATATTTTAAAGCACATTATATTAGTACATTTTAGTATATTTTTAGCATATTAATTTAGTACATTTTAGGTACATTATTTGAGTACATTTTAATACATTATTTTAGTATATTTTTTTAAGTACATTATTTTAGTACATAATTTAGTACATAATTTTAGTACATTTTAAAGTACATTATTTTAGTACATAATTTAGTACATTAGTTTAGTACATTTTTAGTACATTATTTTAGTAGAAAATTTTGTACATTACTTTAGTACATTTTTGATGCACATTATTTTATATTTTTTTAGTACATTATTTTAGTATATTATTTTAATACATTTTTTAGTACATATTTTTAGTAAATTATTTAGAGTGCATTATTCTAGTACATTTTTTAAAGTATATTTTTAGTACATTTTTTAGTACATTTTTTAGTACATTTTTTAAAGTACATTTTTTTAGTACATTATTCTAGTACATTTTTAGTACATTTTTAGTACATTATTCTAGTACATTTTTTTAGTACATTTTTTAATACATTTTTTAAAGTACATTTTTAGTACATTTTTTTAGTACATTATTCTAGTAAAAAAAAAAAGTACATTTTTTAGTACAGTTTTTTAGTACATTCTGTTAGTAACATTCTTTTAGTACTTTCAGGTGTACTAATATATAGGTATATATACTGTCGGGGGTCCCCTGCTCCCTGCCTTGTGGTTCTGAGTCCTGCCAGGCCCTCCCTTAGCCCCCTGCCGCCCTAACGAAGGATGCAGTCACGCCCTTCATTCCCTGCCACGCCCATAGTCCCCCTAATGCACACATTTCAATAGACTTCCCGCCTTTAGTTTCCTTCCAGCAACTCCACCCCTTCACGCCCAGATCTTTCCTTGGCTATAAAAAATCGTGTTTTCGAGCCATAAAATTACAAAAACTAACTGAATATACCAAATTAGTTAGTGGACAAGGATACTAAACAGGTCATATCTATTAAATATTGCTTAGGTTTACTAAAAATCGTCTAATGGTTCCCAAAATTACAATGGAAATTACGTTGTGGGTCTCAAGGGGTTAAAGACGCCACCGGTGTTCCCTGCGCTACGCTCTTGGCGAGTGCAAAGGCTACTGCTTGCAGGGTTTTTTTTCTCAATAGAACATGAGCGATCCAGGTATTTTTACATAATTTATCAAAGTATCTCTTGGGAGATTATTAGGGATATATTACATATACCCCTATTGCGGGTAAATTATATATACCCCTATTATTATATAAATACTCTTAATAGGGATTATTAAACGCTCAAGAGGGGAGAATGAAGCCAAGTCAGCAAAGAAACTGAATCTGAAACAATCACTGGCCATTCCCTGCACGGACTGATGCTAAGCAGGATGGTTCTGATGTAGTTTTAACCCCTTGAGACCCAGAACGTCATTTCCATTGTAATTTGGGTACCATTAGACGAGTTACAGTGCATATAAGCAATATTTTATAGATATGACCTGTTTAATATCCTTATCCACAGGCTAATTTGGTATATATAGTTACTTTTTCTTATTTTATGGCTAACAACAGACTATTTTTTATATCAAAGGAAAGATCTGGGCGTGAAGGGGTTCATTACTACAATAAAAGGAAGAGGAAGAAAAAAACCCAGCAATAATATCATCAACAACAAGGCACACCGATCAGGGCGCCATAAAGAAGGGTGCCGCGTCCTGCAAGACACTGATGGTCAACTGCTTAATGTTGGGGAGGGTTAATAGTGACCTGAGGGATTGGCTCATGATAAATACTGGCGTGGGACAAGGCGGTGCGATGCTCTCGTGCTGTTTATAGAGGACATGGCAGGAGGAAAGATGGAGGCGCGAAAAAATGGCATAATAATCTATTTCTGATTCATGACAGGAAGAAAAGTGGAGGCGTAAAAAAAGTGCATAAAAATCTATTTCTGATTGATTCATGACAGGAAGAAAAGTGGAGGCGTAAAAAAGAGGCATAATAATCTGTTTCTTATTGATTCATGACAGGAAGAAAAGTGGAGGCGTAAAAAGGAGGCATAATAATCTATTTCATATTGATTCATAGCAGGAAGAAAAGTGGAGGCGTAAAAAAAGTGCAGAAAAAAATTATTTCTGATTGATTCATGCCAAGTTGTATATTCCACCTTCAGTGAGGATACGTCAAATGGATGCTTTTCTTTCGAGCTTACTGTGCTGCTACGCGTAACCTTAAAGCTACACATCAACAGGTAGCAGTGCAAAGTCTACAAGCTGTTCAAACACACGACGCCTCTTACCGTCAATAACACTATAGTCGCCACTGCACTAATATCGCCAGGAATCATATATTACGAATTTTAGCATCACTACAGACTTGTATTTGCCACTGAAGAGGCATACACTGTAGTTTACATTATGTACATCACACTACCGTAGATAACAGTAAAGTCGCCAGGACAACTTTTTTTTCTGTTTACAGACGTGTGGTGGCGTTAATACTTACATTTCTACATCCATGATTTCAGGAAAGTTAGAAGGGGCTATCTGGAGAATCTGTGTCATTTTGTGTCTTCATCTGTGTTATATTAGGGCTATAAATGAACAAATTACAAAAATATCTACACAGTGGCTACCAACAGTCAAGTCGCCACCTAGTGTTTATTTACTGAGTGTCGTACCGCTGTCGTCGTCGCCCGAAAAAAAAACGCGTAGTGAAATTTGAAACCGTCTATACTTGCAGCTACAAAGCATAAAACAACGCTGAAACAGAGTAGATTATACATTCATGATATAAACTACTGTATATTATCTTCAGTGGCACATAAAAATCAGTAGTAATGCTATAATTCGTAATATATGGCGCCTGGCGACATGACTGCAGGTGGCGACTTGACTGTTATCTACACTACATGTCTTCAGTGGCATATACAAATTATAAATGATGCTAAAATTTTCAAGTAGTGATGCTAAAAAGCTCATCAAACTCGTACAAGCTAGTGTTATTTATTATTTTCCACTGTCACGTATTGTCTGCGTCCGAGGAGCAACAATTTAGATAGACTTTAAATGTGTTTCATCGGCACAAGACCAAACCCGGACATTTATTAGTCTCTCACAATATCGCTGTTATTAAATAAATATTTGTAATCTATACTTGACGGCCTTTTTGCTTTCATCCTCTCAGTGTTCTCAGACAAGTTGTTATGGAATGGAAATAAATGTTTGAGTGACTGACATTTAGAAATAATAAATATGGTCTCCGCTGTCTGGTTACAAATATTTCGTGTTTTTATTGCGTTGTTCTTTACTATATATTATAACATTAAATGTGAATTGTTCCTTCTTTATGTCTGGCCTCTGCAAAAACTACATAACATCTATCATAGACCACTGTATACCTGGACTGCCCACGGAATATCGGCCTGTTGCACAAGGGCCTGAAGTCGGAGGACCGCTCGGATTCATATATATATACGGATCATATAGACTGGTTTATCAGTATATATGATATGCTGTAATCTTCGTAAATGTTTGTTCTATAATATTATCAAATAAAATTCAAATATATGTTGTAAGGAATATTCTCTCGTGATAAACAACATGAATTACAACATATATTTGAATTTTTGGTAAAAGTCAAGTCTAGTTAAATAGTATAGTAGTAAAATGTTGAACGGTGAACCACTTTGTCAGCAGCCTAGCAGGGCACTTTTCTGGAATTCTTTTCTTTTTCAACAAGGTTTATTTATTCATGTTGGTGCTTAATTATTTGTGGATGTCTGATAGAAGAGTCAAAGAATGCCTCTGATAATTTAAAGTATCCATCATATTAAAGACCGTGATAGCTGCCTCACACGGCCCTGTTGCCTTCCTGCTTCCAATGATGACAATGTTATAATAATATGATTCATGTTATAGCCTGTGTGTCACAATCTATTTACACGCCATTACGCTTTTTGATACAATGAAAATACAAAAACTGTCCAAGTTACTATATTTTGTTAGGTTTGTTTTGGATGGTATATTCCTATAGCTTGATACATCTATTATGTTAGCCAAGTAAAGGTCTACGGCGACAGTTAAACAAAACAAACTTATTATTGTTTGCAAAGGGTGGGCATACGAGGTAGTGTCCTATATTATTGTTTGCAAAGGGTGGGCATGCGAGGTAGTGTCCTATATTATTGTTTGCAAAGGGTGGGCATACGAGGTAGTGTCCTATATTATTGTTTGCAAAGGGTGGGCATACGAGGTAGTGTCCTATATTATTGTTTGCAAAGGGTGGGCATACGAGGTAGTGTCCTATATTATTGTTTGCAAAGGGTGGGCATTAGAGGTAGTGTCCTATATTATTGTTTGCAAAGGGTGGGCATTAGAGGTAGTGTCCTATATTATTCTCTCTGTAATGACTGACTATTGTAGTATAACCTTGTTGTAAATGTACCCACTGTATCAACTAGCATCTAAAGTCGTATCTCAGGCACTCTTAATTCATTCACATTCCCGTCACATACGTTGGATTCAAGTCATTTATATTACAGTTGAATAATATCCATCCTCTCTTTTAGGCAACTGCTAGCGTCAATAACACTATAGTCGCCACTGCACTAAAGTCGCCAGGCATTATATTATCATGAATATTACGAATTTTAGCATCACTACAGACCTGTATGTGGCACTACAGAGGCATGCACAGTAGTTTATAATCATGTAGTACATGTCTTCAGTAGCACATACAAATCTGTGGTGATGCTAAAATTCGTAATATATAGCGCCTGGCGACATTAGTGCAGTGGCGACTATTGTGTTATTCACGGTAAAATCGTCGTCACTACAGTTGGAAAATACAAAAAATTTGTGTCACAGGCAGCAAAATCCGTAAGTGGGTAATACTCTCCCTGTCCCGGCAAGACCGTAAGCCTCCCGTCAGTAATACTTCAAAGGCAGAATGGCTACGAGGAAATGTGTGTCGTGTGATGGCCTCTTTAACAGCGTCTGTCATGTGTCTTCTCGCATGCCTCGTTGGTGATGAATGCATCCTCTGAATTATTGTGGCCTGAAAGCTTTCTAGTTTTGCAATGTCCTTAATGGGGTTTGCAAAGCAGGAGTATAATGTGTTGTAAAATGATGTTGTCTGACCAGACTTATGCCGTCACATTAAGCTACATTTAATGCAGCCTAGCATCCTATTAGCTTTAATGGTTGCCTCGTTGCATTGGTGGGAGGATTTTATGTTGCAGACAAATGTAATACTTGAATCTTTAACCCCTTCACGCCCAGCTCTTTCCTTTGCTATATAAAAAATTGTCTGTTGTTAGCCATAAAATTACGAAAAGTCACTTAATATGCCAAATTACCTAGTAGACAAGGATACTAAACAGGTCATATCTATAAAATATTGCTTATATTCACTAAAAATCGTGTAATGGTACCCAAATTACTATGGAAATTACGTTCTGGGCCTCAAGGGGTTAACGCTTTGAATGGTACTCAGGTCCTCTGCCTTATCTTATCGTGGGTGAAATTATTGTTCATCATGAATATTTATATAAAAAAACCTTGGCATTTGTTTGTCGCAATCAAATAACCTTTTACATTCAGCAACATCTGTGCAAGTTATAGAAGCATTCCCAGACCTTCATTAGACGTGACCGGTTCTGCAGTCTTCGAGTCATCAGGAGCATGCAGAGTATTCAGCTCTGTACTGCGGCATGCTACCCGTAAACCGGTCCAGGAAATAACCTTTGAAGGGTAAATCATTTGCTTGTTCTGTTGTTTTAGCGCTGCCACACAGGCCATCAGGGTTTATATTTACATTGTTGAATATAATATCAATTACTACATACGCGCTGTGCTTCCGGAGAAATGAAGCAAAAAATATATTGTATTTCACCACAAAGCTTTGGCGCCGCCACAAAGCCCTGAGTCCCTGTCCTTCCCGGTGGCTCAGTGGCTGGATGTGGCCTGTGGGGGTCGAACTAATGCGCTTCTACCTAAGAGGAAGACTTTTCTGTGTAGATAATTATTATAACGTTTGCTGCGTCTCACATTGCCACAGATGATATTATGGTAAAATATTGGAGCCCTTTCCCGCTCTTATTAGTGGGATTTTTTTTCTCTCCAGACCTTCACAGATCCGTACAGATACCTCTAAAACATAATTACAAAGTGGGGGAGAGATGCCCCTGTCACTCCCCCAATAATTACCCCCCCCAGGGAACCCCCAAAATAACATTACTAACCTAACCTAACCTTACCAGTAACCTCCTAGCGAGACCTATAATTGCGGAAAAAAACTATGATTTAACCAGGTTAGGTTAGGTTATATTGCACTCTTCCACAATATATACAGCGTTTTATGAACTTCAAAGTATTCAGACGAGCTTATGTCTTTCGTTTATAAGTCGTAATTACTGTATTTATGACAAGGTAATTCAAGTTGTGTTTATTACGCACGATCATAAACCTGCATGCATCAAACACGTCTGTTATTATGAGAACAAGAATGTGGAAAGTAGACATTGATAGAAGGGAAGAGGTGATTGCTGGGAAGACGACGACCGGGATGTACATAAGAACATACAAAAATAAGGAAGCTACAAGAGCCCGCGAGACCTACACGTGGTAGTTCCTGTTACTTAATACTACCTACATCCACCTTTCATCCCCATCCATGAATTTATCCAGCCTCCTTTTAAAGCTCCCTAGTGATGTACAGAGGCATCGAAGAGACGAGAGAAATGGAATGAGTGGTTTTATCGAACAACTGAGAGGAAATTGTGGTGTAAAAAGGAAGGGAAAGAAACAAGGCATACGTAATCAATAACATAATAACGGATAGCCCAGTTAACACACCATTCAGTAACTACTATATGAGTGAACACGTATACAAATGGATAAATATAAATAAAATAGATTACTGAACAATCACACAAACTTAAGTGAAGCATTAATGAGTGGTTGGTAAGTCTGGTACTGATGAATAAAGTGACGTGTGTGTGTGTGTGTGTGTGTGTAGTAGAAGTGTAGTGTGTATTGACGTGTGTGTGTGTACAGGAGAGGAGAGGAGAGGAGAGGAGGAGGAGGAGGAGGAGGAGGGGAGGGGGAGGAGGAGAGGAGAGAAGAGGAGAGAACCTGCGAAGCGATCCTAAGCGAAAGAGGTCACAAGAAGAAGAGGTGGCGGCGGGCAGGGTAAACACTACACAACACACTGTAATGGTACACTAAAACGGTACTTACCCTCTGCCTCCTTGCTCGTCCATGCTGATGAGGTGATGTACACGATATGGAACACTTATCGGGCTTACTTATCACTTATCAGGCTTATTTGAAACACTTATTTCCCCCCTGTGTTGTCCAGCGGGCTTGTGTTGTTGTGGTGGTGGCGGGGCGGGGCGGGGCAGGCGGCGGGTCAGGGGTGGTGCCCTCTGACAGGGGTGTGGCGCAACGGCCCGCGCCAAAAACTAGACCCAAGTTGACGAGTGGATAAATTGTTCATTATATTTGTATATTTTCTGTATTCTTAGTATTTCTGTGACAATGTGATTTTAATTTAAAGGAATGATGTTAATTATTCCTTTTATTAAGACGAGGCAGCATTTTATTCCGTTGTTTACATAATATATATGTTTTAATTTGAAGGAATGATGTTAATGATTCCGTTACTGTAAGAAGAGTCAGTATTTTGTCCCCGTTATAATCTTGTTAACCATAATTTCCTCCTATACGTCGACTAGCTAGTTCACTTTTCACCGCCAGTTCTGTACTTGTTCCTCTATCTTCTTGTTGTGTGAGTGACCTGTAACAGTAAGTGCAGCCCCGTACACCTGCATGTCTGCCTGCCTCGCGGACACACCCAACATTCTTGATCCTTGCCTAACCTCTAACCCTTTGGCTTGTGCTAGTGTCAGGTTATTAATGTCAGGCTCTCTCCTCGCTGTTGGCACCCCTGATCACACTTGACTTGCTAATACAGTGTTACCAATGCTGCCTCTACACCTCTTTCGCCCACTTACTACCGTCAATAACACTATAGTCGCATGAATAGTAGTTTATAGTATGTACATGTCTTTAGTGGCACATACAAATCTGTAGTGATGCTTAAATTCGTAATATTCGCCTATAAAATTCGCCTGGCGACATTAGTCAGTGGCGACTATAGTGTTATTGACGGTAACAGTAACATGAAAGTCCCACAGTATAACGCTACTACTCCTTACCGAAACCGAACGAAACCGGGTGATAGGGTTGGGGGTAGGGGGGTGAGGGGGGGTTGGAGGGGCGGGTGTGTGTGTGGGGATGCTATATTCCAAGTTTCAGATTGATATGTCGGGCCAAAGTAGACTTATTATATATTTTGTTAATATCGGCGAACGAAACCGGCCCTTGGTTAGGTTAGGTTAGGTTAGGTTAGGTTAGGTTAGGTTAGGTTAGGTTAGGTTAGGTTAGGTTAGGTTAGGTATGGGTTAGGTTAGGTATAGGTAAAGGTTAGGTATGGGTTAGGTTAGGTATAGGTAAAGGTTAGGTTAGGTTAGGTTAGGTATAGGTAAAGGTTAGATATGGGTTAGGTTAGGTATAGGTAAAGGTTAGGGTAGGTTAGGTTAGGTATAGGTAAAGGTTAGATATGGGTTAGGTTAGGTATAGGTAAAGGTTAGGTATGGGTTAGGTTAGGTATAGGTAAAGGTTAGGGTAGGTTAGATTAGGTATAGGTAAAGGTTAGATATGGGTTAGGTTAGGTATAGGTAAAGGTTAGGTATGGGTTAGGTTAGGTATAGGTAAAGGTTAGGTATAGGTATAGGTTAGGTATAGGTAAAGGTTAGATATGGGTTAGGTTAGGTATAGGTAAAGGTTAGGTTAGGTTAGGTTTAGGGTCATTTTTTTTTTTGGTCATTTCTGAAAAAAAAGAAGAAAAAAAAAGCAGATATAAATAGCAGATATAAATGGCCGGTTTTGACCACTTAGCGACCAGGTATTGATCTGAAATTTTGTGAAGGGCATGTTGAGATACCCTGCATACCCCCACCACCTTCAGAACCAACATTAACCTTATTTGAGCCCTGGTTTTAGGGTCGGTTAGGGTCGGTTAGTGTACATCGGTCGGTTTCGATAAAAAGGACCACCCCAGTATAAAGGTGCATTTTTTCTGATTTCTCGATGAATAAGAATCCTTTCCGCGTCAACACACCTCTCTGCGCTGCCTGTTCTTAGCCGAGTCGCCTATAGATTCCTTTGACTTTTAATACATAGGTGTATGGTCACAGTTTTTCCAATCCTCAATCTATAATAATAATAATAGTAATACCACTTTTTTTCGCCCGAAGGCATAGACAGAAAAAAAGTAAAAAGCTACACATAATATACATAGAAGGAAATGAACTTTGGTACTAATGAAATAAGTGATAATATTTACATGGGAGCAGTATATATCATAAAATGTCGCACCAGCTGTTTGTTCTGTTGCTTGACATGTTACTACTGACTGACGGTCATGGCAGGTAACATGTTACCATGAATTCTGACATACATTATACATCTATTACTTTGAGATCAGAATGACTTTTTCAGAAGTAAGTGTAAGAGAAAAAAATGCATTATGGACACTTTAATGGCTTATTATTTGCTTTAATGGCTTATGGTTCCGGTCCGCCTCTGTCAGCGTGACGGTGATTTTGTCGCACAGATTTTCTCTCTGCTTTACGGCGACGCCCTTCACGACATACAGGTCCCGCCTGGCCTCCTGCAGGTGTGCCTTGGCACGGGCCCTGCGGCGGGCGGGGAGGGTCATGTCCTTCTCCTCGTGCTCCACGGCCTCCCGTTCTGCCTCGAGGGCTGCGTCGCCCTTGTCCTTGGTGCTCTCGGCCAGGGCACGCAGCCGCAGGTCCCTCGTGCTGGCGATGGTGACGCACTGCAGCACCTCCACCACGGCGCTCACGTCCATCACACCTCCATGTCCACCTGCATGGACTCCATCAGGTTGTGCTCCTCCAGGTGCAGCAGATGCTGCTGGAGGTGCCGCTGGGTGCGGGCAATCACTGGCGTGGTTGTCCTGGCCACCGCGATGAGCCTTGCCCTATTATGTGCAAGGCTGGAGACTGACGCGTCCCGCGCCCAGGATTTGGAGACCGCCGTTTCCCGCACCCAGCGGCGCCTCCAGCAGCATCTGCTCCGACTGGAGGAGCACAACCTGATGGAGTCCATGCAGGTGGACATGGAGGTGTGATGGACGTGAGCGCCGTGGTGGAGGTGCTGCAGTGCGTCACCATCGCCAGCACGAGGGACCTGCGGCTGCGTGCCCTGGCCGAGAGCACCAAGGACAAGGGCGACGCAGCCCTCGAGGCAGAACGGGAGGCCGTGGAGCACGAGGAGAAGGACGTGACCCTCCCCGCCCGCCGCAGGGCCCGCGCCAAGGCACGCCTGCAGGAGGCCAGGCGGGACCCAGGGTCAATAGAAAAAACCCTGCCGGGACCTATATTATACACCCGGCGGGAAGGAACACACGCGCGGGGCTGTTTAGTTTGCGTCACTTCAGCCGCTTGTATCGATACTTATATTTCTTATATTTCTCACTTTTATATTTAATTATATTTAATATCACTTATATTTAAAAAAAAAAAAACAATATCATTGTTATTATTATTATTATTATTGTTATTATTATTATTGTTATTGTTATCAGTATTATCATTATCATTACCATAATCATTATTATTATCATTACCATTATGTCATTGATACTTTTACTATTATCATCATCATCACCATCATTACCAATATCATTATTATTGATATAATTAGTATTCTAAAATTGAAATTATGATGATGTTTACCATCATTATTATCATCATTACAATTGTCTTTACTATTATAAATGACGGTAGGAGTGAATTTTTTTTTTTATCAAATTTCCCCGCGCACTCTGATCTGTCTGTCATCACACAACAAGAGAGTGAAAGTGGTGATGCATGAAGTATAGTGATGCCGTTGTGGCGATGATTGTTGTGATGCCCCGTGGTGGTGTTAATACTACACGATGCTGTGTCTTAGGAGCGTCATAACAGCGCCAGGTAGTGAGAGATAAGAGAACACAGGTACATTAAGGTCATCTTTTATACCTTTATGGCACTCATCTTCCTTCCCTTAAAACTTGCCTCCCTGCACCTAACATTTCCTAAGTCAACCTATAGATACATTCAACCTATATCTTTTTTTATAGCCCTCATCTTCCTTCCCTTTAAACTTGACTCCCTGAACCTAAAATTTCCTCCTTCAACTTATCTATCTCTCCCTCGAGTCACTATCTCTCTCTATCTCTCTATAATAATCTTTTATATCTTTTTATAGCCCTCATCTTCCTTCCCTTTAAACTTGACTCCCTGCACCTAACATTTCCTCATACAACCTATCTATCTCTCCCTCGAGCCTCTATCTATCTATCTCTCCCTCTGTATCTCACTCTCTCTCAATACCTTCCTCACCTTTCCCGGAAGCAGCCGTGTCTGTGTGTCGTCTTGTCTAGGTGAGTCCCGCTTGTTTATGGTCTCAGATTACAGGCAGACCAGGAAACAGATTCACGCACAGGTAAGGGAAGGATAGGGAAGGAGAGGAGAGGGAAGAAGAGCAAGGTTATAGGTTAGAGGATAAGGATAGGTTAGGTATAGGATAGGATAGGTAAGGATAGATGATAGGTTAGAGGTGGATAGAGTTATGGATAGCGGATAGAGTGAATAAAACAGTGGATTACGTGCTCCACAAACATTACTGGATTCTTGATATATCGCCGTGTGTGTGTGTGTGTGTGTGTGTGTGTGTGTGTGTGTGTGTGTGTGTGTGTGTGTGTGTGTGTGTGTGTGTGTGTGTGTGTGTGTGTTTTCCTTTGCCTTCTCTTCTCCGTTACCATACAAACACATCTTAAATATCATATTACTCCATTCCCAACATTTTTTCACATCCTTCTGAATTTCGCCAAAGCTTTTCTCTATCTTCCCCTCACCTTTCTCTCTCTCTCCTCTCTCTCTCTCTCTCTCTCTCTCTCTCCTCTCTCTCTCTCTCTCCTCTCTCTCTCTCATCTCTCTCTCTCTCTCTTCTCTCTCTCTCTCTCTCTCTCTCTCTCTCTCTCTCTCTCTCTCTCTCTCTCTCTTTCTCTCTCTTTCCCTTCCTTACGTGTATTGATGCTTTTAAACGCAGGTCAAAATATCTCTCGCTCAACTTCCTCTCCTATTCATGGCTTCCTCCCTCTCTCTCCCTCCCTCCCTCTCTCTCTCTCTCTCTCTCTCTCTCCCTCCCTCCCTCCCTCCCTCCCTCCCTCCCTTCCTCTCTCCCTCTCTCCCTCCCTCCCTTCCTTCCTTCCTTCCCTTCCCTCTCTCCCTCCCTCCTTGCCATCATCTCTGACGTGGGTACAATGGAGGGAGGAGAGACGTAACGAAGAGGAAAGAGGAGACACTAGATAGAGAACAGGAACTGACTGGCTCCCATGGTTTGTTTTCTTGACCCTCTCTCTCTCTCTCTCTCTCTCTCTCTCTCTCTCTCTCTCTCTCTCTCTCTCTCTCTCTCTCTCTGTATGTCAGTCTCTCTCTGTCTGTCAGTCTCTCTCTCTGTCTGTCAGTCTCTCTCTCTGTCTGTCAGTCTCTCTCTCTGTCTGTCAGTCTCTCTCTCTGTCTGTCAGTCTCTCTCTCTGTCTGTCAGTCTCTCTCTCTGTCTGTCAGTCTCTCTCGCTGTCTGTCAGTCTCTCTCTCTGTCTGTCAGTCTCTCTCGCTGTCTGTCAGTCTCTTTCTATCTGTTTCTCTGTATGTCTGTCTGTCTTTCTCTCTCTGTCTGTCTGTCTGTCTGTCTGTCTCTCTCTCTCTCCCTGTCAGTCTCTCTATCTCTATTTCTCTGTCTGACTCTCTCTCTCTGTCTGACTCTCTCTCTCTCTCTCTCTCTCTCTCTCTCTCTCTCTCTCTCTCTCTCTCTCTTTCTCTCTCTCTCTCTCTCATCTATCTATCTATCTATCTATCTATCTATCCATCTCTATATCTCTCTCTCTCTGTCTATCTATCTATCTATCTATCTCTTTGTCTGGCACATTAGATTTCCCCTTTTAGCATTTCTCTCTCTCTCTCTCTCTCTCTCTCTCTCTCTCTCTCTCTCTCTCTCTCTCTCTCTCTCTCTCTCTCTCTCTCTCTCTCTCTCTCTCTCTCTCTCTCTCTCTCTCTCTCTCTCTCTCTCCTCTCTCTCTCTCTCTCTCTCTCTCGAAAAATTCCCTCAAAAGATAAAAAAAAAAAAAAAGGAAAAATCAATCACATGCTCTGAAATCCGTACATTTGAAGAAAAAAATGGCCCTTTTTTATGCTATCATTTTTTTGATGGATCTCTTTTTGAGTTTCACGCGTGAGATAATCTGCAGGTAGGTAGGTACACACAGTAAACTATAGGCCATTTTTTTTATCAGTGCCCCCTTCATACACCTTGTAACTAAGTCTGTCCTCAAAGGTGCTTATTACCAGACCATATGGCAATCGTTTCCCATTTTCTTTTCCTTTTAAAACCGACACAACAAAAAACGGAGTAATAGATATCCACAGGGGGGGAGACTTTAGCGTTGCCTTTAAAGCGGTATTAGAAGAGCTTAGAGACTACTATATGTACTACACGTCGAGACAGGTAAAGGAAAGACCTGATGCGCGGAGACTGTGCACTGAAGCGAGAAGAGGAGGAAGAAGAGAGAGAGAGAAAAAAACCGTAGAATACAAAAAAAGACGATGAAGATGTAAAAGAAGAAAGAATGAAGAAAAAGAAAATGAATAATAATAATAATAATAATAAGAAGAAGAAGAAGAAAGGAGGAAGTGAAGGAGGATAAGAAGAAGAAGGAGAAGAAGTACAAGGAGAATAACAAATGAGAGACGAATAAGAGTGGAAACAAAAAGGAAGATGACACTTGAAACATGAAATCAACAACAACAACAACAACAACAACAACAACAACAACAACAACAACAACAACAACAACAACAACAACAGCAACAACAACAACGCAAAATAATAACAATAACATCAAAGTAGATGACAGGAACTACCACGTGTAGGCCTCGCGGCCTCTTGTAGCTTCCTTATTTTCTTATGTTCTTATGTAAGAATAAGAAAGATTCCATCAAACAACCCAGAAGAAAATAATAACCTTGTGATATAAGTTTAAGAAGAAGCAGGAATAGAAGTGGAGAACGAAATGTGGATGAAGTCAGAGAACAAGTGGAAAAGGAGGAGGAGGAGGAGGAGGAGGAGGAGGAGGAGGAGGGAGGAAGAAGAAGAGGAGGAAGAGGAGGAAGAGGAGGGAGAGGAGAACAACTACAAAAAGAAGAGCATGAACTAGAGTAAATGAAAATAAATTGGTGACGGAACAATGATATAAAAAAAGTTGAAAGAGAAACGAAGATGAAAATGTAACACTAAAAAAACACAAAAAATATAGAAACATAGAATACATAGGGAATAAAAATCAGTAACTCACCTTGCCATTACGTTCTTGCATAAACAGCACAACCAATATACATTAATCGATTCATTTTTTTAACACTGTAACTATTTCTTTAACGATTTAACCCCTTGAGATCCAGAGCGTAATTTCCATTGTAATTTGGGTACCATTAGACGATTTTTAGTGACTATAAGCAATATTTTATAGCTATGACCTGTTTAGTATCCTTGTCGATTAACTAATTTGGTATATTCAGCTACTTTTCGTAATTTTATGGCTGACAACATATGATTTTTTATAGAAAAGGAAAGATCTGGGCGTGAAGTGGTTAAGTATAAGTATAGGTACATAAGTATAGTATAGGCATAGGTATTAAGTATAAGTATAGTTGATATCTCAGTATGACTCAAGATGACTCTCACGAACAAGAATTTCTCCAACACATTATTGCTCAAGGGAATCCCGGCTCATGGAAACGTTTGCTTCCGGAAACCCACCTGTGTAATATAAGTGTGTGTTGTGTTGTCTGTTCTGCAAGTCACCAAGTTTAATACACGTAGTACTGTGAGGCGAGTGACGTACCGCTGCTACTGCTGATGATGATGCTGCTTGGACTGAGGGGGGAAGCATGACTGGGAGTGGTTTTTTTTGTGGAATGTCACTGTGTTAGACCTTGAGCAAGCAAGCAGGCAAGCGCGCGCGCACACACACACACACACACACACACACACACACACACACACACACACACACACACACACACACACACACACACACACACACACACACACACACACACACACACACACACACACACACACACACACACACACACACACACACACACACACACACACACACACACACACACACACACACACTAAAACATTGTCCTGTCCTCACTAAGAACAATCTATTAATATAAGCAGGTTTTTCTCTGGCCATAAACAACCGCCGTGGCCTACGTCTGACCTGCGCCTGGCCTGCGTCTGGCCTGCGCCTGGCCTGCGGCGTCCTGCGTGCTGGTCATGGCATAATATTTACCTCCATCGTTAAATTTTGCTCTTCATTACTCAAGAAAGGAAAAAAGAAAAGCCTATTATCATTATTATTATTATTATTATTATTATTATTATTATCATCATCATTATTATCATTATTATTATTTATTATTATTATTATTATTATTATCATTATTATCATTATTATTATTATTATTATTATCATTATTATTATCATCATTATTATCATTATTATTATTTATTATTATTATTATTATTATTATTATTATTATTATTATCATTATTATCATTATTTTCATTATTATTATTATTATTATTACTCACCTGAAATCAACCTTTGTTTAATTCACTATCAGTAAAAGTCACATTTCAGAACAGATTTTTCGAGTCACTCATCCAAGACCGTGTTATTTCCTGTGTTATAATAAGTAGTACGTATGGTTATATTATTTAAAAGTATCAGTTTCTTCAGTTGAGTCCAGAAAATAGTTTATATGGATAAGGACTGATATACGTGTACTGATGAGCCTCTCTTGGGCTGTTGAAGAGTTCCCATATTAGGGTTTGACACACGAGTTATGATCCTCCATAAATGTCTTGATGATTACTGCCGTCTGTCAACTATTTATTGGCTGAAAAAATATTGATCCGCCTCGCAAGAACAATGATGATTCTGCCTTGGATCTCTTCAATACTTGAATACTTCAATGTTAAGTAATATCTTCCTTAACCCCTTGAGGCCCAGAGCGTAATTTCCATTGTAATGTGGCAACCATTAGACGATTTTTAGTGAATATAACCAATATTTTATAGATATGACCTGTTTAGTATCCTTGTCGACTATCTAATTTGGTATATTCAGTTACTTTTTGTAATTTTATGACTCAACCTAAGATTTTTTTTATAGCAAAGGAAAGATTTGGGCGTGAAGGGGTTAACATACACACCTATACTTCTTGTCTGCCATCAAGGTGACCATCGTGTAGGTATATAAGTAATTACAGGTGGCAGGTCTTACGAGGTCTTGGTAGGTCTTGGTACTTTACTTGGTACTAGAATACTTTAATGTTAAGTAATATCATCCTTAATATTCACACGTCCTGTACTCGTCTGCTATCAAGGTGACCATCATGTACAGGTATATAAGTAATTACAGGTGGCAGGTCATACGAGGTCTTGGTCAGCTCCTTTTTTAGATGTCATTCCCCTCGTTCCCATCGTTGAAGATTTGACAAGACTTTCGAACAGTACCTGCCAGTCCTCGGTGAGCGCGGCAAGAGGTTCTCAGGTTGTCAGGCGACGTAATATCCACCAGAATACCGTTACGGAACACCCAAAAGAAGAATAAGAAATAGAAGAAAAAAACATGAGAGAGAAGAATGAATGAATGAACATGGAATGGAATGAAAGAAGAAGAAAAAAAAGTCACCTGCAGTCAATTATGAAAAGGCAGGTGAGTGTGTGTGTGGGGTGTGTGTGTGTGTGTGTGTGTGTGTGTGTGTGTGTGTGTGTGTGTGTGTGTGTACTAGGGAGAAAGGGACAGAGAAAGAGGGAGAGAGAGAGGAGAAGGGGGGGTAAAGAGAGAGAGAGAGAGAGAGAGAGAGAGAGGGGGGGAGGGGCAGAGGTTTGGGGCGAAGGGGCGAAGGTAGGGCCGAGCCGCGTCTACCTGAGCAAGTTTTGGAAATGAATCAAAGAATGAAGAAAAGCGGTCACGACGCCGTGGACAAATCTTGCGAGGTAACCGCCGGCGCCAGGGAGGGATCGAGGGAGGGGCCGCGGTAATCCAAGAAGTGGGTGGCTGTAGCGAAGGGTTTAGCGCGAAATAAAGCTTCCCCGGGTAATTGGAACGCCTTATTGGGTGCCTCCCCCGACCCACCCGCCGCCGCTATTCACGGTGCACACTCCACGACTTAAGAAACTCAACGGCCGCCGCTGAGGCTTTCTTTAGCGGCCTCCGTCTCGGCCCCGAAGAGAAGGTGGAAAGAACGCGTCCGGACTCCCTTCTGGCATTGACTTTGAACCCATGAACTATTACGACCACACACTTGAAGGATTCTTATAGATAATCTGTTAGTAATATGCAAACGCCCACGTATAACTAACTATTATTGCATTCATTTTTAGTTGTATGTATTCTTTTGCATAATTATGATTCCAAAACGAACAGCAACAATCATGTGTTTTATGCTCCACACATTTGTTCCCCAGCAGCCGAGCGTAGCAGTTCAACATAATCATAAATATGTTTACCGACCGACTGATGGAAGCAAATATGTTAGCAATGCGGCGCGAGGTCAAAGCCGAGGTCAGGGCTGGGATGCGGACACACGACACCGCGTCCCCCCGCCCTCAGCTTCCAAACATCAACAATGCCACACAAGACTGGTTCCCGCCCTTTGCTCCCGACGCTATACAAAGGCCAGACTCGCGCAGACATCAAGAAAATGTTAAATATGTCCTTACCTCTCCGGCATGCCAAGAAAAAAAAAGGAAGGAGAAAAAAAACTAAGACCAGAGAGTCGTGACTGGTAAGCAACAGCGCGGCTTGCAGGTTCCCCCAGTGCCCCCCTAGTGCCCCCAGTGGCCCCCTGATGCCCCCCTGCTCCCCCTCTGTCGGTACTGCTTGCACTTCACCATCATCCATGCACGCTAAGATCTTGACCCTCGCAACACAGCCGCCTGTACCCCCCCTCCCCCCCTACACACACACACACACACACACACACACACACACACATACACACACCTGAGGGAGAGGGGCCCACGGGAACAACTTACACCGTTTGGAGGGTGCGTCGAGTGAGACCTTTAAAACTGGGTCGCTCTTTAACATGGATCACAACCCCTTTTAACGGCTTGGCGGCGGCTGAAGCTGTTTGTTTGTGGATGATATCTGCGGCCACAATGATGAGCGTGAGGGCGGCATAATGAGATCAGGCCCGGCCACGTGGTTCTGCATAAAGGCAGTTTGTGTAGAAGGGTTGAGGGGCGTCCGGCGATGGCGAGGCCTTAAGGTTCGGGGCCGCTGAAAGGGAAAGGCAGGAATTCGTAGATCAATATATAGGTACTACGTTAGGCGAGTAGCGGAAAGAAAGAAAAGAGTGAGGGATTACAAGAAGGAAAGAGGGATTACAAGAAGGAAAGAGGGATTCATGTGTTAATAAATGTGAACGTTTTCTCACAGATGGAAGTGAGCGCCGGTGAGACACGATTTATCCCTTTTATGGAAGTCACAGCGAGGCGCCAACTGGCCTGGCGAGGACCTGCAGCGGGCGTGTACGTGGGCGGCGAGGGGCGAGGGCCAACACACACACACACACACACACCGAGGACCTGCAGCGAGCGTGTACGTGGGCGGCGAGGGGCGAGGGCCAACACACACACACACCGAGGACCTGCAGCGGGCGTGTACGTGGGTGGCGAGGGGCGAGGGACCAATACACACACACACCGAGGACCTGCAGCGGGCGTGTACGTGGGCGGCGAGGGGCGAGGGACCAATACACACACACACACACACCGAGGACCTGCAGCGGGCGTGTACGTGGGCGGCGAGGGGCGAGGGACCAATACACACACACACACACACACACACACCGAGGGACCTGCAGCGGGCGTGTACGTGGGCGGCGAGGGGCGAGGGACCAATACACACACACACACACACACACCGAGGACCTGCAGCGGGCGTGTACGTGGGCGGCGAGGGGCGAGGGACCAATACACACACACACACACACACCGAGGACCTGCAGCGGGCGTGTACGTGGGCGGCGAGGGGCGAGGGTCGACGCACACACAACGCCGCCCACCTCGCATCTGTTCACACACACACACACACATACACACACACACACACACACGCACACACACGGTTTGGAGTTCTCAAGACCCGGGTTTCAGTCCCATCAATGACCCTCATGTTTTTTTCTTGGTGAATGGAATAACCTGGACAACGAAACACTATAAGCTCAGCATATTCAAGAGTTTAAAAAGTTCCGATCGACCAAATGAGATACAGAGACGAAACCCCACGAGCATAATATCTCCTTTCTCGTACATCACACCTAGGTAAACACACACACACACACACACACACACACACACACACACACACACACACATTGAGTAATAGTACAGTTCTCGTTCAATATACGTATGCTTATTCCCCCTAAAACAGTAATATAAATACTCTGATAACAGCTCGGTATTGCTTCACCTCTGTACCGCGACTCACCCAGCGCGGTTTGATATAATTCGAACTCAAGGTGGAAGTGATTCGAGCAGCTCAGTCCTGTCTCGGTGCACCCAGCGGACCAATCCCCTTGCAGCATCCAGTCACGTGATGTTTCCACCCGTGAGGCTAAAGTTCCTGCCAGTGCCGCCACCCCCACCGCCTTCCATGTGCACAGTGTTCCCGTTCCAAGCGGTGTTACGTCGGTCTGTGCTGGTGGGTGAACGATATAGGGACGTGTTTATTAGTTTCTAACAATACGTGAGTGTCTGCCGAGTAAGAAATGGAGTGTTGAGCGTGTGTATGGCTTGGGTGTTGTACGTACGGGCATGACAGACCTCCACAGCAGTCTCCGTCGCGAATGTGAGTACAGAAAATCAGTGTTATGGTTTTGGTAGAGTGAACGAGCCGTAAGACCGATGATAGATTTCTTTATTATCTATTCCATTATTTATTAGCAATGCATCTTTATAGTACGAGTGTATCGGTTAATTTAAGTGTATTCAAGTTCCTGAAATGTACAGGTTAATTAATGGTGAGGTTATCCTATGTTAATTGCTTTGTATCTGTTCACTCTTACCTTCCCATGTATAGTTTGTAGCGTGTAGACATGCTGTATCGTAGTTTCTGTTGTAATACTAAGACATTAACTGATAATAACTCGTGGTGTGCGTGTGGCTGTTGTGACCAGTTCATAACCTTTCATATCCACGAATGTTATAGCAAAGGGAAAATAAAGTAAGAAAAAGTAAAACAGGAAAAGTAACGTAAATGAGAAAAAGAAAAAAAAACATGGTACACGAATTTACGTATGAGCTAATGTGTATGCAGAGACACACCACACACACACACACACACCTGTCACACTTGCTGCCGTCAACAGGTGTGTGTCCTATACAAACAGTCTTCAGGCCGTAAATCAACATGACGGGCTTGGCGGGTGTGTTATTTTAGCGCTGGGGTCGAGGCGTGAAAGTTAACTCCCTGTAGAATTTGCATTGGAAGTTTAAATGTAGATAAGGCAGGAATGGATAGAAGATAACAGAGAGAGAGAGAGAGAGAGAGAGAGAGAGAGAGAGAGAGAGAGAGAGAGAGAGAGAGAGAGAGAGAGAGAGAGAGAGGGTCCAACTCACACGAAAGCCATTAATATAGGAAAGGAAATTAATAGCAATCTTAACAACCTTAGTTCACAGTTCTTATCCCTCATCTTAGCTTCCTCATAACACATAAGAACATCAGAACATAAAAATAAGGAAGCTACAAGAGGCCGCGAGACCTACACGAGGTAGTTCCTGTTATCTAACACTACCTACATCCACCTTTCATCCCCATCCATGAATTTATCTAGTCTCCTTTTAAAGCTCTCTACTGACTCTGCACTAACTACCTGTCTACTGAGTCCATTCCAATCATTCACCACCCTATTTGTGAACCAGTTTTTCCCTATTTCTTTTTTAAATTACGCTTTTCCAGCTTGAATCCGTTACTTCTTGTTCTACCCTGGTTAATAGCCGTAAGAACTTTTCCTACCTCTCCTTTACATTTCCTACATCTCTTTACCCAATACTTCATTACCTCAACCTCCTTCTCACCTCACTTCTCCTGCACCTCACCTCTACACAATCATAACCTCACCTCACCTCACCTGCACCTTTAATAAGAAAAGATAATACATTCATACATTCTTCAGGAAGGCTAAAGAACGTAACACTCTAGTACACGTTCAGGCCATGTGTTATTCTGGTTAGCATGTTGTAGTGAAGGGTTGTGGGCATACAGGAACTACCTCGTGTAGGTCTCGCGGCCTCTTGTAGCTTCCTTATTTTCTTATGCTCTTATGAATACCTGTATGGAAACGGGAAAAAAAGTTAGAGAGAGAGAGAGAGAGAGAGAGAGAGAGAGAGAGAGAGAGAGAGAGAGAGAGAGAGAGAGAGAGAGAGAGAGCTTGCCTATAGAGTGAGAAGAAGCATTAATGGTCCATCTTCTCACCGGTCAAAAATAAACCCCGGGGTCTTACCTGGTCTGGGGGGGAGGGGGGATACCTGGTTCGGGGGTGGGGGGAGGGGAAGGGGGACTGGGGGTGGGGAGGGGGGATAAGGAGAGGGAGAGAAGAATGGGAGAATAGGGAAGGGGAAGGAGAGGGAGAGGAGGTAAGGGGGGGAGGGGGGGAGGGGGTCAGGGCAGAGGGTCAGAAAGGTAAGAGGAAAGAAAGTGATTGTGTTTTCAGGTCATTCCTCTGTGAGAGAGAGAGAGAGAGAGAGAGAGAGAGAGAGAGAGAGAGAGAGAGAGAGAGAGAGAGAGAGAGAGAGAGAGAGAGAGAGAGAGAGAGAGAGAGAGAGAGAAACTATTTTTTTCTCGTTTTCTAACACATAAAATAATAATAATAATAATAATGATATATTCACCCGAAGGCATACATATAAAAAAAAACCATCAACACTATAATATGCATACATTATAGTAAATGACTGAAATACTAAAGCAAATAGAAGATTATATACATGTTAACGAATATATTAAGAGACAAAACAATCTATCTCATATTATTATCTCGGAAAAAAAAGACGCATGCACTTTTCACCAAGATCAATAGACTTTTAATCTTGTCTTTTTAATCTTGTTTAATCTAAACTTTCTCTTTTAATAGTGTCTATTAATCTTGCTTTTCACTATATTTGATGCCTTCGTTATAGTCACCGTCGGGAGGTTAAGGTTGAGGCCGGGTGAGGTGTATAGGTGAGGTGAGGTGAGGTTATGATTGTGTTGAGGTTGAGGTGAGGTGAGGAGGAGGTTGAAGTGAGGTTATGATTGTGTCATTTGTCAAGGTGGTGGATAAGGTGGTGGGTGAGGTGAGGTGAGGTAAGGTGAGGCACGGTGAGGTGCAGGTGAGGTGAGGTGCAGGTGAGGTGAGGTGCAGGTGAGGTGAGAAGGAGGTTGAGGTGAGATGTTATGATTGTGTCGAGGTTGAGGTGAGGTGAGGAGGAGGTTGAAGTGAGGTTATGATTGTGTCAAGGTGGTGGATGAGGTGAGGCTGAAGTGAGGTGGGGTGAGAAGGAGGTGAGGTAAGGTGAGGCACGGTGAGGTGAGGTGCAGGTGAGGTTATGCTTGTGGTCACCCTGTCAGGCTGTTATTGATAGTGTTGTGTGGAGACAATATTGTTTATGACAAACCTCGCCTGCGGGCTGCCTCCAGGTGCCCATTGCCTGCAGGGAGGAGGAGGAGGAGGAGGAGGTGGTGGTGGTGGTGGTGGATGATTGAAGAGGGAAGGAAGAAGGAAAATGAAGAGGAGGAGGAAGGGAGGAGGAGGAGAGGAGGAGGAGGAGGAGGAGGAGGAAGAGGAAGAAGAGGAGGAAGAGGAGGAGGATTGAAGAGGAGAAGGATTGAAGAGGAGAAGGAGAATGAAGAGGAGGAGGAGGAGGAGGAGGAGGAGGAGGAGGAGGAGGAGGAGGAGGAGGAGGAGGAGGAGGAGTAGGCCTAGAAGGAGGACGAGAAGGAAGGAAGGAGAGGAGGAGGAGGAGGAAGAAGGAGGTGGAGGACTAGAAGGAGGACAAGAAGGAAGGAGAGGAGGAGTAGAATTGATTTAGTTTTCGAAGGTAGGGAGAAATCGAACTTATAAATATTAGATCAGAAAGAAATACGTAGAATGAAAAATAAGAATAATAATTAACGAACGTAGGTATTAATTACACACGCGTATGCATTAGTGAAGTTTCCCGTTTACTTATATACGAATGCAAAAGAACGCAAGTCAAAAAAAAAAAAGAGAGAGAGAGAGAGAGAGAGAGAGAGAGAGAGAGAGAGAGAGAGAGAGAGATGAGGAGAGAGAGAGAGAGAGAGAGAGAGAGAGAGAGAGAGAGAGAGAGAGAGAGAGAAATGTAGAAATGTTGAGAAAAAAACATAACACACTTCGAAAGGAGAAAAACACACACACACACACACACACACACACACACACACACCACACACACACACACACACAGGGAGAGAGAGATAATCACTTTCTATTCCGCGCAATGACTCTGGAATGTCAGCCTTTTAATTCTTCATCACGCGGCTTCCCTCCCTCCCCCCCCACACCTCCCAGTAGCCGGTAATTATCTGACCCATTGCACCAGGTATCCTCCCCCCCTTCCCCCCTAACCCCCCCCTAGCACTCCCTCTCCCCCTCCCTTCCCCCGGTCACCTGCCTGTATACCGGGAAAGTTGCTCAAATGGGATAGACGAGAGAAAAGGGTTGCTCAAATAGCTGTGTGATGCAAGGCCCTTCCTGGTACAGAACACCTACCTCTAGACCTGTTACTCTCTCTCTCTCTCTCTCTCTCTCTCTCTCTCTCTCTCTCTCTCTCTCTCTCTCTCTCTCTCTCTCTCTCTCTCTCTCTCTCTCTCTCTCTCTCTCTCATTAACTGCTATTCCTTGTTTCTTACAAGTGCCATATTAATGTATGTTCATTTTCCAGTTTTCAGTTTCCATATTAAGTGTAATTTCTCTCTTCTCTCTCCTCTCTCTCTCTCTCTCTCTCTCTCTCTCCTCTCTCCTTCATCTCTTCTTCGTCTCTCTCTCTTTTCTCTTCCTCTCTCTCTCTCTCTCTCTCTCTCTCTCTTCTCTTCTTCTCTCTCTCTGACCATCTATACTTTTCCATCTTCAATTTTTTTGTTTCCTTTTCTTTTTAGCATTTTATGGCATTCTTCTCTTCCTCTTCCTCTTCCTTCCTCTCCCATTGCCTTCCTCGTTACTATATTCCCACATTCCCATTCCTAACAGTACTATATTCCCACATTCCCATTCCTAACAGTACTATATTACCACATTCCCATTCCTAACAGTACTATATTCCCACATTCCCATTCCTAATTACTGCTTGTCCTTTAATTCCTCATTCCCAGATCTTTTTTATTATCCCTTATTTTCTTACTTTTTCTTAATTTCTTTTTACTTTTAGTCTTTTTTCTTGCTTTCTTTCTTACTTTTACTATCTTTTTTCTTACTTGCTTATACTTTTTCGTTCTTTTTTCTTACTTTTTTTCTTACTTTTTCTTACTTTCTTTTTCTTACTTTCTTATTTTTTCTTACTTTCTTACTCTTTCTTTCTTATTTTTCCTTACTTTCTTTTTCTTACTTCCTTTTTTTTACTTTCTTTTTCTTACTTTCTTCGTCCTACTTTCTTTCTAATTTTTCCTTACTTCTTTTTTCTTACTTTCTTTTTCTTACTTTCTTTCTTACTTTCCTTCTTACTTTATTTTTTTATTACTATATTTCTCACTTTCTTTCTAATTTGTTCTTACTTTCGTTTTACTACTATCTTATTTTTCATACTTGCTTTCTTATTTTTCTTACTTTCTTTCTTATTTTTCTTACTTCCTTTTTCTTACTTTCTTTCTCATTTTTCTTACCTTCTTTTTCTTACTTTCTTTCTTACTTTCTTACTTTTCCTTACTTTCTTTTTCTTACTTTCTTTCTTATTTTTTTTTACTTTCTTACTTTCTTTTTCTTACTTTCTTTCTTACTTTCTTTCTTATTTTATTACTTTTTTTCTTATTTTTCCTTACTTCCTTTTTCTTACTTTCTTATTTTTCTTACTTTCTTTTTCTTACTTTCTTTTTTTCTTATTTTTCCTTACTTTCTTGTTCCTACTTTCTTTCTTACTTTCTTATTTTTCCTACTTTCTTTCTTATTATTCCTTCCTTCTTTTTCTTACTTCCTTTGTTTTACTTTCTTTTTCTTACTTTCTTTGTTCCACTTCTTCTATTTTTCCTTACTTCTTTTTTCTGACTTTCTTTTTCTTACTTTCTTCGTACTTCCTTCTTACTTATGTTTTTATACTATTATTTCTCACGTGTCCTTTCTACTTTGTTCTACTTTCGTTTTACTACTATCTTATTTTCATCCTTGCTTTCTTATTTTTATTACTTCGTTCTTATGTTCTACTTCCTTTTCTAATTTCTTTCTCATTTTTTTTACCTTCTTTTTCTTACTTTCTTTCTACTTCTACTTTCCTTACTTTCTTTTCTACTTTCTTCTTATGTTTTTTTTAATTTCTTACTTTCTTTTCTACTTCTTTCTTACTTCTTCTATTTATTACTTTTTTCTTATTTTTCCTTACTTCCTTTTTCTTAATGTTTTATTTTCCCTTACTTTATTTTTCTTTCTTTCTTTTTTTTATATTTTTTCATTACTTTATTTTCTACTTTCTTTCTTACTTTCTTATTTTTCCTACTTTCTTTCTTATTATTCCTACTTTCTTTCTTATTTTTCTTACTTTCTTTCTTAATTTTTCTTACTTCCTTTTTCTTACTTGCTTTCTTACTTTCTTTCTTACTTTCCTTCTTAGTTTTTCTTACTTTATTTTTTTATTACTGTTTCTCTTACTTTCTTTCTAATTTGTTCTTACTTCGTTGTTTTTCTTTCCTTCTGATTGTTCTGAATAATTTATTACTTTCGTTCTTATGTTTCTGACTTTCTCTAGTTCTTCTCACTTTCATTTCTTATTTTTCTTACTTGCTTATGACTTTCATTCTATTTTTGCGTACTTTCTATGATTTATTTGTTATTACGTTCTCTTATTTTTCTTACCGTGCCTTTTCTTATTTTCTGATTTTCAGGTATTATTTTGCATTACTTTCTTTTCGTACTTTCTTTTTCTTACTGTCGTTCTTTACTTTCCTTGCGTACTTTCTTGCTATGTTTTACTTTTCTTACTTTCTTTTTCCTTACTTTCTTTATTATTTTCTTATTTATTCTTGTTCCCTTACTTCTGTTGTCTTACTTGGCGGTTTATTTGTGTCTACTTTCTTGGCGGTACCGTTGTTCGTATTTGTTCCTTACTGCCTTTGTCTAACTTAATTCTTACTTTATTTTAACACTACTTTCACCTCCCTCGTTCCTTCCACTCCTCCTTTCTTTTACCTTGCATTCTATCGCATTACCATTAATACATCCTCCCGATTCCAATTTAAAGTACATCACCAGTTTTGTGACCATTAATACCCACCTGCGTCCCTTCCCCTCCCATGCTGCATAGTGTTATTAATTCCCCGAGCATCCGGCACCCACCCTACCCACACACCCTCCATCCCCCTTAACCACCTTTCCCCACCTACCCACACATCCTCTCTTCCCCCACCTTCCCCACTACCCACACCTTGCTTTTGCCCCTCCTCTCCTTTCTAAATATGAATCACCTCATATCCTTCTGTCTAATCTCGCTACTTTTCCTTCTCAGCCTCCATTGCCTTCGAACCATGTCTCCTCCCCCCTTCCATCCCACTTCCCCCTTCCCCTTCCACTTACTTCCCTCTTACTACCGTGGCCACCGAGAGATAAGTGCCTGGTGATGCCCGTGACCGTCACCACCCCATAAGGATCTCACCAGCCTTCCGCTCCCCGTACAAGGTTTACATTACCTAATATAATTGTTATCCGCATAAAAAGATATACTGTTATAACTTTCGGAAATCGTGTTAACTAAATAAATAACATCATGAAATCTGGGAAATACCCGATTTCATGATGTTATTATTTAGTTAAAGTAATTTATGCAAGTTCTAATTTTATTTATCAGAAAAGGAAATATATCAATGGAAAGCTAAATTAAATTCCGCTTCTATTGATAGTCTCCATGTAAAAAGTTTTCCACAATATTTAAATGCGTGGAAAAGTTTAAGTTCATGCTATTCTTGAAAGTGCTCATAATGGCATTTTTTAATGTGTTTTAACGGGTTTTTAATTCTGATAATACTTATAGAACAAACATGTGTCGAAGATAACAGTATATATATTTATATGATAAAAATACTATAGGTAGAAAATTATACGATTTCATGATTTTTTTATATCTAGTAACGCTAATTTTATGCATGCCGTAATCATTTATCACCAAACGGAAATATATCAATGGAAAGCTAATAAACTCACGCTTATTATTGATATTCTCCATGTAAAATGTCTTGCGAGCAAAATATTAAATTGGCGAAGGAGTTTAAGTTCATTGCAATTTCTTGAAAGTATCATAATGGCATTTTCTTTGTTAGTGTTTTACGGTTTTTATGTGATATTATTATTAGAACAAAACATTTTCCGAAGATAACAGTATATCTGTATACTGATAAACATATATAGGTAGTAAACTGTACGGGGCGCGGAGCGGGTTTGAGAATCCTTATGGTGTGGACGTCAAGGGCGATCCACCAGGCCTTGTCTCGCGGGTGGTCTCGCTCCTACCCTAACCTCCTCTCCGTCTTCTCCTCATATATACAAATCCTCTCTCTTTATTCTTCACTTCGCGGGGTACTTTGCCCTTCCTCAGCTCATTGCCTTCGAATATGTCCTCCCCCCCTTTTCCCACCCCTTCTTTCCTCCTTCCCCTCTCCCTGCCCCTCCCCCCCTACCCCCCTTTCCCACTCCCCCCTCCGTTCGCCCTCCCTCCCCAAGTAAGGTCCCCGATACGTAGAAGGTTCATTCATGTCGGGGTCGTCAGGGTGAAAAGACGATTAAGTGGTGTTGTGTTGCTTGGGTGGTAGACCGAGGCCCACCTGGTGTATATAAGTGGTGTGTGGGTAGTGTGTACCTGTGTTGGTGTGGTGTGTGTGTGTTGTGTGTGTGTTAGTTTGTGTGTGTTGTATACCTGTGTGTGTACGTGTATACTGTGTGTGTGTGTTGGGGGTATGTGTTCTTGGTGGTGTGTGTGTACCTTGTGTAGGAGGGGATGTACCTGTGTGTGGTTGTGTGGGTTGTTGTGTGTGTTGCGGTGTACCTGTGGTATGGGGGGATGTTACCTGTCATGTGTGTGGTTATGTGAGTACATGTGCGTGTGTATTGTACCTGTGTGTGTGTGTTGGGGTGTAGGTGACCTGTTTGTGTGTGTGTGTTCCTGTGGTACTTGTGTGTATTGCGGGGTGTAACTGTGTATGTGTGGGGTGGTGTGTACCTGTGTGTGTGTGTGCAGCCTAGTGTATGTGTACCTGTGTGTGGTGTAGTGTGTGGTGTACCTTGTGTGTAATGGGGGGTGTACCTGTGGTGTGGTGTGTGTGTACCTGTGTGGGTGTTGTGCCTACCTGAGTGTGTGGGGAGGGTGTACAGTGTGTGTGGGTGTGGGAGAGAGAGACGATCGATTGGACGAGGAGGAAATCGACGACCAGAGACGGAGGATGAGAGAATGAGACGAGAACAAGAACACGAGAACAGATGAGGAGACCGAGACCGAAGAGAGAGAGAGATGAGAAGAGATGAGAGTGATGGGAGAGAGAACGATTGAGATAGAGAGACGGAGAGAGAGAGACAAAGAGAGAGTAAAACAATACACTAATCTCGGTTCTTTACATGTGTTTATTTGTGTTGTTTGTATGGCGGTCACTCTACCTCCTCTGCTGTTTACCCTCCTTACCCTTCCTTTACTACCTTCCCCACCCCCTCTCTCTTCTCTTCTCTCTCCCACTCTCTCCTCTATCTCTCTCTCTCTCTCTCTCTCTCTCTCTACTCTCTATCCTCTCTCTCTCTCTCTTCATCTATAAATTCCAACAAGTTGACTAATTCTCCTTCCACACATAGCTCTCCATTCTCTCTCCTCCTCTCTCTCTCTCTCTCTCTACTCTCTTCTCTCTCTCCTCTCTCTCTCTCTCCTCTCTCTCTCTCTCTCTCTCCATTCCCATATACGGCACTGTCATCTGTATGAATTTATACATATGAAGAGATGTTACTGTAGGATTGTGACGGTAGAAGGAGGAGGAGGAGGAGGGGAGAATGAGGAGGAGGAGGAAGAGGAGGAGGAGAATAGGAAGAGGAAGAGGAAGGAGAGAGGAAGAGGAAGAGGAAGAAGAAAGGGCCCTTTGTTTTTTTGGCGAGGTGGAGAAGAGAGGTAGAATAGAAGAGACGAGGGTGTTTGCGGGGTAGGATAGTAGGTAGGAGGGGGAGGAATGGAGGGTTTTTCACACACACGGTACCACACAACACACACACACAGACACACACACACCACACCACACACAACACACACACACACACACAACACACACACACACACACTAAAAGGTAAACGGTCTTCACCAGGTAAGTATCCTTCCTAATTGACTTGTAGATGTCGCTTGCTTTTCTCCACTCTATCCTTCCCCTCTCTCTCTCTCTCGTCTTCGTCTTCTCTTCTCTCCTTCTCTCTCTCTCTCTCTCCTCTCTCCCTCTCTCCCTCTCTCTCTCTCTTCTCTTCTCTTTCTCCTTTCTCTATTCTCTTTCTGCTTTCTCTTTTCTCGTTATTCTTTCTCTTTCCTTCTCTCTCTCCTCTCTCTCCTCTCTCTCTCCTATCTCTCTCTCCTCTCTCTCCTCTCTCTCTCTGTCTCTTGTCCGTCTCTGTTCTCTGTCTCTCTCTCTATCTCTGTACCCTCTCCCACGCATGAGAGAGAGGAGAGAGAGAGGATGAGAGAGAGAGACGAGAGAGAGACGAGAGATAGAAGAGAGAGAGCGAGCGAGAGAGAGGATGAGAGAGAGAGGCGAGAGAGGAACAAACATTCTATCTGCTTGGATTCCACTTCCAAGGCAGATTTGTCAAAACACACACACACACACAACACACCACACACACACACACACACCACACACACACACACACACACACACCACACACACACACACACAACACACACACACACAACACAACACACACACACCACACCAACACACACACACCACACAACACACTACACAGAACACACACAACACACGTACACACACCACACACACACACACACACACACACACAAACACACACAAACACCACACACACACACACACACACACACACACACACACACAGCGAAGTAAGGAGGAGGGGATCGAGAGCACAGTAACAGAACACAACACAACACAACACAACACAACACAACACAACAAGACATCAAACATTCCATCTAGCGATAGAAAACTGTAAAATGGGATACAAGAGGCTTTGAGGAGAGAGAGAGAGAGAGAGAGAGAGAGAGAGAGAGAGGGAGTAGACGAGGTAGATGAGAGGAAGACTTTGAGAGAGAGAGAGAGAGAGGTTACAGGCATATAATAGGAGTGTCTTTTTGGAGAAGGCAAGTTGCTACATAGCGCCAGTATTTTCATCTCAGCTTAGGAAAAAATAGTACGGTGGGCCATGTAACAATACCTCTTCTGCTGCTGTTTTGATACATTAATATTGTATGATCATTTTTTTCATGTTTTTGATAATACTCATTGTGAAATAAGGCTTTGACAAAATATTTTACAACACGCCACCAATACTACCCGAGTATTTGAATCAAGGACTAAAAATATACAAATTTCCTGCACAAAGAGAATTTCTTTTTTATATACATTTATCTGAATGCAACAAACGAATACCAGCAAAGTAGTATTATACTAGTATATAGGAATGAAATATATCATAAAAGTATATAAATAAGAAAGTATATCTATCAAAGTATATCAGATAGTGAAATGTTTACCACAGTGTGTTGATGCCTGAGGTACGACACTTTCTTCCCTGTACGACACTTTCTTCCCTGTACGACACTTTCTTCCCTGTACGACACTTTCTTCCCTGTACGACACTTTCTTCCCTGTACGACACTTTCTTCCCTGTACGACACTTTCTTCCCTGTACGACACTTTCTTCCCTGTACGATTTTCTACCGACCCAAACAAACCACAACACGTAATCTCCGCCCCAATGACTCCCTCACTCCTTTATTTGTCACCCGTCCGTTCGTACGTCTGGCAGCGTGTTTTTCTTATATATTTAGATCCCAAATGAATAACTATAATAATACAACTCATTAAATATTTCGTTCTTAATTGTTCTGAAGGAGACACAAACAACTTTTTAATATTTTTTTTATCTATGACTAAAGTGCCCAGGGGCGCCCACAGGCGGACGCAAGGACGGCAGTGCGTCCAGTGAAGCTCAGGCATGTGTTGGGCCCTTATAAGGGGGCCAACCTAGGGGCACCTATGAGCCTCTTATAAGCCCTATGAGGCCCAAAATGCACCTAATATTGATCAAAATGGCAAAAAAACCCAACCCCCCAGCTGAGTAGGCTTGCTTCGCTCGCTACCCACACCCATCAACAGTGGGCCCTATATAATATGTGCGTCCACTACAGGTATCTCTGTGGGCGCCCCTGAAAGTGCCTGTAGGCAGTATGACCTCCAGGGGTGGGATGGCAGGCTCTGGAGGTTCACTTGAGGGCTGTGATGGTTGGCCCTCGCCCGTGGTGGCGCAGGCGGATTTAAAGTGACCATAAATTTCCATCATCCACGATGTCCCGCACAGAAAACTGAGAAATATGATACATGGTTAACTCATAACATAAGAACCTTGCCTTTAGAAACAATCAAACCTGTACTAATGGTGTGTGTGTGCGGTACTGTGTGTGTTACTGTGTGTTGTGTGTGTGTGTGTGTGTGGGTGTGTGTGATGTGTGTGTGTGTGTGGTGTGTGGTGTGTGTTTTAGCGGAAAAGGAAGAGAGAGAAAAAAACCCAAGAATAAGTCAATGTGGGAAACCAATTTGACAGAAAAAAAAAATATGTTGAGTTCGATTTTGAGCTATTTAGCCTAATTGGCATGTGATGCCCCAAATCTGTATTTCATGTTTTTCATCTAGTCGTCAAGATTTTCTCCACAGCTACCTCAGATACGCAAAATTCCACTGTGAGCTTTAGTAAAAATTGCCAGCTGATTAAGATTGAATCATCGAGAGCTATGTGGCCAAACTTGTTTGTGCAGTTACAATTGAGAAGTGCGAGTGGAGGGTGGAGCTCCCAATAGGGCAGTTACTGATCAAATCTCTGCAAAACAGGAAAGCTAGGATTAGAATTAGGAGGACTTTGTTATGGCTTTTCTTCTTAACCTTGTAAACAAATTACCATTTGTAATTTCTACGTTGTATGCTGTTTTTTTTGTTTCAAAGCTGTAATATTCCAGTTAGGTTGATTTAAATAGGTATATATTCTTTTGCTGCAGAGTCATGTCTGGCTCGCATCGCTACGTATCGTCGTAAATGCCTAAAACAAACCTGAATGCTTCTGCCATCTATGTGGTACGTTCACCATTCAAGTCAGAGGCAAGCATCAGAGTATTTGTCAAACAAGCATATTGCATATTTTAAAGTGAAAATCGGTGATCAGACAAGCTATGGGCCCTCACAAAGTGTGCAAGCAACGTGTGTCGAGAGATTACGGATATGTGGACCAAAGGAAACACGTGAAAGTTGGCTTGGTATCACCATGGTTTTGGCGAGAGCAAAAAGATCATTCCACAGACTGACTTTGTTTAGTGAAAACAGAAGGATTAACAAGAATAAATAAAAAAGTAAAAAACATAGAAATATCCTAATCTACCATCAGCTATCAAGACCAATGCCTCATTTCAGCTGAAATTCAGTGCCAGTTTTCGACAACTACATCCTCAGAAGATGAGTGATGTTTGAAGGAACGGCAGTCGGAACAGCAATGATGAAGATTTGGACATTCACGAGGATTCAGTTCGTAGCGGAATGTGCTCAGCACGAGTTGAAAGATTTAGCCACGCGATGGGCCTACCAAAAAAGCTTCAGAAAATAATAGCATCAGACGAACGAGAAAAACATACCTGAACAAGGTAGTGAAGTACATACTTCGAACCAGAGAGAAAGTAAATTCTGCAGTACTTTCGAAGTGCCAGCGGTTGTGTTTTGCCATAACATTCCTGTTACTGAAGGAACTAGGGTTGCAATATACCATCCAAATGAAGGCGATGTATTTATTGATAGCTCAAAGCTGAGCTTGAAGTGGGTCCTTCTAACAATGGCAATTTGTGGGCGTCCAGTCACTATGGGGAATTCGGTCTGTCTCGTGAGAATATGGAGAGGTAAGAGAGTCATGAGTTATTGCAATATGACAAAACAAAATTGGATCATCTGGTTGACCTTAAAATGGTGTCCTTCCTTCTTGGTCAAAACCGTGGATACACAAAGATCCTGCTTTCTCTGTTGGGGATAACAGAGCTCGAGAGAAGCATTGGGTTCAGGACGAATTGGCCTCCGAGATCTGATCTTAAACCTGGAGATCACTAACATACATGTACATGAGCCACTTGTTGACGGAAGAAAAAATATGCCCACCCTGAACATAAAACTAGGTTCTAATGAAACAATTGTAAAAGCATTGGTTAAAGATGGAAGACTGTTTGAAGACATTCATCTTGGCAGTTCCTGGAATGTCAATGAAAAAAATCAAGGCGGTGTGTTTGATGGTCCACAAATTCGACAGCTCACAAAGATGAACATTTCAACGGTACTATGTCAGACTGAAAAGAATGCCTGGGCTATAATTCAAAGACGTCGTCAGAACTTTCTTGGAAAACCAGCTGCAAAGTAATTTACACAGAATGGTTCAGAAAAAAGAAAATATGGAGAGCTACAAAGCGCTTGGCTGCAACATGAGTATTAATAAGTACACTTGTGGCAATCAGCCATCTTGCCAACTTTCCGGAAATCTGTGCGTAGCGAGGAGAAGTGAACGTTCACCAAGATTAAAGGTTATGAAGAACGTTACCCTGGGTAGATGGGAGTCGATGGCTATGATGGCGACTATTGTTGGAGCATCAAACGCGTAAGTCCTCAGTTGAAAACACTCCAGACAAAGACTACAAACGTAAATGTTTAACTTAAACCGGCACACAATTATAGCATATCTTCTAAAAACATGATAAGTTAAATAACATTCTATTCATGGCTATCTTTCATTTTCAATTGTATGTTAACCCCTTTGCAACTTTATAAAATACAAGCATGTTACTGTTAATGTACAGTATTTGTCATATTTTTAAGAAAAACGAAAACCTACAGTCAAAAACTGTACGTGATAGAGAAAACTGAGATCAGCTTGCGATCAAAGCACCCAAAATTAACTTAATAAACAAGGTCAGACCTTAACTCAACAAAAATTTTGTTTTCCTCCCGTGATATATAATCTATCACTACATATCTAACTACATTATGCAGTAGAATATAGATAATATGTGGTCATGGAGTACAAGATGCAGGGAGAATAACAGACCAGTTGTAATATACAATAAGGACATGAGGGTAAAACACAAGTTGTAATAACAATAAGACATGAGAGTAATAACACAGTTGTAATAACAATAAGACATGAGAGTAATAACAGACAGTTGTAATAACAATAGACATGAGAGTAATAACAGACAGTTGTAATAACAATAAGACATGAGAGTAATAACAGACAGTTGTAATAACAATAAGACATGAGAGTAATAACAGACAGTTGTAATAACAATAAGACATGAGAGTAATAACAGACAGTTGTAATAACAATAAGACATGAGAGTAATAACAGACAGTTGTAATAACAATAAGACATGAGAGTAATAACAGACAGTTGTAATAACAATAAGACATGAGAGTATAACAGACAGTTGTAATAACATAAGACATGAGAGTAATAACAGACAGTTGTAATAACAATAAGACATGAGAGTAATAACAGACAGTTGTAATAACAATAAGACATGAGAGTAATAACAGACAGTTGTAATAACAATAAGACATGAGAGTAATAACAGACAGTTGTAATAACAATAAGACATGAGAGTAATAACAGACAGTTGTAATAACAATAAGACATGAGAGTAATAACAGACAGTTGTAATAACAATAAGACATGAGAGTAATAACAGACAGTTGTAATAACAATAAGACATGAGAGTAATAACAGACAGTTGTAATAACAATAAGACATGAGAGTAATAACAGACAGTTGTAATAACAATAAGACATGAGAGTAATAACAGACAGTTGTAATAACAATAAGACATGAGAGAAGCAGTGACACGGCTGGCAACTTGAAGTGTCGTACAAAGGCCTGGCAGTAGAATCAGCCAGACGAGCTCTTGTACAGGTTTGAGTGATATCCATTGAAAGAAACTCATCACTCAAAACCAAGGCTGCCCTGCGGCGCCCCCCTCCCCTCTGCGGGCGAGCTCGGCGCCTCAGTCTCCACTACTTCTGCCGGGGACGTTCTGGAGGCCGCGGCGCCGCTGGGGCGGGGAGAAGAGGCCGCCGCGATCTGGTCTTGCAGCGCCTCCAGCCCCTGGATGAGCGCGTGGAGGGAGGGGCGGGCGTGAGGCGCGGGGTCTCGGGCCTCCAGCAGCAGGGTCACGAGGCCCTTGACTGCCGGGTACTGAGTGTAGTGGCTCTTGTAATCCAGCTCCTCCAGGATCAGCTACGTCAGCCCGTACACGTCGGAGGCCTCGGAGCACGCGTGCGTGTGCAACAGAAGCTCCGGCGCGACCCAAGGGAACTTCTGAACGTCGCTGTTGTAGCCATAGATGTGCAAGGTGTCCAGCGGCTTGGCTAAGCCGAAGTCAATAAGGGTCGCTGAAGGGTCGCCGTTCTTCACGTTCACACACACATTGTCAGTCTTAATATCGTTGTGCGTGAAGCCTTTGCGCACAATCTTGCGCAGTGTGCGCGACACCTGCAGGATAACGCTGACGGCATCCTTGAAGGACGGGTTTTGGCAGAAGAAGTGCTCGGCGGTGTTGCCGGCAAAGCCAGTCACCAGCTGGCGAGTCTTGATGCACACGCCCACCAAACGCTGCACGCCCGCTCCCCGCAGCGCACGCAGGGTGGTCGCCTCGTTCACCAGAGGCTCAAGGGCGTACTTGGGGAAGGTTTTGACGACCAGTCGTTCGCCAGTTTGGGGATCAACAATCATGCGGCACGAGCCTTGGGCTCCCGCGCCAATCTTCTTGCCGCGATCACTTGTCATTTCTTTCATCTTTTCCTCCTTCAGAATGCAGACGCCGTTCAACAGCAGATTCCCCAGGGCAAGACGCTCTGATTTGGTTAATTTCTGCTTTGAGGGGCACTTGGTGGATCTAGGGGATCTCCTCGGCGCTGCAGGGACGGCCATGGCCTGGCCTGCACCCTGGCCTGGGCCACACACACGCTGCTGGCCTTCACACTTCAGCCTCTTGGGTGCCTGAGGCGACCCTTCATCCAGCGAGGCGGCCGACCTCTTCTTGGCGGCACTCCGCTGATGCCCTGGAGGAGCTTGCTCGGGCAGGGAGGAATACTTTCCCTCCTCAAGTGTTGGGGTGGTCATGTTTTGCACAGAGGCGGAGCTCTAATGCTGGCTTGAGATTGACTCTTCTGCCATGGCGAAGGAACTCATTGCTTTGCTGCAGCGGGCTGATTTGACCATAGGCTGCGATATTAAAGATGTTTTTTATCGTGGAACCTCGGATGGTCAGGACAGCTTGGATCTAGGCAAAGTTACTTTGGAGCTAGGCACAGCTTGGAGTTAATACGCGTGCACGTGCAGCAAGGGCTAGGCGGACCTTGTGTTCTTACTTCTTATACCTCCATATTTGGAACAGCTTGGAGTTGGTTGGCGGCAGCAAGGGTCAGGAGGAGCCACTCCTACACCGCCTTAACACAAGGTTCATTATGGGGAAAGAAAAGGCACTCATTTTCCTGTACACGATGTACTGTGGCGGGTGTGCCCATGGCAGAGGGGGGTGGGGGGTGGAGGGAGGTACTGGGTAGAGGGTGAAAGTGGGGGGGTACAGAGAGAGAGAGAGAGAGAGAGAGAGAGAGAGAGAGAGAGAGAGAGAGAGAGAGAGAAAATTGTTTTATTAGGCTTAACATAACATACATAAAGTTAATTATACATTACCTATATGCAGGCCGCGGTCCATTGAGCCGAGACTCTTTTGCCTTAGCTTTTTTAATTACAACAGTCGTGGAATCGTGTGGACTTGAATATCGAACATGTTATACAGAAAAAAAATATATACATATAGGTTAATTTACATTTTTATAATGAAAACAAATCAATAGTGATAATATTAATGATACTACTACTACTAATAATAATATTGATAATGAGAGAGAGAGAGAGAGAGAGAGAGAGAGAGAGAGAGAGAGAGAGAGAGAGAGAGAGAGAGAGAGAGAGAGAGAGAGAGAGAGAGAGAGAGAGAGAGAGAGAGAGAGAGAGAGAGAGAGCACCTCCTCATACACCTACACCATTACACGCATATATTTCAGACATAATTCCTATTGTCAAATGTATATTTCTTGATTTTTTATTGACTATCATTTTATAATCTTTTACAATATTTTTATTTTCTAATGTCTACCCAACATTCTGCCTATAATTTCCTTTTTCTATCTCACATTACTCTTTCCTTCCTGTCTTCCTTAACCTTGCCTCTTCGTGACCCTTCCTCCTCCTCCTCCTCCTCCTCCTCCTCCTCCTCCTCCTCCTCCTCCTCCTCCTCCTCCTCCTCCTCCTCCTGGCCCGGAATCATACACAGAAGGATGTTAATTAATTACTCTTTGAAAACTTCCCGACGCCAGAAAAAACGACATCTTTGATCTCTGGTTTATTGACACCGTTGAGAAGGGAGACGAGGACACCGGGGAAGGGAGGGGAAGGGGGAGGCGCCTCATACACCCTGAAATTAATAACTTGAGGAAGGGAAGGGAGGTGGAAGGGGAGGGAGGGAAGGAGGGTGTGAGAGGAAAGGAAAAAAAATTAGGGGTACGGTATGCATTTTCACTTTGACAATAATTTTTTTTTTCAACTTCTCTTCATCACAGAACTGAACCGGGAAAGAGGGAGGGAGGGAGAGAGGGAGGGGGGAAGGCAAGGGAGAGTGAGGGATGGGTGAAAGAATAAGAATGGGGAGGATAAAGGGCGGAAGAGGCAGAGGCAGAGGCAGAGGGTGAAAGAGGGTTATGATAAAACTCGGCTTTTCCTCAAAAAATTCTTTAGTAAATTGAGCGAAGAATTCCAATCATGTTTTTTTCCCTGAAGCCTCGAGCTCAGAAACTACGAGGGTGGTGGGGGGGGGGTGACGAGGGGGGGAGTAGGGGGTGACGAGGGGTGAAGGATATAGGGCAGATGTTGGGGTTAGTGTGATGTTTGAAGGTGAGGTGTGGGGATGAAGGAGCTGAGGAGGAGGGGGATGTGACATTGAGGGTAAGGACGAGGAGGAGGTGAGGATAAAAGGAGAGGAAAGTTAAGAGAACAAAGAGGAGGAGAAAAGAAGAGGAGAAAAAGAAGAGGAGAAGTTAGGAAATAAGGTGTAGCAGAAGAGTTGAAGATGGAGGTAGAAGTTACGAGGTTAGAGACGGAGGTTGAGAGATGCAGGTTAGGAATGGGTGTAGAAAGGTTATTACCATTGTTAGGACGGTGTTAGGGGCGGTGTTAGGGGCAGGGGTTTGTATATTATAGGGGGAGGTATAGGGGAGTGTATTAGTGGAGGGATAGGGGGCAGGGCGGAGCAGGGGAGAGCAGGGGAGAGAAAGGGGGGGTGTATGCGGTCAGGGGTATGCATGCACCCCTACATGTGGGACCATCTGTACCTCCGGCTCGGCCCCCACCTGTCGTAAGAGTACCTGTCCCGCCCCATACCCCACCAGTAACCCCCCCACCTCCCCCACCATCCACTCCCCACCCCCCATCGAACCCTCCCTCCCCCACCAGTAACCCCCCATCCCCCCCACCATCCCCACCTAACTGCATCTTCACCTTCCATCACCTGAATCTTTCCTTTCCTCTTCCTCTTCCCTTTCCCGCCCTTTCCTCGTCCATCTTTTATAGCTGCAATCTTTGTGTTTCTTCTTCCTCTTTCTTGTTCCTTCCCCATCATTTCCTCATCCTCTGTGTCTTGTCCCTTTCCCCTCCTCTCTCTCTCCTCCCCAACCCTCCGTCAGTCCCTTCCCCCTTCTCTCTCTCCTCCCCAACCCACCATCAGTCCCTTCCCCCTCCTCTCTCTCTCCTCCCCAACCCTCCGTCAGCCTCGCCCTCCACCTGTTGCCTGTGTACCTGTGCCCACCGTCACCCACCTGCCCTGCACATGCCGCCGTCGCCCCCCATCTGGTGCCGCAAAGGCCAAACCGGAAACCAAGGAACGCCGGCCGGTGGGAGTCGTTGATTTGAAGTTGTTCTGTGTAGACCTCCCCCTCCCCCCCACACACACACACGCACACACACACACACACACACACACACACACACACACACACACAGATACTGAAGAGGGATTGTGAGTAAACAAATCAAGAAAATAAAGTAGTGAACACCATATTTGAACCACAATAAGCAGAAGTTTCAAGAGTCATCCCAACAGGTAATTTTCTCGTGGGTTAAACTGGTCTTTCTTTCTTGATCTACCATGCCCAGTGGCTCCGCGGTCTTTAATTTCCCGTCGATTATAATCAAGTGCACGCTCA
This sequence comes from Chionoecetes opilio, assembly GCA_016584305.1. Taxonomy (NCBI): domain Eukaryota; kingdom Metazoa; phylum Arthropoda; class Malacostraca; order Decapoda; family Majidae; genus Chionoecetes; species Chionoecetes opilio. Next base: position 458,414 of record JACEEZ010023784.1, on the reverse strand, counting down.
GATACCTACAGGCTTTAGGCATGACCGCTGGAACACACACTGGCTTTGGTGAGCACGTGTTCTTATTTACATAATATTGGAGGTGCACGCAAGTCTAAACTGAGGGTAATAGCGAACTTGTCATTTGCCGGGCTGTTATTACTGTCTCGCTCCCACTGTTGTTTGCTTCCCGCCTGTGTGTGTGTGTGTGTGTGTGTGTGTGTGTGTGTGTGTGTGTGTGTGTGTGTCTGTGTCTGTGTCTGTGTCTGTGTCTGTGTCTGTGTGTCTGTGTGTCTGTGTCTGTGTCTGTGTCTGTGTCTGTGTCTGTGTCTGTGTCTGTGTCTGTGTCTGTGTGTGTGTGTGTGTGTGTGTGTGTGTGTGTGTGTGTGTGTTACCTTGCTCTGCTGTTCATGTATATTATAGAAGCTGCTTAACGGGTTCGACGGGATGAAGAACTGATGTGAAAATTGAATAGTAGTAGTAGTAGTAGTAGTAGTAGTAGTAGTAGCAGCAGTGGATGCAGTAGTAATGGTTGTAGTGGTAGTATACGTAAAATTACATCTATTACTACTACTACTACTACCATTACTACCATAGATAACACTAAAGTCGCCAGGACAACGTTCCTTTTTTATTTACAGACGTGTGGTGGCGCTAATACTTACATTTCTACATCCATGCATGATTTCAGGGAAGTTAGAAGGGGCTATCTGGAGAGTGTGTTATTGTGTGTCTTCATCTGTGTGATATTATGGCTATAAATGAACAAATTACCAAAATAAAAACCGAATGGCGACATTGGACATTGGTAACGGGCTACACTAAGATCGCCAGCTAGTGTTTATGTTCTGAGTGTCCTCCCACCGTCGTCGTCGCCCGAAAAAAAAACAAGTCGGGAAATGTGATATACTTGCAGATACAAAGCATAAAACAACGCTGAAACAGGGTAGATTATACAGCCATGATATAAACTACTGTGTATCATCTTCAGTGGCACAGACAAATCAGTAGTGATGCTATAATTCGTAATATATGGCGGCTGGCGACATCAGTGCAGGTGGCGATTATAGTGTTATCTATGGTACTACCACTACTACTACTATATACTATTACTAGGGTGGTTTGTCAAGATCATATTTTTGTCATAATCATCGGTTCCAACATCTACATCATCAACATAGTCATCATCACTTTCGTTTCTTCCTCCATCATCACTATCCATTTATAGGCAGGTTGAGAGAGAGAGAGAGAGAGAGAGAGAGAGAGAGAGAGAGAGAGAGAGAGAGAGAGAGAGAGAGAGAGAGAGAGAGAGAGAGAGAGAGAGATAATCAAAACGGTACACGCCTGAACGTGCCCTCGAGGGTGGCTGCACGCCATCACGCTGTGCTACAGGAGGCTCGGGTGGTGGTGGGGGCGCGGGAGGCGGGTGATCGCCTCCTTCACCTTCCCCCGCGGGGCCTGGCAGTGTGTCTGCCCTCACGAGGGCGCGGCGCAGAACACCTTCGTCCAAGCGGCCGTGGCGCGGCGCAGAACACCTTCGTCCAAGCGGCCGTGGTGAAGGTGGGGCACTTGAGGCAGAAGGAGGGGAACACCCCGTGCAGAGTGACCTGCCTGGCGGACGGCAGCTCCGCCATGACCCAGGAGATGACCCTCGCCGACCTTCTCCAGGGCCTGAGGCTGACAAGGATTGAAGACAGCACCGTGCTCTTCTTCAGCCTCGGGGGCGGCAGGCTGGAGGGCGCCGCAGGACCTGGACAGTCCCTCACGGCAGTGTTCTGTAATGGCAGGCACCTCGGTGATGGCGGCGCCCAACACCTGAAGGGCGGCGACCACCGGCAGGAGGACGGCGAGGCAAAGGTGGACAGACGACGGTGCTGGGCAGGAGACGAGCTGTGAGGCGGCGCCCCAGGGAACCCCAGAGCAGGGTGACGGAGGCCCTCGGCGGTGAGCCTGAGGGAGGGAACAGGTGTGCCGCAGACAAGGACTCTGCCGCCTGTGTGCAAGGGGAACAGCAGACCAAGGGCGAGCACCGACCGGTCCTCGAGCACGAGTATGAGAGCGAGTGCGAAAAGAGAGAGAGAGAGAGAGAGAGAGAGAGAGAGAGAGAGAGAGAGAGAGAGAGAGAGAGAGAGAGAGAGAGAGAGAGAGAGAGAGAAGAGAGAGAGAGAGAGAAGAGAGAGAGAGAGAATTAAAAACCATGATCATATTGCAGGATTTGACGGCGGTGAATTCTGGAAAACTTAATTAGATTTGATGAAGTAATTTCTAGTTTGGACCATTAGAGCTCCGGCCAGCTGGAGGGCCTAAGGCTGTGTGAGGTGATCGCCATGGAATGAGTATTGCTTTAATTTGCAAACATTAGGTTCATAGACGATACCGCAGCTATCTATTTCTTGAAACTGATGCCCTTTATAATTTATGCTCGAAATTATACTGAATATTATGTTCACAATTTGTCAAAATGATGTCGTAAATAGAAAGCGTCAATTTTTTTTACAAACAGCAACTCTCCTCACGAATGGATATTATATATAAAAAAATAAACTTATAATTATCCTTTTGAATTTTCCTTCCGGCTCTGAAAAAGCATATAGCTACTCCTAAACACGTAGTACATCCTCCATACAGTGCATTCTACAGGCAGAGCTCGGCCTATGTATGTGGACCTATACAACAGCGGTGGCTGGGTCTGCTGTTTGTGCAGAATGTGGGGTAGCACAGGTGTCCATGTATGCTTTTCTATGTACTTTGATACTATGTCCCCTAATGTGCCTGTACTTTGTTCTTGTTTTTGTTTTTGTTCTAGTACTTAAGTTAACTCCTTGGCTTGTTCTTGTTGCTTTGTTTTGTCTGTATGCCTCCGGGCGAGGATAAAATTATTATTATTATTATTATTATTATTATTATTGTTATTGTTATTGGTCTGTTTGGATAACAAATAAATGCTGAAACACGACTTTATGGATCTGCCCCAAATTTTTAACCCTCCCGTTACTTGTATTTTTTTTCTTTTACATCATGAGAGATTGGCTAAGGGAAAAGTAGAAAAAAAAGCCCGAAATAGCTGCCAGATCCTATAAAGAAAAAAAGAGATTTCCAAAATGTGAGTGGATAGGAACGGGGGGGTGTTTTTGAGTGTCTTCACAGATTCCCGCAATACCCTTTCTCTTATACAATCTCTTCGCTCACTTCACCCTCTTGTTCGGGAGATCCAAGACTGGTTATTCCGACTATCCATACGCCACAAAACAATTTGCTTCTGCTGGGTACCGAGTCACGTGGGTATCTCGGGCAACGAACGCGTTGATTCTTTGGCGCGCTCGGCCATTATGTCCCAATGCCCCCGTTTCTCAAACTTGCCAGCCTCCGACTACTACCCTTCCTTTCAATCTTTCCTATTCGACCGCTGGCAATCCTCCTGGACCACTTTCTCTGCCAATAAACTTCGCCTGATCAAACCTCTGTCTCTCCATGGTCAAATCCTTATCACTCTAATAGACGTTGGGAGACTGCTCTCGCACGATTACGCAATAGGCCATACCAACCTCACACACTCCTATCTCATGTCACGCTCCTCCCCAACCCTCTGCACACCCTGTCAAGTTCCTCTCACTGTCCAACATGTCCTAATATCCTGCCCCCATCTTACTCCTGCCCGTTCCAGTTCCTTCCCTCATTTGTCCTCCCTTTCCCGACCTCCCTGTCTTGCGGACATTCTCCCGGAATCCCCCTCCTTCTCCCTGGAAAATTTAACCTCCTTCCTCCAACAAATCCTCATCCTACATCTGATCTAACCATCCTGCTGTAACATTCAGTTCTTTCCCCTTCCCTCATCGTTTCACTATTATTCTTTAACCCCTCCCCTTTATATGCTTTGCCATAGTGCCATATGACCTCTGATGTCTGGCACATTCACCTTTTTAGGTATTAAATCAATCAATTTGAGTGTGTGTATATATGTGTGTGTGTGTGTATGTGTGTTTGTGTGTTTGTTTGTTTTGTGTTTGTGTGTGTGTGTATGTGTGTGTCTATCTACGGATATGAGTTCTTAATCCCTTGAGGCCCAGAACGTAATTTACATTGTAATTTGACCACCATTAGACGTTTTTTAGTGACTATAAGCAATATTGAATAGCTATGACCTGTTTAGTATCCTTGTCATCTAACTAATTTGGTATATTCAGTTACTTTTTTGTAATTTTATGGCTCGACAACAAACATTTTTATAGCAAAGGAAAGATCTGGGTGTGAAGGGGTTAAAAGGAGATTTCCCAAATGTAAGTGGATCAATCGGGAATCAGGTTGAATGGAATCAAAGGAACATTTCTAACGAGGGTTTGGCGAGACTCACTGCTTTGCTGTAGATAAAATTTAGTGTTGAAGGAATGTGCAATATACTTTAACCCCTTCACACCCAAATCTTTCCTTTGCTATAATTTAGTTTATGTTGTCGAGCCATAACATTACAAAAAGCAACTGAATATACCAAATTAGTTAGTGGACAAGGATACTAAGCAGGTCATAGCTATAAAATATTGCTTATATTCACTAAAAATCGTCTAATGGTACCCAAATTACAATGAAAATTACGTTCTGGGTCTCAAGGGGTTAATATGATGAGACGAGACATGAATTTAGGTGACATGATGAGACGAAGAGGTGATGCAATAATAATCTAGTGAGTCTTAACACTTTTGTTTTATAAGTAATAAGAACATAAGAAAATAAGGAAGCTACAAGAGGCCGTGAGACCTACACGTGGTAGTTCGTGTTACTTAACACTACCTACATCCACCTTTCATCCCCATCCATAAATTTATCCAGCCTCCTTTTAAAGCTCCCTATTGACTCCGCACTAACCACCTGACGACTGAGTCCATTCCAATCATTTACCACCCTATTTGTGAACCAGTTTTTCCCTATTTACTTTTTAAATTACGCATTTTCCATCTTGAATCCGTTACTTCTTGGTCTACCCTGGTTTTTTATAAGTAATGGTGTTGATATTACATCCCTTTTGTGTGTATGTACGATATTACATGACCTGAGTGTCTGTCGATGATTTGGTGGCGGTGTTGCACAAAATCAAAATGAATAAAAAAATGTATGATAAATAGTTGTTTTGTGTCATGTATTGTAATGCCGCGCCTATAGGTTATCACGGCATCAAAGGGTAGACCGCGCTATGTCACAGGGGGGGGGGGGGGGGGCTAAAGGGGAAAGGGCAAGGGGGGGGAGGAGGGGGCATATATCATTATAATATCAGTTTTATGAATGTTTTTATTAAATGTTGTAGCACCGTCATCTGTTTTAAACAATATAATTTGATGCAGTTTTTATTTATTTATTTTATTTGTGTGTGTGTGTGTGTGTGTGTGTGTGTGTGTGTGTGTGTGTGTGTGTGTGTGGTGTGTTGTGTGTGTGTGTGTGGTGTGTGTGTGTGGTGTGTTGTGTGTGTGTGTGTGTGTGTGTGTGTGTGTGTGTGTGTGTGTGTGTGTGTGTGTGTGTGTGTGTGTGTGTGTGTGTGTGTGTGTGTGTGTGTGTGTGTGTGTGTGTGTGTGTGTGTGTGTGTGTGTGTGTGTGTGTGTGTGTGTGTGTGTGTGTGTGTGTGTGTGTGTGTGTGTGTGTGTGTGTGTGTGTGTGTGTGTGTGTGTGTGTGTGTGTGTGTGTGTGTGTGTCAAGTTCAAGTTCAAGTTCAAGTTCAAGTTCAAGTTCAAGTTCAAATATTTTATTGCCATAATACACACAAATATTAAATCCATCATTAACCTTTCGTGGAAAAGTCTGCTGAGAAAACTCTCGTTAGCAGACCCAGTTATTAAGCAAGGTAATATGTACACATTCCAGAGCGAAGACTATTATATCATCTCTATGTAGTATTCATACAAAACATCTGTAAATATCCTTACTCATACTAACGTATACTATCTATATAAACACACACACGTACTCATACAAACATATTATGTAACATATATACATGCCATACATATGCAAAAACATATAAGAGCATACAGTAAATATATTCATACACATAAAATAGATGAAACCACACACACACACACACACACACACACACACACACACACACACACACACACACACACACACACACACACACACACACACACACACACACACACACACACACACACACACACTCATCCACACACTCATCCACACACACACACACACACACACACACACACACACACACACACTCATCCACACACAATGTACACATACACAACATAATAATTGAAATTTACTTGAATTATCTAAATATTAACAAAGTATACAAGTTGACCCTTACAATATGATATCATATGTGCAGCAAAAAAGAGCTCAGATATTATATGTATTCTTTCATTGTGCTTGTGAATGCAAAAGATACTTTTTTATTCTATACTTGAAGCTGTTAACGGTACAAACATAAATATTGTTTCTTACTAGACTAGGTAAGGAATTCCACACCTTAGGACCGAGACACAGGATAGAATTACTGTATAGTGTTGTTCTAAATGGAGGACATACTAAATTAATTTGATTTCTTCTGGTATTATGAGCATGATCTTGTAGCTGGAAAATGTTATCATTCTTTTTTATAGAATTAAATATAGTTATCAACATGAAGTATTTATGGATAAAAGGGACTTTTAATAAATTTAAAGATGAATATATCTCCTCAGTTGCATTTAATTTTTTCTTGAAGGTTAGAACGCGTAGAATTGCCTTCTGAGCCTTGAACACGCTGTCTAAGAATGATGGCCAAGTGCAACTCCATATTGATATGCAATACATCATTTTTGAATAACAAAGTGTATAATATATGGTTAACATTGCTTCAGTTGTTAGTTTGTAGCGAATGCGATACAAGACACCACAAATCTTGGATATACTACTACAAACATGAGAAATGTGTTGCTTCCAGTTGAAATATTCATCTATTATGACACCTAAAAATTGTTGTCGACTGTACACGGTTAACAATTTCCCTACCTATACCTACAGGGTCCAAGTCATGCACTAAAGACCTGTTCTGGAATAACATAAGATGAGTTTTATTGATATTGAGTCTTAACTTGTTGGCTTTAATCCAGTTGTTTACATTAGTTAATTCATGAGTTAGTTTATTGTGAAGGGATAAAAGACTTTTGTCTGTGACTATGAAGCTTGTGTCATCTGCGAATAAGGTAAAAGTAGCACTATTACTTGCATTAGTTATGTCATTTACATATATCAGAAACAAGATGGGGCCTAAAATCGGACCTTGTGGAACACCTTGCTTAATGGACTTACACTCAGAATACTCGCCATTACAGAGAACAGATTGCTTGCGATCAGATAAGTAGCTCACTAATAGGTTATAAGCAGGTCCCCTCACACCAATATTCATTAGTTTAGCATGTAATATGTGATGGTCTAATGAGTCAAATGCCTTTGATATATCTAAGAAAACACTTGCGACATAAAATTTCCTATCTAGATTAGTATACACAGTGGAGACAACATGATAGCAGAGCAGATTCTGTGGACCTGTGTGTGTGTGTGTGTGTGTGTGTGTGTGTGTGTGTGTGTGGTGTGTGGTGTGTTGTGTGTGTGTGTGTGTGTGTGTGTGTGTGTGTGTGTGTGTGTGTGTGTGTGTGTGTGTGTGTGTGTGTGTGTGTGTGTGTGTGTGTGTGTGTGTGTGTGTGTGTGTGTGTGTGTGTGTGTGTGTGTGTGTGTGTGTGTGTGTGTGTGTGTGTGTGTGTGTGTGTGTGCGCGTGCGCGTGCGTGCGTGCGTGCGTGCGTGCGTGCGTGCGTGCGTGCGTGCGTGCGTGCGTGCGTGCGTGTGTGTGATACTTTTCTCCATCATTATTGCTAACTAACATGCTGCATAGTTATGTTATGCGTGTTTTATTCTTTTGTTATTCATTAGTTAAGCGTGACATTTCATTATGCATCAACAACCCGTCAGGGTGGCGCGGTTGGTAGAGTTGCGGACTCGCGTGTAGCGTCCCTGCATTCGGTCAGCGGTTCGAGCCCACCAAGTTCGTCCTGGCGTGGTGGCGCTTTGTATAGTCAATACCCTTGTAGTTGGTACTTGCAAAGTGTCTAGATAGGATCAAAGTATCTTATCTTATCTTCCTCATCAACATTGTATATACTAATGGGTGTATATACTAATGGGTGTATATACTAATGGGTGTATATACTAATGGCTGTATATACTAATGGGTGTGTATACTAATGGCTGTATATACTAATGGGTGTATATACTAATGGGTGTATATACTAATGGGTGTATATACTAATGGGTGTATATACTAATGGGTGTATATACTAATGGGTGTATATACTAATGGCTGTATATACTAATGGGTGTATATACTAATGGGTGTATATACTAATGGGTGTATATACTAATGGGTGTATATACTAATGGGTGTATATACTAATGGGTGTATATACTAATGGCTGTATATACTAATGGCTGTATATACTAATGGCTGTATATACTAATGGGTGTATATACTAATGGGTGTATATACTAATGGGTGTGTATACTAATGGGTGTGTATACTAATGGGTGTATATACTATACTAATGACTGTATATACTAATGGGTGTATATACTAATGGGTGTATATACTAATGGCTGTATATACTAATGGGTGTGTATACTAATGGGTGTGTATACTAATGGTTTTTCGGTTATGAATGTGTATATATATTACACAGGAGCTGTGCTCCATACTTTTTATAAAGTCTGAGCAAATAAATATATTCTATTCTATTCTATTCTATTCACACACACACACACACACACACACACACACACACACACACACACACACACACACACACACACACACACACACACACACACACACACACACACACACACACACACTCCTCCTCGTCCTCCTCCTACTTTTCATCATCACGGAGAGAGAGAGAGAGAGAGAGAGAGAGAGAGAGAGAGAGAGAGAGAGAGAGAGAGAGAGAGAGAGAGAGAGAGAGAGAGAGAGAGAGAGAGAGAGAGAGAGAGAGAGAGAGACAGAAACAGAGAGAGAGACAGAATAAATACATCATAACAAGGACGAAACCACACACACACACACACACACACACACACACACACACACACGTACACACACACACACACACACACACGTACACACACACACACACACACACACACACGCACACAAGACAGATCTCCCGCCCTGTACCGTCCATCCACTCTCCTCTCCGTCTCGTTATTACCGGCCCTCTCATCCCTCTCGCCCCTCTCATCCCTCTCGACCCTCTCTCCGCCCACGCCCGCACGCCGTATATGAGGAGCCCGCCCGCCTCCCCTCAGACGCAAGCCACGCCCGCAGGACACGCCACTCTGACCCTTAGCGGCGGGGTGACCTTAGGGCAGAGTGTAGGTTTAGGGGTGGTGGTGTGCGTCCCTCCTGCCCGCTGGGGTGTTGACGGGGTGCTCTGTTATAATCCTGTGCAGCCCCTTCTCTCTCTCTCTCTCTCTCTCTCTCTCTCCTCTCTCTCTCTCTCTCTCTCTCTCTCTCTCTCTCTCTCTCTCTCTCTCTCTCTCTCTCCTCTCTCTCTCATCTCTCTCTCTCTCTCTCTCTCTCCTCTCTCTCTCTCTCTCTCTCTCTCTCTCTCTCTCTCTCTCTCTCTCTCCTCTCTCTCTCTCTCTCTCTCTCTCTCTCTCTCTCTCTCTCTCTCTCTCTCTCTTCTCTCTCTCTCTCTCTCTCTCTTCTCTCTCCTCTCTCTCTCTCTCTCTCTCTCTCTCTCTCTCTCTCTCTCTCTCTCTCTCTCTCTCTCTCTCTCTCTCCTCTCTCTCTCTCTCTCTCTCTCTCTCTCTCTCTCTCTCTCTCTCTCTCTCTCTCTCTCTCTCTCTCTCTCTCTCTCTTCTCTCTCTCTCTCCTCTCTCTCTCTCTCTCTCTCTCTCTCTCTCTCTCTCTCTTCTCTCTCTCTCTCTCTCTCTCTCGTCTCTGTCTCTGTCTCTGTCTCTGTCTCTGTCTCTGTCTCTGTCTCTGTCTCTGTCTCTGTCTCTGTCTCTGTCTCTGTCTCTGTCTCTGTCTCTGTCTCTGTCTCTGTCTCTGTCTCTGTCTCTGTCTCTGTCTCTGTCTCTGTCTCTCTCTGTCTCTCTCTGTCTCTCTCTGTCTCTCTCTGTCTCTCTCTGTCTCTCTCTCTCTGTCTCTCTCTGTCTCTCTCTGTCTCTCTCTGTCTCTCTCTGTCTCTCTCTTTATCGTGTTCGTCCTCTTATGTTTTCTATTACTATTCCTGCTGTTTTGTTATTGTTGTTGTTGTTGCTGCTACTACTACTACTACTACTACTACTACTACTACTACTACTACTACTACTACTACCGTAGATAACACTAAAGTCGCCAGGACAACGTTTCTTTTTTAGTTACAGACGTCTGGTGGCGTTAATACTTACATTTCTACATCCATGATTTCAAGAAAGTTAGAAGGGGCTATCTGGAGAGTCTGTCATTTTGTGTCTTCATCTGTGTCATATTAGGGCTATAAATGAACAAATTACAAAAATATCAACCGAGTGGCGACGTTGGTAACGGGCTACACTAAGATCGCCAGCTAGTGTTTATGTTCTGAGTGTCCTTCCGCCGTCGTCGTCGCCCGAAAAAAAAAACGAGTAGCGAAATTTGAAACCGTATATACTTGTGTAGGATATTATGAGTGCGTCTGTATGTTACACTTGCAGATACAAAGCATAAAACAACGCTGAAACAGGGTAGATTATACAGTCATGATATAAACTACTGTGTATCATCTTCAGTGGCACATACAAATCTGTAGTGATGCTATAATTCGTAATATATGGCGGCTGGCGACATTAGTGCAGGTGGCGACTATAGTGTTATCTACGGTACTACTACTACTACTACTACTACTACTACTACTACTACTACTACTACT
>JACEEZ010023784.1:430000-442500 GCA_016584305.1 Chionoecetes opilio | reverse complement strand
GCTCTCCAAATCATGGCAGGACTCCCTGGACTCTGGCCGCCCATCGCTGGTGATTGCCCTGGACATCGCCAGGGCCTTTGACTGTGTGTGGCACAAGGGCCTCCTGGCAAAGCTCGAACAGCTCGGCATCACGGGACACCTGCTGGCGCTGTTCTCGAGCTACCTGCACAGCCGGAGTCTGAGGGTGGTGGTGGATGGGAGCACGTCAGCCACATACCCGGTGGAGGCTTCCGTTCCACAGGGATCGGTCCTGGGCCCCATCCTGTGGAACATTTACTTCAATGACCTCCTCCAAAGCCTCCCTGTGGCGTCTGCCTATGCTGACGACTGCACCGTGTCCCACTCCTACACCAGAGAGGAGACTGCGAACGTGATAGATCCCGCCAACCGTCAACTTGGTGACATCACGGTCTGGGGAAGACGGTGGCAAGTCCAGTTTGCTGCCGAGAAGACCCAGACCATGGTTATATCACGTTCGAGGGAGGACTCCAGGCTTCTCGAGGGGAAGCTGAAGTTTGGGGACGATACCCTTGCCATCAAGGACTCCATCAACATCCTGGGGGTGGAGGTTGACTCCAGGCTCAGCTTTGACCGCCACCTGGAGACAGTGGCGCGTCGAGCCTCACTGAGGGTGACTCTCCTGCGCCGAGTAAGGCACCTGCTCGACGCTGATGGCCTCATGCGGCTGTACAAGGCCCAAGTGAGGCCCGTCATGGAGTATAGTTCTCTCACCTAGATGAGTAGTGCCCAGTGCCACCTGTCACTGCTGGACAAAGTGCAGAGACGTGCTGAGCGCCTCATACACCAAACCACCGACCAACTTCACATGGAATGTCACCCGAGGCAACAGTGGCGGCAGCAGCAGCGACGACTACAACAACAACATCAGCTGCAGCTCCAACAACACCAGCAACAACAACAAAAACGACTACAGCAGGAGCAGTGGCGGGATGATCCCCGCTCCCAGCTTTATAGTCTGGGGCACCGGAGGAGAGTCGGTGCCCTCACAGTGCTGCACAAGGCCCAGGTGCAACACTCTTCCCACCTTGCAGGACTTCGGGTCCCGTGGAGGAGATCTGTGCGCGCTACGAGGACGGTAGTATCAGGTTATCTCCTCCTCGAGGCCCCAAGGACCCACACCGTGATGGGCCAGCGAGCCTTTACTTGGGCCACGGCGACACTGTGGAACGCCTTCACGGTTGAGGTGGATGTCGTGGCCAAGAACACCCAGCAGTTCAGCGGCGGCCCATAGATGGTGGCGGCCCATAGATGGTGCCACTTACATCCGCCTTAGTGACCGTAAGGCGTGATACAGTGTCGTGTCATTAGTGACACACAGTGACACAGTGACACACACATAGTGACACACATTGACACTTAGTAGACACAGTGACATACAGTGTACGTGTCAATAGTGCGCCTGACAAGTGCCTGTGACGGATAGTGTCCCTCAGCCTGTAACACTGTGTACTTACTTACTACTTAGTTATTATCTTACAAGGCATAGCTTTCGGATAGATGTCCCCGGGACAGGGGACTTCTTTAACTTCTGCCACTTAATGCCTTCATCAACCTCCTTACCAATTGTAGCCCCATGTCAACCATGATGTACGTTGTTTAAATAAAAAGAAATAAAAAAAAAGAGAGAGAGATAGAGATAGAGATAGAGATAGAGAGAGAGAGAGAGAGAGAGAGAGAGAGAGGAGAGAGAGAGAGAGAGAGAGAGTAAAGGTCAGCGATTCTAAGCACTCGTTACCGTAACAACTTGGTTATTGCTGACATGAGAGGCACGAGAGAGAAAGAGAGATGTGAGGAGGAGGAGGAGGAGGAGGAGGAGGAGGAGGAGGAGGAGGAAATAATGCCAACAAGGAAGAAGGGGTCGCTGTGTTGTCATTAACGCGCCGTCAATATCCTCCTCTTTCTCTTCCTCCTCCTCTTCCGTTGTTATTGTTGTTGTCATTCTTCCTCTCCTCCTTATAGTCATGTTATTTTTTCTTATATTTATTGTTACCTCTTTGATTCCCTTCTTCCTCCTCCTCCTCCTCCTCCTGCTATACTTCTGTTTCTTAGAATTCATCGATAAGACGTTGAATCCGAAAAAAAGAAATGTCGTGAACGAGATGAAGAAAAACTAATTTACTCTTATTATTCTCACTACTATTATTACTGCATGAAAACTGCAAATTTTATTAATACAACAATATTACTACTTCTACGTACGACAATTATAATTTCATACTAAAAATTAAAAACTTTTAGTCAGCCTGCGATGGTTCCGCCTAGTGGTGGTGGTGGTGGTGGTGATGAGGTGGCGATCACCCTCGTCCTGATGGACTTGGTGGTGGAGGGCGACAAGCTGAGTCAGGTGATGAGGGCGTGGCGGGACGCAGGGCCCCACACCACCCTGCTGGGGAAGGTGCGGGGGCATCTGGTGGCCGCCTCGTGGCTGGCCTCCCCAAGGGACGACCCCTGGCGGAGTGCGGCTTCCCCCTGGGTGACAGCTGGGGGGAGGCGGTGCCCCTGGTGGTGGGCAGCAAGGCACGTCTGGCCTGACTGGAGAGGCAGGTCCAGAAGGCCGAGCAGGAACACAACACGTTTGTGTTGTGCTTCGTGTGTGCCGTGTGTGTGGCGGTGGTGTTGTGTTTGTGGCCCTGGTGGCGGGGCGCTCCTGGGCACGGCACACCCTGGCGCGCCACCACCGCCCCCACGGCCACGAGAAGGGAAGCGAGGCACTGCCCTTGTCCGCACCAGGCGTGACGGAGGAGGCTGCCGGCGAGGCCCGGGGCCGAGGACAGGACATGGCAGGACACAGCAGCCTCGCAGGAGGTGGAGCACACTGAAGTGCAGGACGTGCTGGAGGAGGCTGGAGGGCAGGTCCTCCCCCTGCAGGAGCCAGACCCCTTGACGAACCAGAGTCCTCGGGAATCGCAACTTACTTCTACTTACTATTCCTATACGTCTACTACTACTACTACTACTACTACTACTACTACCACTACTACTATTGCTACTACTACTACTATGCGTTTATGATAATATCTAGCAAAACCCTTTTCATAAACAAACTAAAAACCTCGTTGTTGTCTGTCCTCTTGATCCATAGGTAACTATTAAATTATTTTTTCTTGCGACGCTTTGGTTCCGTTGCTATAAGTGTTTTCCTATGTTTTTCTGTTTCCTATATCTATATGTCTGATTTTTTCTTATTAAGGGTGAAACAGACGGCCTCCAACGTATTGAATCAACTCTAATTACCTATCCCTTCACACACTAATTAACGAATGGGCAGCACCTAGGCAGACCCGGGAGCGGCAAACAGTAGTAGCCTATAGTAAAAATAATAAAGATGAAAATAATACTAATTTAATTTCGCCCGAAGGCATAGACAGCAAAAAACTGAAAATAATATACATAGATAGAAAAATATTGAGGAATTGAACTTACGCACTAATAAAGAAAATATACAGTAGTAGCTACATGATAATAAAGTGAGGAATAATATAGTGTGGATGGAAATAAGCACTATAGTTAGGTAGTTAGAAAGTCAGAAAGAAAGCAGAGTATAGTTAGAAAGTCCACTCGTTCCTCTACACAAGAGTCAACAGCTGAAGACAAAAACAAAGGAAAACACGTGAAAGGAAAAAGAAAAACAAACGTGACAATTATGACTTTTATAATACATACACTCTCTCTCTCTCTCTCTCTCTCTCTCTCTCTCTCTCTCTCTCTCTCTCTCTCTCTCTCTCTCTCTCTCTCTCTCTCTCTCTCTCTCTCTCTCTCTCTCTCTCTCTCTCTCTCTCTCTCTATATATATATATATATATATATATATATACCCACTTCGGCACTTCCCTCCTCCTCCTCCTCCTCCTCCTCCTCTTCCTCTTCCTCTTCCTCTTCCTTCTTTCCTCCTCCTCTTCCTTCTTTCCGCCTCCTTCTCCTCCTGCTCTTCCTCTTCCTTCTTTCCTCTTCCTCTTCTCCTCCTCCTCCTCCTCCTCGAACTCCTTGTCCACCCTCCTCTACTTCGATAACAAGAGGGATAGATCTGTTGCTCTGCTCAGTTCCTCCTCGACCCAGGCCATAGCGGGTCCTTCAGCTCGAGCGACAGGTGGGAGAACGCAGTGGGGGGGCGGGGGTTGGGGGGGGGGATTGGGGAGCAGGGGAGATTGGGGGGGCAGTATGGAAGTAGGGAGAGTTGGAGGGAGGAAAGGAAGGGAACAAAGAACCAGATACGGAAGGATGGGGAATGGTGGAAAAAGGGAGATGGAAGGATAAGGGATGGAACAGAAGGGGGGGAGTGGGGAAGGAGAGTGATAGGGAGGGAAAGTTTGAACAGAGGAAGAGGAGGAAGAAAGATGCGTCGAGATAACACAGGTGAAAGTAAGGCAATGGCTAAAGAAGATCATGGGCGAAGGAAGGAAAATGAAAGAGAAGTGGATGAAGAAGGGAAGAATGACAAGAGTGAGACAGGGAAAAGGAGAGAGAGAGAGAGAGAGAGAGAGAGAGAGAGAGAGAGAGAGAGAGAGAGAGAGAGAGAGAGAGAGAGAGAGAGAGAGAGAGAGAGAGAGAGAGAGAGAGAGAGATATTCAGAGAGAGAGAGAGATTCAGAGAGAGAGAGAGAGATTCAGAGAGAGAGAGAGAGATTCAGAGAGAGAGAGAGAGATTCAGAGAGAGAGAGAGAGATTCAGAGAGAGAGAGAGATTCAGAGAGAGAGAGAGAGAGATTCAGATTCAGAGAGAGAGAGATTCAGATTCAGAGAGAGAGAGATTCAGATTCAGAGAGAGAGAGAGATAGAAGGGCCAGAGCGTTGTGTGTTGTCGTTGAGGTAACCTTGAAGAGCCGGGAGCACGGTGGTAAAAGGGTCTTGTTATGGTCTGTGTGGCGAGCTGGGTGGACGCGTCTCGGGCTGGCTGGCTGAGGCATTAGTTGAGTCAGGTTAGGCAATGATGAGTCGAGGCGAGGGTGGGTACAGTACTCATGTTGCCGTGGTGATGAGCCTCAAGGGGATGGGGGGGAGGGTTTAGGGTCGGTTGGGGTTCTATTAAGGTCGTTTTGGGGTTGGGTCCCTCGTTAGGGTGTTATTAGCGAAGGTATAAAGTCATGTAGCCTTGTAAACTGGCTGCCCATTGCCTTGCCTCCATTTATCATCTGTCTTGTGACCCTCAACGTCTTCCTAAAGGGTACAATAAGGATGTCTTCAAGCTTTCGCGTTTTTCGTTCCGGTTTCCTTTCTGAACTACCCGCCAGAATAACCTTTCATTTGACGAGTGTTTTCTACGTGTGGTCATCTTGGTCCAGCTCGTCCGCCAATAAACAACACTAAAAACAACCCCGAGTAAGAATACAGTAATCGGGTTACAATCATTAGATCGAGTCTATTTGAGTTGTAATGTGAATCCATTAAGTGAAGTTTGCTGTCGGCACGAAGGAGCTTGAAACAAAGACGCCGAGAAGATCCAACAAGCAGCTCAACACTCCAATGACCTTGTTTGTCCCCCAGCGGTGCAGCAGCAGGACAGCAGCTGTAGTGCGGAGGGCGTAAAGCTGCTGCAACAACGTCTCTGTGGCATCATAAACGACGGTCATGAAAGAGAAGTCGTTGTGAAGAGAAACGATGCAGGGCAAGAAGTAAAGGAAGGAGAAGAAGAAGAGGAGGAGGAGGAGGAGGAGAAAAAGAAGAAGAAGAAGAAGAGGAGGAGGAGGAGGAGAGAAAGAGGAGGAATAAGGAGTGGTCGCGCTGGTTGCCGCGGGGCAGGCCAGTGGCGTCCTCGGCAAGCAAGGTATAGTTTGCCCACTTCATCCTCCCTTCGCCTTGTTTCCCTTCCCAGGATCTACTCTCTACGCCCCTTGACCCTGTAGCACCTGGCCCTGACCCCTGTGTGCTACGTGAACCTCCGCGACACCTACACCAGGCTGCCCCCACCCCCCATGACCCTGCTCCCCCCAAGCCTGCCCGTTAGGGTGGCAAGGTTGGTAGAGACGTGAGCTCGCAATGTGCAGCGTCCCTGTGCATTCGGTCAGCGGTTCGAGTCTGCCTAGTTCGTGCTGACGTGGCGGCGCTTTGTATAGTCAATAACCTTGTAGTTGGTACTTGCAAAGTGTCTAGATAGGATGAAAATCTTATCTTATCCCCCCAAGCCTGGCGGGACGAGAGCGATGCCTGGGACTGCGCGCCGCCACATCACAACACGAAACAGACTTGGCTGCACTGCGCTGCCTCCTGAGCCGCGTGCACCTGTGACACCCGAACCTTTATTCCTGGTTTTTTATGCTGTTTCGTGCCGGCCAGTCCATCCCTCCGGAACGAGAAGGCGATGATACAGCTCGGAGACGCGCCATGGCAGCCGGGTGGTGCGTGTGTCTCGAGCAAAGGGTAAATAATCTCAGTCTGGACGCTGGTGTTGCAAATTGTCGGGGTTGTGGGTGAGCGAAGTGTTGTGGAAAAGTTTCCTCGCCTAGGCCCGCCTCCGCCGCACACCCACAACATGTTCCTTCTATCTCATCTCCCATGTTTCTAAGACGCTTAAGGAATCTGAATAAAAGCCAGAAGCTCTTCGTGAGTCTGAAAGAGTTGGTCTGTGTCTCTATCACCTCACCATCCGCACAGTTTGTTGGTAAATGAGCCAGTAAGTTCTTTGATCCATTTTTGCCAATTCATCGTGTATGGTCATCGGCAGAGTGAATCCACGGGGCGAAGAGCGAGTCGTGATGCGGTAACGCGTGTGCGGGGCGGGGCGGGGCGGGGCGGCGCGGCGCGGCGGACGTGAACACAAACACTGGGAGACACACGCCCTAGGGCACGCCGCCGCCACACCCTCCCTTACCTCCCTGTGTGTGTGTGTGTGTGTGTGTGTGTGGCTGTGTGTGTGTGGGGGGGGGGGCTGTGTGTGTGTGAGGCTGTGTGTGTGTGTGCGTTTGAGGCTGTGTGTGGCTGTGTGTGTGTGTGGCTGTGTGTGTGTGTGTGTGTATGTGTGTGTGCGTGTGAGGCTGTGTGTGGCTGTGTGTGTGTGTGAGGCTGTGTGTGTGTGTGTGGGGGGGGGCTGTGGCTATGTGTGTGTGTGTGTGTGGCTGTGTGTGGGGCTGTGTGTGTGTGTGTGTGTGTGTGGCTGTGTATGGCTGTGTGTGGCTGTGTGTGTGTGTGTGTGGCTGTGTGTGTGTGTGTGTGGCTGTGTGTGTGTGTGTGTGTGTGGCTTGACGGGGAGTGAGAGAGCTGAGATAAATTTAGACCTCTCAGTGGCACAAGGCGAGAGATTGGATACTGAGGATCACTTTACGAGTTGCAATTCATGTGTTTGTGTGCAAGCGTGGCATCATCTCATTGACTGTTCACCTCGCCGCCCGCTGAACGTAGTGCGTCTAGAGATTATCAGAGAGAGAGAGAGAGAGAGAGAGAGAGAGAGAGAGAGAGAGAGAGAGAGAGAGAGAGAGAGAGAGAGAGAGAATAGTTAGGTGGTAAGGCATGGTGAAGGCGTAAATATGGTACGACTGAGAATCATTTAAGTTGAATAAAATAGCCAGTTTTAACTTCTGACATGATCTATGACTTAGTACTTCGATACACCTAACTTAAGCTACACAAAGGAACATATCATAACGCAACTATGTAACTAACAAATGGGATATAATATAAAGCTACATCCACTCCCTATGCAAGTATAGTTAATGAGGCTGAACATGTAAGAGTTAAGTTTTTTATTTTATTGTTAAGATCGTCGGTCCAAAGTCGATGCCGCGGCCGCCGGTCGGGACGAAGTGGCGTCTGAGGCCCCGCAAGGCGTGAGTCTCGAGCTGTTTTTGTCCAGCCACCCACCTACTCCTCCACCTCCTCCCCCTCCACTCCTACTCCACCTCCTCCCTCACTCCTCCTACTCTCCCCCCACTCTTACTCCTCATCCACTCCTACTTCACCTCCTCCCCCACTCCTCCTCCTCCTCCTCCATCTCCTTCTCCATCTCCATCCCTCCTCCACTCCCTCCTCTTTCTCATCTCCTCTCCTTTAATATCTTCCCCATTGCACTCTTCTCCATTCCCTTCCTTTATTCATCTCGCCATCTCCATCCCTCCCTACCTTCCTTCCTTCCCTCCCTCCTTCTCCCCCTCTCTTCTTCTCTCCACATCACCCTCCTCTTTAGCTCTTAACTTCACTCCATCCGTCTCTCCTCTTCCACTCTCTTCCACTCTCTCCCTCTCTCTCTTCCTCATCCATCAGTCTTTCTTCTTCCTTTCTCTTTCTCCTTTGCTCCTCTCTTCGCCTCCTCTTCCCTCCTTCCCCCTTTCACCACTCGTCTTCATCCTTGGTCACTTCATTTTGCCCATCTCTCTCTCTCTCTCTCTCTCTCTCTCTCTCTCTCTCTCTCTCTCTCTCTCTCTCTCTCTCTCTCTCTCTCTCTCTCTCTCTCTCTCTCTCTCTCTCTCTCTCTCTCTCTCTCTCTCTCTCTCTCTCTCTCTCTCTCTCTCTCTCTCTCTCTCTCTCTCTCTCTCTCTCTCTCTCTCTCTCTCTCTCTCTCTCTCTCTCTCTCTCTCTCTCTCTCTCTCTCTCTCTCTCTCTCTCTCTCTCTCTCTCTCTCAATCCACTTTTATTACTCATCATATACTCATTTATTTCTTTTATCCTTCTATCTCCAACTTTGTCTTAATTTTTTTCCGCCTATCATTCATTTGCCCTCCTCTTCCCTTCTCTTCCCTTCTCTTCTCTCCTCTTCCTTCTTCCCCCTCTCCTCCATCGTCCACTCCACCTCCTCACCTGCTGTTCCTCCTCCTCCTCCTCCTCCTCCCTCCAAGAACACTTAACTGCTCTCGAAGTTGTTTAGAAGGCGGAAAGATACGTGATTTATTATGTGGGTGCGTTTGAAAGTGTTCCTCGGGGGTGAGAACGAGAAGCATAGTAATGAATGCTTTTTTATTTTCATACGGACGGCACCTATAAATAATAATGATAATACTACTACTAATAGTTATCATAGTATTATTTTGATTTCGCCGGAAGGAATAGACAGTAAAAAATAAAGACTCATAATATACACCAACAGAAAAAAAGAGGGAATTAAGCTATCTATGAACGTTGAAGAATGAATATCTATGAAGAAAAAAGAGAACTATAGAAAAAAAAAAGTGAATTAACTTTATCGACGAACTTTATCTATGAGCTAAACAGATGTCAGAATGCCCTTCCCTCATTTGTAAGATTCTAAGATTCGAAAGGAAGGATTAATTAACCCTTTAGGTGCTAGGTCATTTTATTTATGTACAGACGAGACTTAGACAAATCACCATGCGTCAAATATTTCTAGTTTGTCTGTAGCTGATTTTGAACACTTACTGCCTTGACTTATGTACCTTTTATGCCATCTGTAGGATTACTAACTGTTGAAATAAAAAGATAAAATAAAAAATAATTGGCGCTGGGTGATTGGTCTCTCCTTTCTTACGCAGTCATTTCCCCCTCCCTCAAGTAGCGCCACACAGGGGTACGAAGGGTGGCGGCGAGGGGGGGTAGGGATTAGTTAGCCTCCCTCCTGCAGAGAAAAGATATCGCATTGCTTCCAAGGGCACCGCACACGCCTTCATTATTGACCAAAAGGGAAATGCAAAGTATAGAGAACTCTTTAGATACCCATGTTCAGTGTTGCTTTAGTGAAAATATTAGAGTTTTTTCCCTGTGTCTTAGCTACGTGTATCTCAAAAGCTATTTTTCGTGTATTATGTTATTAATGAATGCATCCATTTATGCATTTTGCCGCTAAACACCACAACGACACATAAAGTCTACGGATTCTGGGCACCGCATTTCGCTAAGCCCTCCCGTAGACTATCCGGACACCGTTATCCCCACAAGAAGGGCCGTGTGAGAGGTCTTACACTTACACATAATAACATCGATTTCTTCCTCAAAATGATCATGTGTCAAATATAAGAAAGTCAAAAGCTCACCGGCACTTTTTTGTCCTTTTTTGCTTTTTGTTTTTGCGTTGGAACCTATCGCGCCTGTAGGCTTAATAGCTATACCAGAAATGGCTGTCACTGTCTCATCATCTTATTCAATGTGTTTTCATATTCGTTGTAACTGAGTCATCAATAGCGATCATGTCCCATCTGGCGGCAGTCATCATAACCACCTGCCTGCCTGCCTGCCTGCCTGCCTGTCTGTCTGCCTGCCTGCCTGCCTTCTGCCTGCCTGCCTGCCTGCCTGCCTGCCTGCCTGCCTGCCTGCCTGCCTGCCTGCCTGCCTGCCTGCCTGCCTGCCTGCCTGCCTGCCTGCCTGCCTGCCTGCCTGCCTGCCTGCCTGCCTGCCTGCCTGCCTGCCTCTCGACTAAGCCATCCGCAAAAATTACCGCCTGCGAGAAAGCCTGCGTGTCGGGCTTAATGAGACGCCTCGCATATATTTTCTCATTAGCTCCGCGACGATTCACGAGGGCGGCGGGGGTGCTGGGATACAGGGGGGCTGGGGTGCGGGTGTGGGGTGCAGGGGTGCGGGGGTGGGGGTGGGGGTGTGGGCGTGAGGCATGAGGGGGGCGCGGCAATCAGCGTCCCTCAGCGGGCGGCCCCACACTTACCGCCGAGAGGGAGCGACGTGTTTACAGGGCATCACCGCTAAGACGTAATCGGTTATTTCCCTGGTAAGTTAGTGAAGGCTTTTTAATATCGTGATGCAAAGTACTGCGCGCGTATTTTCGTATTTTTTTCCTTTCCAGAACTTTTTTTTTTTTTTTTACACCACAAAGGACTGGCCAAGGGCAACAAAAAGAAGTAACAAAAAGTCCGCTTAGTTGCCAGTCCCTATAAAGAAGACAGTAAGAGAATATAAAAAGGGGGGGGGGCAATTTAGTTCCGGAGGTGTCTTGTCACTCTTCTCTTGAACAGATTTAAGTCGTAGAAAGTAGGGAAAATAGAAACAGGAAGAGAGTTCCAGAGTTTATCAGTTTACCAGTTGGACAATTAATTTGTTTCATTTATTCATGCACTTATTCATTCATTGGATTTTGCTTCATGAAAGACGCGGTCACTCAATCAACAGCAAATATACATCAACAACAACAACAGCAACTTCTACTACTACTATTCGTTGTCGTTATCATCATCATACAAAAGGCTGCCATGTATGAAGGAAGGAATTATTATTATCATCATTATCATCGTGTCTACAACCTCAATCATTTGCATTATCACAATGATTATCACGGCCTCTTGTAGCTTCCTTATTTTCTTATGTTCTTGTGTTCTTATCATTACCATTACCTTTGCTATTGTTTTTCTTATTGTCTTCTTGAATATTAGTCAAGATTGTTATCAAAGTGAGTATTAAACAAAAGACATAACACCCTAACTTGTGTAGCACCGTTCCTTGGATAAGAGTACAAGAACATGAGAAAATAAGGAAGCTACAAGAGGCCGTGAGACCTGCACGTGGTAGTTCCTGTTAACTGTTGCATGTTACTGTAGGGGAGAGCGGGGCAGGTTGCATCGAGGGTAGGTTGCATCATTGCCTCTAACTCGCATTAACTTTTTTTTATTATTATTATTGTTGTAGTTGTAGTAGTAGTACTTTATAGTAGTAGTAGTAGTAGTAGTAGTAGTAGTATTAAGACGATGTACGTGTGATAAACATGCGAGTTAGAGGCACTGATGCAACCTACCCTCGATTCAACCTGCCCCGCTCTCCCCTATGGCAGACAGATTGGCAGTGATGGTCAATGTAATACTATCGTGTGGTGAATCATCTTCCGTCAGCCATTCACCTTCTTCCCCTCCCTCATCTCCATCTTCCTCCCATCATTCTTTGTCTCTCCCCTTCTCTCCACCCTCGCCACCTTCCTCCCCTCCTCTCCCCTTCCTTCCATCCCCTCCTCTCCCCTCCTCTCCTCTCCCCTTCCTCCTCCACTCTTGTCCCATTTCGCACCCTCTATTCCATCTCTTCCACCATTACGCTATCTCGCCCTTTTTCACCACCCTCTCCTCCACCCCCTCCCTCCACCCTTGGCCTGCCCCCTCCACACCCTCCCTTCCGCCTCCTCCACCCTTGCCCCCCCCCTTCCACACCCTAGGCCTGCCCCCCCCACCCCGCCATCGACAACCCGGGGTGGCGGCAAACCTTCCTTCCAGGCAAATCACGCAGCAAATGGCTCAAGAAATTAAACGGCAACGCGACAATTACTACACCTAATGTACGCTATTACGAGGTGTGTGTGTGTGTGTGTGTGTGTGTGTCTGTGTCTGTGTCTGTGTCTGTGTCTGTGTCTGTGTCTGTGTCTGTGTCTGTGTCTGTGTCTGTGTCTGTCTCTGTCTCTGTCTCTGTCTCTGTCTCTGTCTCTGTCTCTGTCTCTGTCTCTGTCTCTGTCTCTGTCTCTGTCTCTGTCTCTGTCTCTGTGTCTGTGTCTGTGTCTGTGTCTGTGTCTGTGTCTGTGTCTGTGTCTGTGTCTGTGTCTGTGTCTGTGTGTGTGTGTGTGTGTGTGACTGTGTGTGTGACTGTGTGTGTGTCTGTGTGTCTGTCTGTGTGTGTGTCTG
>JACEEZ010023784.1:405000-425000 GCA_016584305.1 Chionoecetes opilio | reverse complement strand
AATAATGATAATGAAAATAATGATAATAATAATGTGAAGGTTGGGGTGTAAGTTAAGAGTAGTAAGGCATTGTTCCTCCCGTTCCTCCCATCACCATGAATCGCCTTGACCCCAATGAGGAGGCGCCACTTAACGATTAGGCTTGTTACTTACCGGTCCCCATGCTGTAATCTGAAATAATCACCTGGGGGGGTGGCCGGGGGGTGTGGGAGGCGGGGGAGGGGGGTGAAGGAGGCGGGCTGTGGGGTTGGGGGTGTGTGGTGGGGGAAGGTGTGGTGTGGCCTGTGCGGTTGGGGGTGTGTGGTAGGGGAAGGTGTGGTGTGGCCTGTGGGGTTGGGGGGGTGTGGTGGAAAGTGTGTGTGGCCTGTGCGGTTGTGGGTGTGTGGTGGGGGAAGGTGTGGTGTGGCCTGTGGGGTTAGGGGGGGGTGGTGGGGGAAGGTGTGGTGTGGCCTGTGGGGTTGGGGGGGTGTGGTGGGGGAAGGTGTGGTGTGGCCTGTGGGGTTGGGGGGGTGTGGTGGGGGATGGTGTGGTGTGGCCTGTGGGGTTGGGGGGGGAAAGGTGTGGTGTGGCCTGTGGGGTTGGGGGGGGGAAGGTGTGGTGTGGTAGCAAGAGTGTGGGTGTGGTTACTGTGGTATAAGGAAATCAGTGTGGAGATGGCTGAGGTAAGGAGAGGTGGTGGTGGTGGTGGTGGTGGAGGAGTGGTGGTGGTGGTGGGGTGGAGGAGGTGGTGGTGGTGGTGAGGTGGATGGTCGGCGAAGCGTGTCGTCCCATGGTGGAGGGGGAAGGGGGGGTAGGGGAAGGGTAGGGGAGGGTATAACACCTGCTACCCTGCGGCCAAGCTTGGGGCACTCCCGCCACGTTGCCAAGTCTCCAAGCCTCCACACACACACACACACACACACATACACACACACACACCACACACACACACACACACACACACACACGATCTGCTGAAAAAAGAAGAGGGAGGAGGTGGGTGTTGTGGCGTGAGTGTGGGCGTGGGTAGTGGTAGTGGGGTGGGCATGGGTAGAGGGTGGTGGTGGGGGCGGTGTGGGCGGGTGGTGCAGAGGGTTGTGGTGGGGGCGAGGTAAGGGTATGGGGTAGAGGGTGTGGTGGTGGTGGTGGCAGAGATTGGTGGTGGGGGCAGTGGGTGGGGTGGGGTCAGGACGTGGGGCAGAGGCTGGTGGGGGCAGTGTTGGGGTGTCCCTGTCCCCCCTTTGCCCACCTGTGCCCCGCCCCTCGTACCTCACCCCGCAATGGGCTGTAAATTGTTCCTCAAGGCAAGCATGGGAGGGTCTGCCGCGGAAAGGTTGGTCAAGGGGATCCCCGGCGTGTGTGTGTGTGTGTGTGTGTGTGCGTGTGTTGTGTGCGTGTGTGTGTGTGTCGGGAGGCTGCGACATACACACGCCGTCCTTCCTTCTGCGGGAGTGACGAGGAGGTTTTGGCCCAGCGCATGTTTGCTGTGCCGGCGATAGGATAGACTAATAATAATAATAATAATGATAATTTTATTCTCACCCGGAGGCATACAGGAAAAACAACAACAAAAGGATAATATACAGACATGATTGAATGAACTTAAGTACTAAAGCAAATAAAATATAATATGTACTACACAGTACATGATAGACGATAGGATGATGATAGACAGCGATATGATAAACCGATCGGTGCTACTATAGCGTGCGGTCTACATCGGGGTCTGCAATCTACGGTACCTTAATGTGCGGTCTACCAAGATCCCACCTGTTCTGACCTGACCTGACTACCGCATAGCTATAATGTGCAGTCTGACAAGACCACACCTGATCTGACCTGACCTGACCTGACCTGACCTGACCTGAGTACTGGGCCCCTACTCAACCTTGTAAAACGGGGATCAACGAAGTAATGTTTAAGTATCCTCCTAAAATTCAAGCCGAGAACATCAGTCTGACACACTTAACCCTCTACAATACTGTTGACAGAATTCTACAGAAGTGTTATCTTGACAGAAGAAACACCAGCTACGTTTATACGTGAAAGCAGGGGCGCCCACAGAGATACCTGTAGTGGACGCACATATTATATAGGGCCCACTGTTGATGGGTGTGGGTGGCGAGCGAAGCGAGCCTACTCCGCTGGGTGTCCGGGGCTGCGAGCCCCCCCTGATTTTTTTTGCAGCTTTGATCAATTTTAGGTGCATTTTGGGGCCTCATAGGGGCCTCATAGGGCCTTCTAAGGGGCCTCATAGAGGCCCCTAGGGGGCCCTTATAGGGGCCCACACATGCCTGGAGGCTTACAGTGGACGCACGTGCGTCCAGTGCGTCCGCCTGTGGGCGCCCCTGCGTGAAAGCAATCTTCTGGACGCACAACAAGAAGCAGAGCCTTGTCATCGATGTGGTAGTGTTATGCAAGACAAAAAAAAAACGTTCTTTTGTTTGTATTTTTTGTTTTTTCTATAATACTCTACTGTATAGTAGACAATATAATATAGCAATAGTAAGTTGCAGCCTAAAGTGTAAGAGTGTAGAGTGTAAGTAGAGAGTAAGAAATGTAGACCGCACGCTATAGTGTAAAATGTCCCGGTAGACCGCACGCTATACTGCAAATGTCCCGGTAGACCGCACGCTATACTGCAAATGTCCCGGTAGACCGCACGCTATACTGCAAATGTTCCGGTAGACCGCACGCTATACTGCAAATGTCCCGGTAGACCGCACGCTATACTGCAAATGTCCCGGTAGACCGCACGCTATACTGCAAATGTCCCGGTAGACCGCACGCTATACTGCAAATGTCCCGGTAGACCGCACGCTATACTGCAAATGTCCCGGTAGACCGCACGCTATACTGCAAATGTCCCGGTAGACCGCACGCTATACTGCAAATGTTCCGGTAGACCGCACGCTATACTGCAAATGTCCCGGTAGACCGCACGCTATACTGCAAATGTCCCGGTAGACCGCACGCTATACTGCAAATGTCCCGGTAGACCGCACGCTATACTGCAAATGTCCCGGTAGACCGCACGCTATACTGCAAATGTCCCGGTAGACCGCACGCTATACTGCAAATGTCCCGGTAGACCGCACGCTATACTGCAAATGTCCCGGTAGACCGCACGCTATACTGCAAATGTCCCGGTAGACCGCACGCTATACTGCAAATGTCCCGGTAGAACGCACGCTATACTGCAAATGTCCCGGTAGACCGCACGCTGATACTGCAAATGTCCCGGTAGACCGCACGCTATACTGCAAATGTCCCGGTAGACCGCACGCTATACTGCAAATGTCCCGGTAGACCGCACGCTATACTGCAAATGTCCCGGTAGACCGCACGCTATAGTAGCACCAACCGATGTACAGAAATAAGAAAAGAAGACAAGTTATTCCGTCATGTCACATCATGCAATACCTTACAAGCCTTAATAGTCTGTACATTTACTGCCTTAACTTATCTACCTTTTAAACCATCTGTGTGTCTAATAACTGTTTATATATAAATAAATAAATAAAGCCAAGCGAGCGGGATAAAAGGAAGGGTGGCGATGCGCGGGGCAGACACGTTCAGGCCCGTTGACCTTCTGCATCCCCCCTTCCCCCTCCTTCCCCCCTCCTGCTTGTTCTTATATTAGTGTGTCCACCTATGAGGAAGGGACAGAGCAGCCAGTACAGCAGACGTATGGGGGGGACACACACACACACACACACACACACACACACACACACACACAACCCGGCAGTGGTGATGTCCCTAGACGGCGAGAGGGTGTGGTGGGTTGGGGAGTAACCTCTTGGGGGGTGCTGGGTGGTGGGGGTGCAGGCTGTTGGTGGTGCTGGTGGGGTTTTTTTTTTTTTTTTTTTTAGTTTAGTTTAGTTTATTGCCATGTCTTTAGAAGTACATGGATTATCTAATCATTTACAAATTTGTTCTTAGGCATTAGTCCGCCGAGCAACAGCTCCCTGGCGGACAGGAACAGTGTACAAAATATTAGAAATATATGAAGGGCGGCAATAATTTACTTGCAGATCAAAAGAAAATGTTAACTACCATAACAATTACCCAAGGTGATTGGTACAATTAAACAGTAATCATGCTACTGAAAATACTAATGATGTGAAGGACATTCATATTAATCCCTAATGTTTTTATTTTGTTGATGGGAAAGTAAGTCCTAAGTCGGATCACCTGAAGATCCGTCACCCCAGAATGTCCACCTGAAGAACCGTCACTCCAGGATATCCCACCTGAAGAACCGTCACTCTGCCAAACTCTGAGGTGACGGATCTTCAGGTGATCCCCTAAGTCTACTTTTAAATATATTAAAATTAGTAATAATTTTCAAATGGTTTGGTAAATTGTTCCAACAATTAGGACCAACACAGTGCAGTGAATATTTATACAATGCTGTTCGTGGTTGTGGACATATCAGGTCAATAGGGTTTCCCCGCGTACCTTGACTGTGGTGAAGAACTGTAAATTATTTATTACTATTACTACCATCATTTATAACATTGTAAATTGTAAGTACAAGAAAATGTTTCTTTAAAAACTCAAATTTCAGTAACCCTAAATCATTAAATAATAAATCTGTATGATCATACTTGCCTCTAAAGGTAATTGTTCTTATTATTTTCTTATGTGCAATGAAAACATCTTTTACAGTGGAAGGCCAAGTACATCCCCAGACAGACAAACTGTAAATGATGCATGGATAACATAGGGAAGAGTACATGGCTTCGTAATGCTTCAGTCGTTAAGTTGTGTCTAATTCTGTATATAATTCCACATATTTTTGATAAATTCAAACTTACAGATTGTATGGTTTTTTTAGTTTAAATTTTCGTCAATAACAACACCCAGAAATCTAACATGAGTGACTCTCTGAATTCATTTCCTTCAAGGCAAACTGAGCCTAAGATATTACCAACAGAACGATTTTGAAAAAGTAAATAATTCGTTTTTCTTATGTTTACAGATTAGTTTATTGTGGTGGTTGTTCCTGTAGTAAAATTAGTTACAGTAGTGGTGGTGATTGCAGCAGTGGTATTGTAGTGGTGGTAAAAGTAGGGGGAGGGGGAGACACAGTAGTAGAAGCATGTAAGGTTATAGCAGCTGTTGTTATATAGTAGTGGTAGTGGTGGTAGTGGTGCGTGTAGGACTACTACCACCACTATATTTGTTGTTTGTGGTGGTAGTAATAATAATAATAATAATTTTATTCTCACCCGAAGGCATACAAGAAAAACAACAACTTAATATTATAGACGAGGGAATGAACTAAAGCAATGTAGTGTAGTAATGTAGTGGTGGTAATGGTGCGTGTAGGACTACTACCACCACTATATTTGTTGTTTGTGGTGGTAGTGGTGGTAATAATAATAATAATAATAATTTTATTCTCGCCCGGAGGCATACAGACAAAAACAAAGCAACAAGAACAAGCCAAGGAGTTAACTTAAGTACTAGAGCAAAAACAAAAACAAGAACATAGTATAGGCACATTAGGGGACATAGTATCCTAGCGAAAGCCAGGGACGAGCTGCACCACCTGGGCAGCCCCAGAAGCCTCTTAAGGATGTCATTGTGACAGACCTTAAGGCGGTTCAGAGTGGCCACCTTGTACCGCGACCACAGCGAGTTGCAGTATATAGAGTAGCAGTGACTCCTGAATAACTCCATCTTCACCTCTCTGCTACAGTAGGAGATTTTCCTCGGTAGAGTATTACCCACGACAAGAAGCTTGGTGGCCTGCTTGATGATATCATCATCATCAGTCATGTCGTGGGATATAACATGGCCTAAGTATGCGAATCTATCCACAAAAGTGAGGGCAGACCCACCGAGCCATGCTGTTTTGAGGTAATTCACCTGAGTGCGTGCCGGTGATACTACCATGCATTCTGTCTTAGTGGTGCTGTAGACGATGTCATGCTTGGCAGCATACACCTGACATACATTGATAAGGTCCTGGGGGGAGATGCTCGAATGAGTTACGGGACCGTAAGTATTACCCTACGAGGCTTTTACCTCGTAGCGCCTCTACGGGTGATGCTCAAACCGTTTTCTCCCTTGCTACGGGAACGAGGGGCTAAGGGTGGTCGGGAGCACCCTTAGCTCCCTATACGGGAGTGAGATTTGAAGCGACAAGACATCAACAAACACCAAAATACAAGCTGTATCACTATATTTTATGTTTATTGTGTATTATAGAGCCATTTCATGCTTGTCTGTTTGAAATGTGATGTGTTTATTGCATCATTGACTCCATATATATCATATTTAACATACAATACCTATACTTGTAATAAATTCATATTAGGGCAAACCTAATATATTAAATATATATATCGGTCGACTTCTTGAATCAAAACTCGATCGATGTTATTTATTTAGTTAACACTAATTTATGCATGTTGCTAATTCATTTATCAGAAAACGAAATATATAAGTGAATAAATAACATCATCAATCGGGAAAATTACCCGATTGATGATATTTATTTAGTTAACGCTAATTTATGCATGGTTCTAATTCATATATCAGAAAACGAAATATATCAATGAAAAGCTAATAAAATTGCGCTTCTATTGATATGTTTCATGGTAAATGTTGACTAGCAAAGCTTTAAATGGCGAAGAGTTGAAGTGAATATTCTTTGGTCATATGCAGCAAGTGAATGGGCCAACAGGCTGGTACAACCCCTGGCGCACGGCGGCGCCACCGTCGGCGGATAACAGAAGTTGCATTGGAGGGACCGCGAGTGAGTTATCTTGTTGTAGAGTGTCTTTGGTGTCTCTTTAAATTTATTTATCGGGCTCCCTGACAGCTGAGAGCAACGTGATTGGCCAGATCATGCGAGGCGCTGCTCTGTGATTGGTCAGCAGATTTTCCCCACACATCCCTAGAATTATAGTAGAATATCCCTAATATTCCCCGCCCAGAGGCCACCGATCACCGTACGGGAGTGACGGCTCGGTACGAGCATCAACCTCAGCCCACCCTCGTAAGGTTATTGTAGCCATACACTCATAAGCTGTCCCTTACGAGGGATTTTCGAGCATCCCTGCCCTGCAACGCATCCGCCGTGGGTGCGAGCAGTACCATATCATCAGCATAGCTCAGTGAGTTGATGCACCCATCATGTATGTGGCAGCCGATACCTGTATCACGAAGGTTGGCACTGAGATCATCCGTGTACACATTGTACAGGTAGGGAGATAAGGTGCGTGTAAGACTACTACCACCACTATATTTGTTGTTTGTGGTGGTAGTGGTGCGTGTGGGACTACTACCACCACTACATTTGTTGTTTGTGGTGGTAGTGGTGGTGGTAATGGTGCGTGTAGGACTACTACCACCACTATATTTGTTGTTAGTGGTAGGTGTCGGTGGTGGTAGCTGTGGTTTTGTCAGGGTTGGGGGTGTTGTATGTTGTAGGGAGGCTGCCGGTGAAGGAGGGGCAGGGTCTTTTACCACCACTACTGTATATAGTGGTGATAAAAGAAGGAAGAAGACACAGTAGTAGAGTCATATAAGGTAGCAGCTCTTGTTTGTGGTTGTGGTGGTGGTGATTGGGGGGGTAGCTGTGGCTTTGTCAGGGTTGGGGGTGTTGTAGGGAAGCTGCCGGAGAAAGAGGGGCAAGGAGGGGCAGGCAAGGTGCTTCCCGCCCCTCCCTGCCACACGAGACCACCCGCGGCGGAAGGCTTGATAAGGGGGGACGGGGAGGGCCTTGTCGTCACTCTCTTCCTTACCTTCGAGAGTCAGCGGGGCGGCACTACGTCTCTCCTTGGAGCCCACAGCTGTAAATGTAAAGCGGAAAGACATGATGAAAATACAAACACTCAAAAAAAGATTAATGACAGGGACTCTTAATTAACTGTGTGTTGGAATATATAAATACATAATTAAATGGGGAAAAATAGCATAGGATACGTTTGATTGCCTCTGACTGATAATTAATCCTCTTTCGGAAATCTTACATAAACTCCAAGCATACCATGAAAATATTGAGCTATTTTTTTTCTTTTTAATATGTTGATGGGAAAAATAAAGTAAGTGTTGTTAAAAGACACTGCCGCTGCATTTGGGTGTTCGGGCGTTGCTGGGGTTGTCGCAAGGAGGTTGTAGTGTTCTCAGTCCTCACTGCCTATAGCCGGCTAGAGCGCTGCGGGAGGAGCCCCAAGTAGTGACGGAAGCTGCAGGGATGTCCATGGGTGTACTATAACTACTATTACTAATGATAATAATGATAATAATAATAATACTGCCTCTACTACTACTACTACTACTACTACTACTACTACTACTACTACTACTACTACTACTACTACTACTACTACTTCTACCACTACTACTACACCACTACTACTACTACTACTACTACACCACTACTACTACTACTACTACTACTACTACTACTACTACTGCCTCTACTTCTAATAATTCACTAACATAATCTCCTCTCTCTCTTCTCTCTCTCTCTCCTCTCTCTCTCTCTCTCTCTCCTCTCTCTCTCTCTCTCTCTCTCTCTCTCTCTCTCTCCCTCTCTCTCTCTCTCTCTCTCTCTCTCTCTCTCTCCTCTCTCTCTCTCTCTCTCTCTCTCTCTCTCTTCTCTCTCCTCTCTCTCTCTCTCTCTCTCTCTCTCTCTCTCTCTCTCTCTCTCTCTCTCTCTCTCTCTCTCTCTCTCTCTCTCTCTCTCTCTCTCTCTCTCCTCTCTCTCTCCTCTCTCTCTCTCTCTCTCTCTCTCTCTCTCTCTCTCTCTCTCTCTCTCTCTCTCTCCTCTCTCTCTCTCTCTCTCTCTCTCTCTCTACTCTCTCTCTCTCTTCTCTCTCTCTCTCTCTCTCTCTCTCTCTCTCTCTCTCTCTCTCTCTCTCTCTCTCTCTCTCTCTCTCTCTCACACCCATCATTACATCCGTGCTAGGTACTTTTTTTTCACGTTTCTCCGCGTGACGGCGCATCGCATAATTTTTTCCATCCTCGCCATTTCACGATGACGTTTTGATTCGCAACTATTAATCAGACAAGAAAAAAAAAGGCCAGTCAGAGATCCATAAAATCTTTAATGATAACTTTAAGTATTTATCTATAATTTTTTCGCCTTTTACAGAGTTATTTCAAACACGAGTCAGTAGAAAAACCCGGGGAAAAAAATGACGAGTGAATAGAAACACACCTAAAAAAAAAAAAAAGCTAAATAATTCTTATGAATAAAAAAACAGGACTTTGAAAGAGCCAAAAAAGAAGAAAAAAAATCATGAGACTGAATAGAAATGCATATTTTCACAAATAAATAAATCATTCTTGTGAATAAAAAAATTGGACTCTGAAAGGGCCATGGATTGTATTGGGACATGGAGGTGGGGGTGAGGGGAGGGGTTTGGTATGGGTGGGGGGGACAGAAAGGGTGGGGGGCAGCAGGGTTGGGTGGGGGGGACAGTAGGGGTGGGGGGCAGCAGGGTTGGGTGGGGGGGCAATAAGGGTGGGGGCAGGAGGGTTGGGTGGGGGGGCAGTGTTAGGGGGGGAGGCAGCAGGGTTGGTGGGGGGGGCAGTAAGGGTGGGGGCAGCAGGGTTGGTGGGGGGGGGAGTGTTAGGGTGGGGGGCAGCAGGGTTGGTGGGGGGGGCAGTGTTAGGGGAGGGAGGCAGCAGGGTTTGGGTTGGGGGGACAGTAAGGTGGGGGGCAGCAGGGTTGGTGGGGGGGGGCAGTAAGGGTGGGGGGCAGCAGGGTTGGTGGGGGGGGCAGTGTTAGGGGTGGGGGGCAGCAGGGTTGGTGGGGGGGGGGGGCAGTAGGGTGGGAGCGTGCGGGCGTGGGTGGGCGTGGGTCGTACTCACTCCTCCAAACACAGACACAATTACAAAGGGCCGCCGCACGCGTTCCCGGGCCTAAAGCCTTTCATGCAATCTCTGCTTTCACGGATTAATATCGTGTATGCCGGGTCGTCAATGATTTATGGATCAAAGACCTTTTGTCCTGCACACTTGTACACACACACACACACACACACACACACACACATACACACACACACACACACACACACACACACACACACACACACACACACGTACACACGTACACACACAGACAGACAGACACACAGAATGTCACGTTTGTTTATTTGTGTATGTACTACATACGTGTGTGCGTGTGCGTTTATATTTGTGTGTGTGTATATTTGTGTGTGTGTGTGTGTGTGTGTGTGTGTGTGTGTGTGTGTGTGTGTGTGCGTCATTCACCCACGGTCTTGCCCACGCGAGCTGGACTACCGATCGCCAGCCTTTACCCTCCCGGAAAGAGCTTGGAGATTTGGGACCTCACACACCATGCACCACTTGATCAAGGGAGACAGTAACCGCCCGCATTTGTCAGTGAAAAATCTCCAGGAGCGAGCGGGAAAAGCAAAGCTATTAACAATGAATATGAATTTCTGGAAGAAGTTTGTTTCATTAAGTTTCATTAGTATTTGTATTAAGTTTCATTCATAAGTAAGTGTATTTTTTGGTTAAGAATTATGAAATCTATGATGGAAGGCATTAACTCCTTGACACCCAGATCGTTCCTTTGCTACATGAAATCGTCTGTTGTTAGCCATACAATTACGAAAAACTAACTGACTATACCAAATTAGTTAGTCGACAAGGATACTAAACAGGTCACATCTATAAAATATTGCTTATATTCACTAAAAACTGTCTAATAGGTACCCAAATTACAATGGAAATTACGTTCTAGGCTTCAAGGGTTAAAAAATCTTCCCATCCAACGCGCTGACGCCTGTCCTATACCTGAGCACACTGCAGATGATGATGATGATGATGACCTTTGGGTGTGGCGCGTGGAGGCTATATATACGTGGGCCTATTAATGGAGGCTGAGTCAGGTAATGCACGGCGGCAAATGTCGAGGCCAGGGTTAGGAAGCGTTGCAGGTGAGGCCGTGACACGTGTGATGTGCATAAGATGGATAAGGTTTTTCGATGCCGCAGAAATGATACACATAAAGGGAAATGGACAAGTGGCTGCAAGAGAAGGTAACAGAAGAGAATTCTGCCAGGCGATGTAGAAGACCAGCGGGTGAGGTGGAGGGACCCCTGATCTGAGAGGGATGGGTGAGGCTGAGAGAGAGATGTGTCAGTACAGCTTGGCACAGCTTGGCACAGCTTACACAACATGACACAGCTTGGTACAGCTTGGCACGGCATGGCACAGCTTGGGACAGCTTGGCACAGCTTGGCACAGCTTAGCAGTCAGGCACAGCTTGGCACAGCTTGGCACAGCATGGCACAGTATGACACAGCATGGCACAGCTTGGTACAGCATGGCACAGCTTGGTACAGCTTGGCACAGCTTGGCACAGCTTGGCACAGCTTGGTACAGCTTGGCACAGCTTGGCACAGCTTGGCACAGCCTGGTACAGCTTGGTACAGCTTGGCACAGCCTGGCACAGCTTGGCACAGCTTGGCACAGCTTGGCACAGCCTGGCACAGCTTGGCACAGCTTGGCACAGCTTGGCACAGTGCCGTGACTCAAGATAGAAATTGAATTAAGCGTTTGTGCAGAAATGGACTTTGTTGTTACAGCTGATGACGGTCACGCGCGTATACACACACACACACACACACACACACACACACACACACACACACACACACACACACACACACACACACACACACACACACACACACACACAGAGGAGGGTTTCCAAGTATCCTATTGGTGCTTACGTGAACTCGTCCGATAAATGTAACAGTCTCTCCGTCCATTTATCTGCCATGCTATACAATATGTTATGTATATAATGTGCTATACTTTTACCTCTCGCCTCTGCCTGGTCCGCCTTCCCCGCGCTGAGCCCCGGGACCCCTCAGGACCCCTCACCCCGCGCGGCCCATCTGGGTCAAAAATTCAAATCCGCTACAGTTATCATATTCAGAATTTATGTCAGCGTGATAAAGCGTGATGGAGACTTTAATATTTAAACGGCCAGAGGTAATCCGAGAGTTACCTCGCCCACCCTTTTACAATATTTTACCCGGCCTGAAGCGGCAGGTGCTGGGGGACATGGGTGGGGGGAGGGGGGGGCTAAGCTGGGACTGAGCGACGAGGAATGGGTAGGGGAGGGGGGCTGATGTATAGGGTTGGAGGTGGTTGGTGGGGACTGGGGGGCAAGCAGTAGTAGAGTTTTGGTGTAGTGTGCGTGGGTTGGTGTGTGAGGTGATCTGCGGGGTTAGGGCTGCCGGCAACACCTTGGGCTGAGCGGGGCTGTCTGGCCTTAATCCCGCGCCAAGTAGATTTGCAGCTGCTGCCGTATTCGTGCGCGGGGCGGGGCGGCGGGGCGGCTGATCGCGTTCTCTATTTTTCAGGTGCAGTAATTGGTTTACGTCGCGTACGTTACTACACCGATCACTGCCAGATATTTTATAGAACACACATACAGTACCAACGTGTGCTATATCTTTTTGCTCAGTCATTACCCCATAGATAATATTTTGTAGTCCGATTAATCCACCGACAGCTTATATCAATCCGTGCTTAAAGCTTATAAAAAAATACCCTTTTTGTTGTGTGTTCCTCACCTGGGATTGTATTTGTATTATTTCAAGTTTTGTGGAATACGGGAAATCTGTCTTCACTGCGCCGGTGTATGGGTATGTGGGGGAGGTGTGGGGTGTGTGGGGGGAGGGGGGAGGTGTTAGGGTGTGTGGGGGAAGGTTTAGTGGGGGGGAAGGTGTACGGGGAGGGGAGGCAGTGTTGGGGAGTGTTGGTGGTGATCATGCGCGTCGCTACTGCGTGCATCGGGTTGTGGTGGGGTGATAGTGGGGTTGATATGGGTGGTGTTGGAGGTGGTGTTGGTAGTGGTGGGGGTGGTGGTAGTGGTGGGGGTGGTGGTGGTGGTAGTGGTGGTGGTGGTGGTGGTGGTGGTAGTGGTGGGGGTGGTGGTGGTGGTAGTGGTGGTGGTGGTAGTGGTGGGGGTGATGGTGGGGGTGGTGGTGGTAGTGGTGGGGGTGATGGTGGTAGTGGTGGGGGTGATGGTAGGGGTGGTGGGGGTCATGGTGGACGAGACAGGCCAAGAACACAATGACAAGGCAACATACATAATTTTTATATGAAATAAGGAAATACAGCAAGGTTATTGACGCCAAACCTTATACAATACCTTTTTTTCTCTCTTTTTTTTTTTTAGCCTATAGCGCCTGTGGTACCTGGAACTGTCGCCGATAGGAATTCTCGCCGCTGTCGTCGAGTGTTCCAATTCTTGATATTTCAGGACCCAATATATACATTTAATCAAGTTTTACCCGCGTTTCTGCATTCAGGGATGAAATACTATCGTTAGCTTGATCCGTTAGGTTAAGTTAGGTGCCAATGTCCAGGTTAGGTTAACATTTCCACGTCGGTGAGAGTTCTAGTTTGGTGTTTCGGCGAGAACTCCCATCGGTGACAGTTCCATAAACCGCGCCTGTAGGCTATTTTTTCGTTTGAGGGCTCATGTGGTTGGCCCTCGCCCGTGGTGTCGCAGGCTGCATTTTTATAGTGACGCCTAAACTAAGAATAATGTGCTTAAAATACAACAAACTACCCCCCCCCTTCCATACAGGCCTGCTGGTTATACTGTTTAGCCGGTGTTGCATTGGTGTTGAGGTGTTGGTGTTGAGGATTGGTGTTGGTGTTGGTGTTGAGGTATTGGTGTTTGTATTGGAGTTGAGGTATTGGTGTTTGTATTGGAGTTGAGGTGTTGGTGTTGGTGTTGGTGTTGGTGTTGGTGTTGGTGTTGGTGTTGAGGTATTGGTGTTTCTATTGGTGTTGAGGTGTTGGTGTTGGTGTTGGTGTTGAGGTATTGGTGTTGGTGTTGAATTATTGGTGTTGGTGTTGAGGTATTGGTGTTTGTATTGGTGTTGAGGTGTTGGTGTTGGTGTTGAGGTGTTGGTGTTGGTGTTGGTGTTGAGGTATTGGTGTTTGTATTGGTGTTGAGGTATTGGTGTTGAGGTGTTGGTGTTGAGGTGTTGGTGTTGGTGTTGAGGTATTGGTGTTTGTATTGGTGTTGAGGTATTGGTGTTTGTGTTGGTGTGAGGTGTTGGTGTTGAAGTGTTGAGGTATTGGTGTTTGTATTGGTGTTGAGGTGTTGGTGTTGGTGTTGAGGTGTTGGTGTTGGTGTTGAAGTGTTGAGGTATTGGTGTTTGTATTGGTGTTGAGGTGTTGGTGTTGGTGTTGAAGTGTTGAGGTATTGGTGTTGAGGTGTTGGTGTTGGTGTTGAAGTGTTGAGGTATTGGTGTTTGTATTGGTGCTTGTATTGGTGTTGAGGTGTTGGTGTTTGTGTTGGTGTTGAAGTATTGGTGTTGAGGTGTTGGTGTTGAGGTATTGGTGTTTGTATTGGTGTTGAGGTGTTGGTGTTTGTGTTGGTGTTGAGGTATTGGTGTTGAGGTATTGGTGTTTGTGTTGGTGTTTGTATTGGTGTTGAGGTGTTGGTGTTGAGGTGTTGGTGTTGAGGTGTTGGTGTTTGTGTTGGTGTTGAGGTATTGGTGTTGAGGTGTTGGTGTTGAGGTATTGGTGTTGAGGTGTTGGTGTTTGTGTTGGTGTTTGTATTGGTGTTGAGGTGTTGGTGTTGAGGTGTTGGTGTTTGTGTTGGTGTTGAGGTGTTGGTGTTTGTGTTGGTGTTGAGGTATTGGTGTTGAGGTGTTGGTGTTGAGGTGTTGGTTTGTGTTGGTGTTTGTATTGGTGTTGGTGTTGAGGTGTTGGTGTTTGTGTTGGTGTTGAGGTATTGGTGTTGAGGTGTTGGTGTTGAGGTGTTGGTGTTTGTGTTGGTGTTGAGGTGTTGGTGTTGAGGTGTTGGTGTTTGTGTTGGTGTTGAGGTACTGGTGTTGAGGTGTTGGTGTTGAGGTGTTGGTATTTGTGTTGGTGTTGAGGTATTGGTGTTGAGGTGTTGGTGTTTGTGTTGGTGTTTGTGTTGGTGTTGAGGTGTTGGTGTTGAGGTATTGGTGTTGAGGTGTTGGTGTTGAGGTATTGGTGTTGAGGTGTTGGTGTTTGTGTTGGTGTTGAGGTATTGGTGTTGAGGTGTTGGTGTTTGTGTTGGTGTTGAGGTGTTGGTGTTGGTGTTGAAGTGTTGAGGTGTTGGTGTTTGTATTGGTGTTGAGGTGTTAGTGTTTGTATTGGTGTTGAGGTGTTGGTGTTGGTGTTGGTGTTGAGTTCTGGCTTATTCCTCAAAACACACAACGATTCAGCTGCTCCTAAATCTGATTCACAATTTCCTTTAAAGAAATCATCCATTTCATCTTGGCTCTCCTGATCATCACGCCTCGAGTGTTTCCTAACAATGATAAGAACAAGGTTTGGGTTGGCCCGCTTGTTCCGCGTGAAAACCTTTGTTAGATTATTCGATTTTTTAGTTACTATTTTGGAATATTTTTACCTTGTATCGGTTAGTGTTACAAAATGAACATACAATATTCAAATATTACAATATGGAAACTTTTATCTTTACATTCTAGTATACGTAAAATAAATACTTAATTGTATGAGTTTATAAATTCAAATTCAAATGAGATGACAGAGAAAATCTCCCGCTAGAAATACATTCAGCAAATGATCACCCAAGAATATCCCCAGCACCTGAGTAACTAATATATATTAATTAGTAATTACTATATTAGTTGCTCTGCCCAACACCTCTCTTGCCTCTGTCATGGGCGTCGCAGATGGCTTGGTGAGTAGCAACACCAAGAGTACAAACCCAAGCAAACATCAGTAACACGCTAACACACAAGGCTGCCTTTGCAATCATGATAAGACAGTTTATTTTTGTGTCCAGCCGCGCAGTAATGATCTGTGTTCCTCTCCGCCGCCTCTCCCTCCCCTGACCAAGGCTTCATCACCGCGTCAGGAGGGCCGCGCCGTGGCTGCCTGTCATTACCGCCACACACAACATAACAACACATGCACCTCGCCTATTGGATGTGTTAATAGCCAATGACCCAAGTATTAATTATGCAGGAGCTGGGTGTGCTAATTAACAGGTGGGCGGCGGGGCAGTATGGTAATGGAACAGGATGCGGGAAAGTATTGCTGGGTGACCATTTTAATGTTCATGTTCCTTCACAGCGGAGAGGCGTGCCTCCTCCCTCCCCTTCCGCTCACTGTCGCCTCCCATCGCATCCCTCGCCCTCCCTCTCCTCCACAACAGGCTGGTGCATCCCTCCCCAGCGTGATAACCCCTCACATCTCCCCCACCCCGCGCCTCCCCCAGCAGGACGCAGGGGTCAGTCACACATCAGACAAAGTCGTTTAAAGAATAATCTATCAAGGGATAAGAAAAATGTGTTTTCGTCCATTTATTCCGAGGCAGGACGCTTCAAGGTTATGCCATGAATCCCGGGCCTGTTGTGAATGTCCCCCCGAGGGGCGGCCCGCGGCGGGTGTGGCGAGGTGTGGCGAGGCGCGACAGCTGTGGCGATGGTTGTGGCGGCGCGGCAGTCATCTGTTGCGTCTGCCACACACCCTCGGGGGCCCTCCCAGCTCTCCCTCCCGCGCGACCTTTCACCTCTCCCTCCCTGGTCGCCACAGGACATAATCAGCCCCTCTTTTATTATCCGCAGCTTCTCAAAACTCCATCCTCTTGTGTGAGTGTGTGTGTGTGGTGTGTGTGTGTGTGTGTGTGTGTGTGTGTGTGTTGCAGGCTCCTTCCTCTGCGTGGCCGTGGTGTGTCGTGGGTGCGTGGAGGGCTCAGGGCACCTGTTTGGCGGTCAGTGGAACAAACAAGACAGACTGGTGGTGAGGTGGTGGTGTTTCGCCTCAGTGGATCTAAATGAGCGAGTCTGCGAGAGGCTGTGCCCGGACGACCCCGTGGCGGCCCCAACCTGGCTGCATCAGAACCTGATCCAGCCAGTATTAAATGGTACTTGTTATGCCCTCGCGGCGCCGCCCCTCACGCCGTGTTTGCACTTTTCTTGCTGCGGCGCTGGCAAAGGTAACATTAGGGAGGGAGGGCGGCGTTTGGGTCTCCTGTGTTCCGGCATTGAGGATTACTTACAACCTTCTGGACTGAGTATTTATGAAGGCGGTGCATGGCAGACAGGCTCCTGGACCTGGCGGGACCTGTAGACGGCAACACCTGTACACTTAACGATCACGTCCGCCGCCTCGCCTGACCACCTCCAGGCTCCACTCCAACATCCACCCGCTGCCCTCCACAAGTGTTTCTCCTCCCACTCCGTCACTCCGTCCTCAGCCTCGCCCACTCTTAAGAAACAGCCGATAAGTCGCGGTAGCCTGAACGAGCCTCCTTTGGTCGCGTGATGACAAAGAGGCCGACCGACGGTGGTGGAGGTAAAAACACAAACACGTTGGCAGCCCTGGGGAACACGGCGGTCCGGTCACGGTGGTACGCCTGGAACGCGGCCCTCGAAATGCGTGGAATACCTGGCGAGTCTCCGGGATGAGAACGACAGATAAAACCAGACATAAAGGACCTGGACAGGCCGTAGTCGGGACGGGAAAGCTAAACTTGGCGTGGGAGCAAGCCATCATGAAGTGGCCGACTGCTTACACTTATTCCATGGAAAGTTTGGGGCTCGCAAGACGGACATTCCGCCCTGACATACCTGGCGCGCCCGCCATTCCACGCGAGGCACCAGTTTTTGGCGGGAAGAAGCATTTTAACCCGTCCAGCCCTGCCACAGCGGGAATATGCGTCCCCGGGCGCTGAGATGGACGCCCCACCTACGTGTCCTCCTTCAGCCGAGTCATTATCGCACAGAGACAATCTTACGACGCCATTTTTAGTGAGAGGAGAACAAAGGCCTGATGTACTCCAGGAACGCTGCGGCGAGATGCACGGAATTCCTGCCGCGACACCAAGTGACTCAAGATTTTCAACTCTTAATCTTGATTTACACGTTTATGTGTCCTCCCCAGCCCTCCCCCTTCGGCCACAGGCCACGCTGGGCCATACCTTGCACCCTGCTGGTCATCCAGACTCCTGCTGTTGCTAGAAGTTTGGGAAAACGCTTAGGAAGCTTCTAATAGTACGGGCGAGGCTTTCGCATAGGTGGGATTCTCTGCGCGCCTGATGGAGCCGCGTCAAGATAACCCTCGGACA
Organism: Chionoecetes opilio; assembly: GCA_016584305.1. Classification (NCBI taxonomy): domain Eukaryota; kingdom Metazoa; phylum Arthropoda; class Malacostraca; order Decapoda; family Majidae; genus Chionoecetes; species Chionoecetes opilio. The sequence continues at coordinate 406,918 of JACEEZ010023784.1, read as the reverse complement.
CACACACCATTAGGGGCTCGCGGTTGCAGACTCCCACGGAAATTTACCTTTAATATCGCTCCCTGGCCTCTCCAGTTATCTTCCCACTCCTGCGGTCGCACTCAAGACCAGTTTTGTAGTACACTCAGAGACATGCCGGGCAGGAGAAAGGCCGCGCCGGTGAAAGGGCTGAACGGACACCAAACATACCTTACACATCGATTTGTCACGTGAACCCCGTGTTGACGAGGTGACGTAGCGGCGAGGCAGCGTTGGGGCGGCGCTGATGGCGGGTTCTCACGCGAACTCGGGCACGAGGACCCGCACCTGTGCCGCCCCAGTGCCTCCCTCCACCCCTCGCGCCGCTCAGGTGTTTTGTGCGGCGGCGGGGGTGTGCTGGAGGGCTGGTGACCTGCTGGGAGGGTGGGAGGAGGGGGAGAAAGATGACGTCAACACGACCCTTCACCTCTCCTTGTATATACTTTCTTCTTCCTTCACCACTCCCAGGTTTGATTGTCCTCCTCCTCCTCCCTCTTCCTTTTCCTCCTTTTCCTCCACATCCTTCTACCTCTCCGGCTCCTCATCCACCACCACCACCACCACCACTATCACCACCACCACCACCACTATCACCACCACCACCACTATCACTCACCTTCACTATCACCACCCCCACCACTATCACCACCACCACTATCACCACCACCACCACCACCACCACTATCACTCACCTTCACTATCACCACCACCACCACCACCACTATCACCACCTCCTTCACTTTTCCCCATCACCCTCCCCAATACACTCACCCGCAAGTCGATAGTCACAACTTCCCTTCATTCCCCTTCCCCCTCAAGACCCTCCCCTTCCTTCTCCCCCCACCAGCAAGGCCACAACAACACCAACACCTCATTGCCACTCTACTTATCCCACCGTCACTCTGTAATATTCATTCTTCCTCCTCCTCTTCTTCCTCTTCCCCCTCCTCTTTATTTATTTTTCCTCCATTACCACCCCTGTGCGTGTGTGTGTGTGTGTGTGAGTGTGAGTGTGAGTGAGTGAGTGTGTGTGTGTATGTGTGTGTGTGTGTGTGTGTGTGTGTTCTGCTTCGTTACATATATACCATCATTTTATACATACATCTAATTGTGTATTATAACTAGTCTTATTCCTCTACTCTTTTATATACATAGCTTATACACTTTTTTTTATACACACATAATTTTTCACGGACATTTCATAATTATACGTACACTTTATTATTCATATTTTATTATTATTTATCATATTTCTATTATTTATTTATTCTTATTAGTATCACCCACGTCCTTAATCACCGTTAGTTATTTATTTATTTATTCATACGCTGTGTTCCTAGGGTTTCTTTTTAATGTGTTTACAGTAGACTCGCCCCTTCCTCCCCTTCCCTCCCCTTCCCTCCTCCCCTCCCCTTCCCCTCCCCTTCCCTTCTTACCTTCCCCTTCCCTTCCCTCCCCCCTTCCCCTTCCCTCCCCCCTCCCCTTCCTCCCCTTCCCCTCCCCTTCCCTTCTTACCTTCCCCTCCCTTCCCTCCCTCCCCCCTCCCCACACGTGGTCGACGCCCCATCAACAAAGACCCCAAACGTATACACCTGCCGAAGACCTTACCCAGGTAGCCGAAAAGGGAGGGGGGGGGTAGGAGGGAGGGGCAGAGGTAGAGGGGGGAGGGGAAGGAAGAGGGGGGAGGGGAAGGTAGAGAGGGGAGGGAGGTAGAGGGGGTAGGAAGGGACTGTACCAATACCCACCGTTCCTTCAATCCCTCCGTTTTCCTCTCTCTCTCTCTCTCTCTCTCTCTCTCTCTCTCTCTCTCTCTCTCTCTCTCTCTCTCTCTCTCTCTCTCTCTCTCTCGCTCTCTCGCTCTCTCGCTCTCTCGCTCTCTCGCTCTCTCGCTCTCTCTCTC
>JACEEZ010023784.1:397500-400000 GCA_016584305.1 Chionoecetes opilio | reverse complement strand
TGGTGTGTGTGTGTGTGTGTGGGTGTGTGTGTGTGTGTGTGTGGGTGTGTGTGTGTGTGTGGGTGTGGGTGTGGGTGTGGGTGTGGGTGTGTGTGTGTGTGTGTGTGTGTGTGTGTGTGTGGGTGTGGGTGTGGGTGTGTGGGTGGGTGTGTGTGTGTGTGTGTGTGGGTGTGTGTGGGTGTGTGTGTGTGAGTGTGTGTGTGGAGGCGTAATAACCCTTCCTCCTCCACCTTCCCGCCCTGTATACAAACTCCCGCCCTCCTCCCGCCTCCCAGGGCCTCGTCACGGGTGCGTAGTTCTCCCCGAGGACGCTGCAGGGGCGAGAGGAGGGCGGGAGGGCGGGACACCGGACTTCAAGACGTCTTTCCAGCTGCCACGCTTCCCTGAGCCCAGACGAGTTTGGTCACGCCCGGCTGACGGTGGTGTCGGCGTCGGTGGTTCTCGCGGCTACCGTCATGCCCCTCGGGGTTTTACGAACGTTCCTAGTTAAGAGAGGCATTCGCGGCGGCCGTGGAACCTATACGCAAAGACTCCAGGAACTCCGATTACAGACGGGGGAACCAGGAACCAGCACGCAGAAGTCTCTCGTCGCTGGCCGGGTAATAAATGGCCAAACACAACACCTGTCGCTGCCACCACCTTGTAACAACACCCAAGGATGGAAAGGAAGGTTCAGGTGTATCAATGCGACGATAACAACCACGATGATAACAACCACGACGATTACAACCACGACGATTACAACCACGACGATTACAACCACGACGATTACAACCACGACGATAACAACCACGACGATTACAATCACGACGATTACAACCACGACGATAACAACCACGACGATTACAACCACGACGATAACAACCACGACGATAACAACCACGACGATAACAACCACGACGATAACAACCACGACAATAACAATAACAACCATTGATTTTGCCTACCGTACAAACTGGTAACTTAAAGCGTAGATAAAATAACGAAAACATAACAAATCACCATGGAAATCAAATACATAAATAAACCAATGTACGACGAGGCTAAAAGAACAAGAACAAGATGAAGTAAAATAACAAGAGAACAAATGAAGAACAGCAACAAGAAAAACAACAACAGATGCCGCCTATAAGATGTTTCTGTCGTTACCAAGACGCCGATGATGATCTTTCAACGCAAGAACTGAGTAATGATAATTGTGATGCAGCAACGCGTGTGACGAGTGTGTGTGTGTGTGTGGGACGCGGGACAATTGATAATATTGATACGCGATCGATACGGGTCATTTAGCGGGACAGAACATGACGTGAATCTGAAGCGAGAGTGAAGAACTTACACACACACACACATACACACACACACACACACATTTTTATACAAGTACTCCAACATCACCCATCTTCTCATCCCTCTTTACACCCCACTCACCCCTCATGTCACCCCACTCACCCCACTCACCCCTCTCCTCACCCCACTCACCCCTCATGTCACCCCACTCACCCCACTCACCCCTCTCCTCACCCCACTCACCCCTCATGTCACCCCACTCACCCCACTCACCCCTCATGTCACCCCACTCACCCCACTCATCCCTCTGATCACCCCACACACCCCACTCACCCCTCATGTCACCCCACTCACCCCACTCACCCCTCTCCTCACCCCACTCACCCCACTCACCCCTCATGTCACCCCTCATGTCACCCCACTCACCCCTCATGTCACCCCACTCACCCCACTCATCCCTCTGATCACCCCACACACCCCACTCACCCCTCATGTCACCCCACTCACCCCTCTCTTCACCTCACTCACCCCACTCCACCCCTCTCCTCACCCCACTTACCCCTCTTTACACCCCTCTCACCCTCTCATCACCTCACTCACCCCTCTCATCACCCCACTCACCCCTCTCCTCACCCCACTCACCCCGATTTACACCCACTTACCCCCCTCACCCCTCTCCTCACCCCTCTCATCACCCCTCTCACCCTTCATGTCACCCCACTACCATGCAACCCCTCCACAACACGCCCCCTTCCCTACCCCAACATCTTCTACCTTCACCACTACAACCACCATCACCACTACATCACCACTCTCCTTCACCACTTCCATCACCCATCACCATTACTTCATCACTCCCATCACCACTCATCATCACCATTTACTTTGCGTCATCCATCATTACTCTAGTTCATCCAGTCATCAGCTCGACTATCATCCTCATCTGTCTTTCCTTCATCATTACATCCTTCCTATCATCACATTGCATCACCGTCACCATCACCACCACCTTCTTCTTCCTTAACCCTTCTTCACTATAACATTACAACCCTTTCACCACCACCATCACCACCATGACCCATTTAACATTACGCTTTAACCCTCTCACCACCACCACCATCATCACCACCACCACCACCACCACCACCACCATCATCATCATCATCACCACCACCCATTTCATTACTCTCGTTACCCCTGAACAACACCTCAC
>JACEEZ010023784.1:385000-390000 GCA_016584305.1 Chionoecetes opilio | reverse complement strand
AGACCCTTGAAAGATAGATAGACGGTTGAAAGAAAGACCCTTGATAGATAGACGGTTGAAAGATAGACCCTTGAAAGATAGATAGACGGTTGAAAGAAAGACCCTTGAAAGATAGATAGACAGTTGAAAGAAAGACCCTTGAGAGATAGATAGACAGTTGAAAGAAAGACCCTTGAAAGATAGATAGACATTTGAAAGAAAGTGGGGAAAGGAGACCTAGGAAGTTAAGAGGAGAGGAAAAAATGAAAATAAGTAAGAGAAGAACAGACTGTGAACTAAGGTAACAACGTGTCTATGCTCTATGAATGTATGTGTCTAACGTCCTATCAATGACTGTAACTGTATTTTCTAACCTGCTATTTTAACAGGTAAGGTCTATAACGTCCTATCAATGACTGTAACTGTATTTTCTAACCTGCTATTTTAACAGGTAAGGTCTATAACGTCCTATGAATGACTGTAACTGTATTTTCTAACCTGCTATTTTAACAGGTAAGGTCTATAACGTCCTATGAATGACTGTAACTGTATTTTCTAACCTGCTATTTTAACAAGTAAGGTCTATAACGTCCTATGAATGACTGTAACTGTATTTTCTAACCTGCTATTTTAACAGGTAAGGTCTATAACGTCCTATGAATGACTGTAACTGTATTTTCTAACCTGCTATTTTAACAGGTAAGGTCTATAACGTCCTATGAATAACGGTAACTGTATTTTCTAACCTGCAATTGTAACAGGTAGGGTCTATAACGTCCTATGAATAACGGTAACTGTATTTTCTAACTTGCTATGTTAACAGGTAAGTTATATAACGTCCTATGAATGACGGTAGCAATGTGTCTGTTATTAGGCGTCGTGTAGCGTCATGGGTGCGTGGAGGAGGGAGTGTCGAGGCCCTTTGAAGGCTGCTGATACATTTTTCATGGCCTACAAAAAGAGAAAAAGGTGTTTGTTAAGGAATGTATTGATTGTACAGGAGGAGGAGGAGGAGGAGGAGGAGGAGGAGGAGGAGGAGGAGGAAGAGGAGGAGGAGGGGGGGAAGAAGGAAGGGGAGCAAGGAAAGGGGTCGAAGAAGAGGAGTGAATGAGAGAAAAGAGAGTGGGAGAGAAAAGTTGATAAAAGGAGGGGATGGAAAATGAGATATTACAGTGTTGTGGACGAGGAAGAAGAAGAAGAAGAAGAAGATTGACAAAGGTGAAAATAACAGTAAAATAATAATAACAATCAATACTAATGGTCAACAAGTCATAGATCTAAGCGTTGAACTGTAAAATTACGTCACACACACACACCACACACACACACACACACACACACACACCACACACACACACACACACACACACACCACACACACACACACACACACACACACACACACACACACACACACACACCAACACACACATACACACACTACACACACACACACACACACCACACACACACACACCACACACACACACACACCACCACACACACACACACACACACACACACACACACACACACACCACACACACACACACACACACACACACACACAACACACACACACACACACACACACACACACACACACACACACACACACACACACACACACACACACACACACACACACACACACACACACACACACACACACACACACACACACACACACACACACACACACACACACACACACACACACACACACACAACACACACACACACACACACACACACACACACACACACACACACCACACACACACACACACACACATTCATTATAAGCCCTTCCAATCAGCTGCCAACCTGCTCTTCATCTGGACGGACCATCAAAGGGCAACCTATATAAAAGAACCTAAAGATTGACGCGAGGTTCCGTCCAGTCACTAACGCGCCGCTCACGTGACAATGGATCTGCGTTGTGATGATTGCGTCATGACATTATTTAACAACACTTATACAACCATCTGTATGTCTGTCTACTTGTCTGTCTGTCTATCTATTTTTTACAACCATCTATGTATATGTCTGTCTACCTGTCTGTCTGTCTAGGTGTCTTTAACATTTCATTCATTTATCATTAACATTTTTTTTTCTCCGTCGTCATTATTTAGCAACATCTATAAGCCTGTCTATCTGTCTACCTGTCTGTCTGTCTGTCTGTGTGTCTAATCTACGTGGTTCATAAGGAGAGTTACATGGAAAATAAGCCACATTCACAACGAAACAGTGTTATTAAATATGCAAAGGTTTGTTATGCATATAAAGCGCTTGTGAGAGACCGTATAGAAAGATACTCAAGGTTAAAGTAGCTCACTGTACAGGGCTATTCTCAAGATGGATTTAATAATGCCTAAGTGAAAGCATTATTTATTGTAAACCAGTCTCATGTCTCTCTGTGTTAAGTTAACCCCTTCACACCCAGATGTTACCTGTGTATATATGTAAAATCATCTGTTGTTTGGCATAGAATCACGAAAAGTAACTAAATATACCAAATTAGCCAGTGGACAAGGATACTAAACAGGTCATATCTATAAAATATTGCTTATATTAATTAAAATCATCTAATGGTGACCAAATTACAATGAAAATTACGTTCTGGGCCTCAAGGGGTTAATAGTGCCTAAGTGAAGGCATTAGTGTTGGCATCATAGTTGGGACTAACAGATAATCTCCACGTCTCCTCAGCTTGCCAAGAGTAAGTACATGTTACCAGTTACCTCATACGTCTTTGAACTATTAGTGACACCAAGAGGGGTCACAATTGTAAACCAGTCTCATGTCTCTTTGTAAAGTTAATGGCGCCACATGCATCACTATTTTCACGAAACTATATGAGAGAGAACGACTTGAAAAAATAATAAGATAGGAAAATGTGAGTTTCTAGTCTATTTGATTTTATATGGTCAAAATGCACTAAGGAGGCCCCCCCCCCCCCCCCCCCCCTATCTTTCCCCCCTCTTCTACGGGGCAGCTGATTGGTGCACTCAATGTTCAACATGTGTACAAATTACTCGTATCATCATCACTACCAAACACACCATCACCACTACACAACAGCACGTGACCACTGGGCATTTTGACCATATTAAATTAAATAGACTTAAGGGTGGTTCACACTGAGGTTTTTTCGGCATTTTATCGACCGAGAAGGCGGTCTGGGTCTGGGTCTGGGGCTGGTGTCATGATGGCAATAGGTTTTTAAAAAAAATCACACACCGCTCACTCGGTCTTTTATCGACCGACTTGCCGAGAATTTCGCGCGCCAAATTCAAATAAACGCAGAAGCCAGCACCACCCTCTCCCAAATCACCCCAATTATTGGTATAATTTCGGTATTGGGCACTAAAAACTAACAAATTTAACTTACATCATCGTGCAGATCTTTTCATCCTTAATTTGAATCCCAATTTCCCATGCCAATGGCGATACATATTATACCGAAAATTTTCCATTTTAGCTACCGGTAGCCATAAACGGTTGTTAGTTTGAATCAGATTATGTTAGGTTAGACGTGGGGTTTGATTTAGTAGATGACATCAAGGAAAAAATGAAACTAGCAATACTACTTCATAATAAAGTGCGAGAAAACTTATCTTTCGCGCGCCAAAAACACACAAGCTAGCCACTAGCCCCTAGCCCCTGTAGCGCGACGTCACGTGACCCTTGACCCTGCAGGTCAGGCACGGGAAGTCAGGGACGACCCTCTGGTCGTCAGCACGAGCTTGACAGACGACCTACAAAGCGATACCAAAGACACAACAACGTAGAGTGTCTTGGCGATACTAAGCAGAAAAGGTCACAAGAAGAAGAAGAAGAAGATTTGTCGACCGAAACGAATTGCGTGTGTGAACGTAATCTCCGCACTAGCCCGCAAGAGACCGACTTCTCTGTCGACAGAAAATGCCGAAAAAACCACAGTGTAAACCAGCCTTTATAGTATACTAGCCTCAAAGCCGCCCTCCGGGCGGACTTTTTGGCTAGCTCCTGCGGAGGGCTATTGGCGGCCCACCACCTGTGTTAGGTGGGGCCTTCGGCCCACCAAACACAGACTCTCCAGATAGCCCCTTCTAACTTTCCTGAAATCATGGATGTAGAAATGTATGTATTAACGCCAACCTATTCACATCACCCCCAACCCATTCACTCACCCATTACCCATCACCCCCCACCCATTCACTCACCCATTACCCATCACCCCCCACCCATTCACTCACCCATTACCCATCACCACACACCCATTCACTCACCCATTACCCATCACCCCCCACCTATTCCTTCACCCATCACCCATCACCCCCAACCCATTACCCCCCACCCATTCACTCACCCATTACCCATCACCACACACCCATTCACTCACCCATTACCCATCACCCCCCACCTATTCCCTCACCCATCACCCCCAACCCATCACCCCCCACCCATTCACTCACCCATCACCCCACACCCATTACCCATCACCCCACCCATTCACTCACCCGTTACCCATCACCCTACATCAAGGTTTCTTCAATTCTCGCAACCCAGATTTTTTTTCTTCACAATTCTCGCTAATAGGCTACTAAAAAAAGAAGAAAAAAAATGATCGGATCATCCCATAAGTGGGCTTATAATGTGCCCCTGATCGAGCTGGTTCCAAAACTGTGCCATATGATTGTGTATGATAAGATATGATATGATATGATGATATGATGATATGATATGATGTGATATGATAAGATTGTGCCACGGGGGGCGGAACTTAGCGCGGACACACACACACACACACACACACACACACAGACACACACACACACACACACACACACAGACACACTTTCGCTTATATTATTATATTATATTCTTTTTTTTTTGAGGGAGGGGAAAGGGGGCGAGAGATAACAGAAACCACAATGATCGCTCTGGTAAATTAATCCTTCCGTTGCTTGTCAATAAAGATTTTTTTTTTTTGAAGTAATATGACGGCAGTGGACGTAAAAGTTGAAACATCGGAA
>JACEEZ010023784.1:300000-375000 GCA_016584305.1 Chionoecetes opilio | reverse complement strand
TATAAAGAGGAGGGGTTATAGAAAAATAGTGAAACGGTGAGTGAAGGGGAAAGAACGGAATGTTACAGCAGGATGGTTAGATCAGATGCAGGATGTGGATTTGTTGAAAGAAGGAGGTTAAATTTTCCAGGGAGAAGGAGGGGGATTCCGGGAAAATTACTGTTTCAATTTACTAATTTCACAATCATATTTCAACCCATGAGCCTCAAATAATAGGCCTACTGCTCACTTAGAACATGGAAATAGAACATTCTTTATCGTCTTCTTGTGTGAGGTGGTGGCAGTAGTATAGTAGCAGTAGTAGTTGTAGCATTGCGATTTTATTTCTTCTTACTTCTTCTTCGTCTTCTACATAATTTATTTTCTTCTTCTTCATTTCCTTGCCCCGCGTCCTCGCAATACCATCTCAGACTCTTCCTTCAACTTTTCTCCTCCTCCTCCTCCTCCTCCTCCTCCTCCTCCTCCTCCTCCTCCTCCTCCTCCTCCTCCTCCTCCTCTCCTCCTCCTCCTCCTCCTCCTCCTCCTCCTCCTGTCAATATCAATCATCATCTAACAAACATCTAACACAAAATCAACCTCATCTAACCTAACACCTCAGTTACTTTATCGTTTTCCTTGATACTTTCTCACCGATTACCGTCGCCACATCGTCGCTATCAATTGGAGCAAGAAAATCTCTCTCTCTCTCTCTCTCTCTCTCTCTCTCTCTCTCTCTCTCTCTCTCTCTCTCTCTCTCTCTCTCTCTCTCTCTCTCTGTTCTATTGTCTCGTTCCTCTCCACATGTTCATTTTGGTCTTCCTGCACTACTATTCATCTGTCTTGCCTCCATCATCACCACCACCTTCACCACCATCACCACCACCTTCCATCCCGAAGCCAGGCCACACTTCACCTCTCCTCCTTCTCCTCTTCTCTTCCTCTTTCTCCTACGTCTTCTCCTCCTCCTCCTCCTCCTCCTCCTCCTCCTCCTCCTCCTCCTCCTCCTCCGGACCAGTCAACACCCCTGCCCGCCTCCCGACAGCGGCCCCCTCGACTCGGCTCCTCGGCGGGGTCTGCAATGACGTTTATTCCATCAAAGGCTCCATACCTGTAATTCCAGGGATTCCAGAGATTCCAGCCAGTGGCGGCACAAAGGGGGGCGGAGCGCGGGGCGACCCGGCTCACAGGCACACACAACTCACGACTTTTTCTCTCTCATAACTCTAATGGAAAATGCGACGGAAATGGCGAGGTCTGTCTGTCGCCGGGGAAGGGAGAGGAGAGGTCGGCCGGCGCAGAAATGGAATTTGAATTAAATGGTTATTACTTGAAACATATCCTGGGGGATCCATTTTTCCTGTCTCTGAATGTTTCATCGGGTCCTCGGATTACTGTAATCTATATCGGATTCATAGTCGGAAAAGTTTATTATCGGAGTTATGCGCCAGACTGGGCACCGAAAAGTCGGCTTTGAGCAAGAGTGAGTTGCACTGATACGCGGGGCGGCGAGGCGTCATGAGCCGGCGGGGATAAAAGTCGCGTGTGAGGGTGCGGGGCGCGCTCAAAGGCATGGAGGGGCGAGGCAGATTCATGGGTGCTCGTCAAGGGTTGAGCGGCGATGTTATCAACCCTTGCGTCGCTTTCGTGTGTTTACGGTGCCTGGGTGTGAATGGGAGGCTTCGGGGAGGTGTGTGTGCGGGGCCGAGACATGGTTCACCCTTGTCGATACCTTGAAATGGAAGCAAAATTAAAGTTACATTTAAGACGTGATGATATAACATGCGGTGGCTATTCAAGAGTTGTTTGAGGGACGATTTTGATATGAGAACGAGAAGTAAACACTGATAAACACAATGGAGCATAGGAGAGCAAAGAAGAATTAATATCCTGTCTATCATAACAGTATTGCGTCTACGGACATTGATCTTATCTGACAATATTAAAAGTTCTTCCCTTCACTTGATTGGTGAAGTGTTTGCCGGAGTGGTGTTGCCCCGCGGCGACATTGCGTGCTCTGCGTAAGGGGGGTGAATGTGTGTGTGTTGGGGGGTGAATGTGTGTGTGTTGAGAGAGAGAGAGAGAGAGAGAGAGAGAGAGAGAGAGAGAGAGAGAGAGAGAGAGAGAGAGAGAGAGAGAGAGAGAGAGAGAGAGAGAGAGAGAGAGAGAGAGAGAGAGGAGGAGAGAGAGAGAGAGAGAGAGAGAGAGAGAGAGAGAGAGAGAGAGAATCTACACTATTGACTTCCTTAGTGCGTTATAGCATGTTTATTTTTGTAACACTCCCAACGCCTCGCTCCGTAGCCCATCAAGGCAGCCTTTGACGCGAACACGCTGACGCTGAATTCGCATTTTTACTTCCTGTGACTATTTTATTCTTTCTTCTTCCGGGGACTAACAAATTTTGGGGAATTGAGCTGTGATATACAAGTGTTTTGCGGGTGTGAGGGAGTTATTGCATGTGGTGAATATCGAACCACGTATTCCTATAATCCAAACTTATATATATACGTCTTATACACACTAAGAAAAATAGGTGCAACTTTGCACCTTTAAAGGTACAAAATGATGTCACAGATGTTGCACCTTTAAGGGTGCAACTATGCACCCATAAGAGTGCATAGTTGCACCTCTTAAGGTGCAGCCCCTCTTAGGGGGGCAACTTTGCACCCTTAAAGGTGCAACATAGGTGATATAATTTTGCACCTTTAAAGGTGCAAGATTGCACCTTTTTTTCTTAGTGTGTACTTACCTTCCTTTATATACTTACCTTCCTATACTCTATTTCCTATAACCTTATACCTGCCTTGGGTCGCGCACGCAAGACTTTGAGGAAGAAAGGGAGAGAAGAAGGGCTAACAAAACATCAATTATCATTAATGAAGAAACCTTGAGAGCCTTGAAGGGTCTTATTGGTGCCCCTGCGACGTGGCATCCATAGTGGTGAGGGTGTGAATAGAGGGCACTGGGGGGCACTGGGGGGCTGGCGATAGGGGGGGAGGGGGGAGGGGGAGACCTGCTCGGCGTCCGCAGTATAATATAATTCTGGAGGGGAATTACACCTCCATGCCGGGAATACCTCGCTAATGACCCCTTTACCTGCGGCACGCAACCTTGGCTCGCTCTCCCGCCGCGGAAATTGAATGTTTTTTTTGGTTTGGTTTGCTATTCTATTTTCTGTGTGTGTGAGTGTGGGGGGGATGTGTGGTGTGGGGGGGATGTGTGTGTGGGGGGGATGTGTGTGTGTGAGGGGGATGTGTGTGTGTGGGGGGGATGTGTGTGTGGGGGGGATGTGTGTGTGGGGGGGATGTGTGTGTGTGGGGGGATGTGTGTGTGGAGGGGGTTGTTGTGTGTGGGGGGGATGTGTGTGTGGGGGGGGAATGTGTGTGTGTGGAGGGGGTTGTTGTGTGTTTGTGTGAGGGGGGATGTGTGTGTGGGGGGGGGATGTGTGTGTGTGTGTGTATTATATGATCCTGACGTTCACTTGCAAAGGTTAGACATAATGACAGTAATAAAATAAGTACTCTTCCTCCTTCTCCTCCTGCTGCTACTACTACTACTACTACTACTACTACTACTACTACTACTACTACTACTACTACTACTACTACTACTACTACTGCTACTACTACTACTACTAATAATAATAATAATAATAATAATAATATTACACTACCACCACCACTACCACTACTACCACTACTACTGCTACTACTACTACTACTACTACTACTATAACCACCACCACGACTACTACTACTACTACTACTACCACTATCACTACTCCTACCACTACTACTACCTGCAAAAGCGACAAACAGGTCTCACACTAATAAAGTCGAGTCCTTATGTGGCATTATTTTCCGGGAAGTAATTACGGCAAAAAGTAAAATAAACTAATAAAAATATATACAAGTCCGCGTCTTATCCTGCAGGGTTTGTAAGACGTTCCTGTAGGAGGCGACGAAGCAGGTGTTATGAGGACGAACCAGGAACACAATGACTTAGGGGAGGGGGAGGGGGAGGGGGAGGGGGGTCTTGGTGAGCTGCTAATTACGTCTGACCCGCAGAGGCAAGCACGGCAGGGGGGGGGGGAGGGGCGAGGGGCGAGGAGGGGAAGGGGGAAGAGGGGGAGGGAAAGAGGGGGAAGAGGGGAAGAGGGGGAGGGGGGGTTGTGGTGGCATGGCAAAGTATGTTAACTACATATTTGATTTAATAAAGGTTAGAGTTGCAAAGTTTATGTGTATGTGTGTGTGTGTGTGTGTGTGTGTGTGTGTGTGGCTCAGAAGACTCCATGGACCTTTTCGAGCCAGGGACTGCGTTGGCGAATATAAATAAACTCGTTAATTAAAAATGGAATATTCTCCGAGGAAAAAAAAAAAAAAAAGCACACGAGCTCTTGGAATTATAAAAAGGAGAAAAAAAAAGTATACGTCTTGTGCACGTTCATTTGTACACACACACACACACACACACACACACACACACACACACCCACACACACACACAGCAAGGTGGAGAAGGCGGTGGTATTAGTGGTGTTAGGGGAAGTGGAGGGGGAAGGAGGCCGAGGTGGAGGGGTTGGGGGGGTGGAGGAGGCCGAGGTGGAGGGGTTGGGGGGGTGGAGGAGGACGAGGTGGAGGGGTTGGGGGGGTGGAGGAGGACGAGGTGGAGGGGTTGGGGGGGCGGAGGAGGCCGAGGTGGAGGGGTTGGGGGGGTGGAGGAGGACGAGGTGGAGGGGTTGGGGGGGTGGAGGAGGCCGAGGTGGAGGGATTGGGGGTGTGGAGGAGGCCGAGGTGGAGGGTTACTATTCATTAAATATCTAATTAGTACATACCTGACGCTAATATTCCACCTGCGAGGGACGAATTGAGGCGCCTCGCAGCCCCCGAACTAAGATATTGGCTTGGTGTTTGGCTATGCCGATTGTCTTCCCAGGGAGGCGAGGCTGACGAGGGGGAATGCGAAGGGCTGAAGGGAGGGAAGGGTGAGGATGGCTGACACTGTATGGTAATGGTGCGTTGTTCTGTTTGTAATGATAATCGTATATGTTATGCTCTCTCTCTCTCTCTCTCTCTCTCTCTCTTTCTCTCTCTCTCTCTCTCTCTCTCTCCCCCCCACATGAGGTCCAGGGCGGCAGACAGCCCATCAGGTAATCATTGCAGCCATCACCTGCCTGCCCTGCCCTCATGTCACACCTGTGCCTCCTGGATCACGGCCAACGACTCACCGGGGACTGAACGCCCCCCTCTCCCCTGTAACCCCCCCCCTCCACCCAGTACCTCCCTCCACCCCCCACCCCCCTCTGCCATGGGCACACCCGCCACAGTACATCGTGTACAGGAAAATGAGTGACTTTTCTTTCCCCATAATGAACCTTGTGTTAAGGCGGTGTAGGAGTGGCTCCTCCTGACCCTTGCTGCCGCCAACCAACTCCAAGCTGTTCCAAATATGGAGGTATAAGAAGGTTCCGAAGGTCGGGTTTCCATAAGAACACAAGGTCCGCCTAACCCTTGCTGCACGTACACGCGTATTAACTCCAAGCTGTGCCTAGTTCCAAAGTAACTTTGCCTAGATCCAAGCTGTCCTAACCATCCGAGGTTCCACGATAAAAAACATCTTTAATATCGCAGCCTATGGTCAAATCAGCCCGCTGCAGCAAAGCAATGAGTTCCTTCGCCATGGCAGAAGAGTCAATCTCAAGCCAGCACAAGAGCTCCGCCTCTGTGCAAAACATGACCACCCCAACACTTGAAGAGGGAAAGTATTCCTCCCTGCCCGAGCAAGCTCCTCCGGGGCATCAGCGGAGTGCCGCCAAGAAGAGGTCGGCCGCCTCGCTGGATGAAGGTTCGCCTCAGGCACCCAAGAGGCTGAAGTGTGAAGGCCAGCAGCGTGTGTGTGGCCCAGGCCAGGGTGCAGGCCAGGCCATGGCCATCCCTGCAGCGCCGAGGAGATCCCCTACACTGCGGGTACTGCTACGGCGGGTACAGGTACCCGCGTCACAAGGGCCTCACACACAGAAGCAGACGAAGAGGCCTGCGTCGCCTTCACCCGACATTGATTCGTCGCTGCGTTCAAAGAAGAAACAAAAGAAAGGCAGCGAGCAAAGTACGCCTACTGAGCACACGCCAGGCATGCTATAACAGGACCCTGCTGAAGTCAGCGGCTCTGGCGACAGATGCGCCACGGAAGAGCGGCTGTCTTCCCCACCTGCAATAAACACGCCTGAAGGGCCTCCCCCTAAGCAACAGAACACCACCAAGTGCCCCGCAAAGCAGAAATTAACCAAATCAGAGCGTCTTGCTCTGGGGAATCTGCTGTTGAATGGCGTCTGCATTCTGAAGGAGGAAAAGATGAAAGAAATGACAAGTGATCGCGGCAAGAAGATTGGCGCGGGAGCCCAAGGCTCGTGCCGCATGATTGTTGATCCCCAAACAGGCGAACGACTGGTCGTCAAAACCTTCCCCAAGTACGCCCTTGAGCCTCTGGTGAACGAGGCGACCACCCTGCGTGCGCTGCGGGGCGCGGGCGTGCAGCGTTTGGTGGGAGTGTGCGTCAAGACTCGCCAGCTGGTGACCGGCTTTGCCGGCAACACCGCCGAGCACTTCTTCTGCCAAAACCCGTCCTTCAAGGATGCCGTCAGCGTTATCCTGCAGGTGTCGCGCACACTGCGCAAGATTGTGCGCAAAGGCTTCACGCACAACGATATTAAGACTGACAATGTGTGTGTGAACGTGAAGAACGGCGACCCTTCGGCGACCCTTATTGACTTCGGCTTAGCCAAGCCGCTGGACACCTTGCACATCTATGGCTACAACAGCGACGTTCAGAAGTTCCCTTGGGTCGCGCCGGAGCTTCTGTTGCACACGCACGCGTGCTCCGAGGCCTCCGACGTGTACGGGCTGACGTAGCTGATCCTGGAGGAGCTGGATTACAAGAGCCACTACACTCAGTACCCGGCAGTCAAGGGCCTCATGACCCTGCTGCTGGAGGCCCGAGACCTCGCGCCTCACGCCCGCCCCTCCCTCCACGCGCTCATCCAGGGGCTGGAGGCGCTGCAAGACCAGATCGCGGCGGCCTCTTCTCCCCGCCCCAGCGGCGCTGCGGCCTCCAGAACGTCCCCGGCAGAAGTAGTGGAGACTGAGGCGCCGAGCTCGCCCGCAGAGGGGAGGGGGGCGCCGCAGGGCAGCCTTGGTTTTGAGTGATGAGTTTCTTTCAATGGATATCACTCAAACCTGTACAAGAGCTCGTCTGGCTGATTCTACTGCCAGGCCTTTGTACGTCACTTCAAGTTGCCAGCCGTGTCACTGCTTCTCTCATGTCTTATTGTTATCACAGCTGTCTGTTATTACTCTCATGTCTTATTGTTATCACAACTGTCTGTTATTACTCTCATGTCTTATTGTTATTACAACTGTCTGTTATTACTCTCATGTCTTATTGTTATCACAACTGTCTGTTATTACTCTCATGTCTTATTGTTATTACAACTGTCTGTTATTACTCTCATGTCTTATTGTTATTACAACTGTCTGTTATTACTCTCATGTCTTATTGTTATTACAACTGTCTGTTATTACTCTCATGTCTTATTGTTATTACAACTGTCTGTTATTACTCCCATGTCTTATTGTTATTACAACTGTCTGTTATTACTCCCATGTCTTATTGTTATTACAACTGTGTTATTACTCTCATGTCTTATTGTTATTACAACTGTCTGTTATTACTCTCATGTCTTATTGTTATTACAACTGTCTGTTATTACTCTCATGTCTTATTGTTATTACAACTGTCTGTTATTACTCTCATGTCTTATTGTTATTACAACTGTCTGTTATTACTCTCAATGTCTTATTGTTATTACAACTGTCTGTTATTACTCTCATGTCTTATTGTTATTACAACTGTCTGTTATTACTCTCATGTCTATTGTTATTACAACTGCCTGTTATTACTCTCATGTCTTATTGTTATTACAACTGTCTGTTATTACTCCCATGTCTTATTGTTATTACAACTGTCTGTTATTACTCTCATGTCTATTGTTATTACAACTGTCTGTTATTACTCTCATGTCTTATTGTTATTTACAACTGTCTGTTATACTCTCATGTCTTATTGTTATTACAACTGTCCTGTTTATTACTCTCATGTCTTATTGTTATTACAACTGTCTGTTATTACTCTCATGCCTTATTGTTATTACAACTGTCTGTTATTACTCTCATGTCTTATTGTTATTACAACTGTCTGTTATTACTCTCATGTCTTATTGTTATCACAACTGTCTGTTATTACTCTCATGTCTTATTGTTATTACAACTGTCTGTTATTACTCCATGTCTTATTGTTATACAACTGTCTGTTATTACCCTCATGTCTTATTGTTATGACAACTGTCTGTTATTACTCTCATGTCTTATTGTTATTACAACTGTCTGTTATTACTTTCATGTCTTATTGTTATCACAGCTGTCTGTTATTACTCTCATGTCTTATTGTTATTACAACTGTCTGTTATTACTCTCATGCTATTGTTATTACAACTGTCTGTTATACTCTCATGTCTTATTGTTATTACAACTGTCTGTTATTACTCTCATGTCTTATTGTTATTACAACTGTCTGTTATTACTCCCATGTCTTATTGTTATTACAACTGTCTGTTATTACTCTCATGTCTTATTGTTATTACAACTGTCTGTTATTACTCTCATGTCTTATTGTTATTACAACTGTCCTGTTATTACTCTCAGTCTTATTGTTATTACAACTATCTGTATTACTCTCATGTCTTATTGTTATTACAACTGTCTGTTATTACTCTCATGTCTTATTGTTATTACAACTGTCTGTTATTACTCTCATGTCTTATTGTTATTACAACTGTCTGTTATTACTCTCATGTCTTATTGTTATCACAACTGTCTGTTATTACTCTCATGTCTTATTGTTATTACAACTGTCTGTTATTACTCCCATGTCTTTATTGTTATTACAACTGTCTGTTATTACCTCATGTCTTATTGTTATGAACAACTGTCTGTTATTACTCTCATGTGTTATTGTTATTACAACTGTCTGTTATTACTTTCATGTCTTATTGTTATCACAGCTGTCTGTTATTACTCTCATGTCTTATTGTTATTACAACTGTCTGTTATTACTCTCATGTCTTATTGTTATTACAACTGTCTGTTATTACTCCCAAGTCTTATTGTTATTACAACTGTGTTATTACTCTCATGTCTTATTGTTATTACAACTGTCTGTTATTACTCTCATGTCTTATTGTTATTACAACTGTCTGTTATTACTCTCATGTCTTATTGTTATTACAACTGTGTTATTACTCCCATGTCTTATTGTTATTACAACTGTCTGTTATTACTCTCATGTCTTATTGTTATTACAACTGTCTGTTATTACTCCATGTCTATTGTTATTACAACTGTCTGTTATTACTCTCATGTCTTATTGTTATTACAACTGTGTTATTACTCCCATGTCTTATTGTTATTACAACTGTCTGTTATTACTCTCATGTCTTATTGTTATTACAACTGTCTGTTATTACTCTCATGTCTTATTGTTATTACAACTGTCTGTTATTACTCTCATGTCTTATTGTTATTACAACTGTCTGTTATTACTCTCATGTCTTATTGTTATTACAACTGTCTGTTATTACTCTCATGTCTTATTGTTATTACAACCGTGTTATTACTCCCATGTCTTATTGTTATTACAACTGTCTGTTATTACTCTCATGTCTTATTGTTATTACAACTGTCTGTTATTACTCTCATGTCTTATTGTTATTACAACTGTCTGTTATTACTCTCATGTCTTATTGTTATCACAACTGTCTGTTATTACTCTCATGTCTTATTGTTATTACAACTGTCTGTTATTACTCCCATGTCTTATTGTTATTACAACTGTCTGTTATTACCCTCATGTCTTATTGTTATGACAACTGTCTGTTATTACTCTCATGTGTTATTGTTATTACAACTGTCTGTTATTACTTTCATGTCTTATTGTTATCACAGCTGTCTGTTATTACTCTCATGTCTTATTGTTATTACAACTGTCTGTTATTACTCTCATGTCTTATTGTTATTACAACTGTCTGTTATTACTCCCATGTCTTATTGTTATTACAACTGTGTTATTACTCTCATGTCTTATTGTTATTACAACTGTCTGTTATTACTCTCATGTCTTATTGTTATTACAACTGTCTGTTATTACTCTCATGTCTTATTGTTATTACAACTGTGTTATTACTCCCATGTCTTATTGTTATTACAACTGTCTGTTATTACTCTCATGTCTTATTGTTATTACAACTGTCTGTTATTACTCCCATGTCTTATTGTTATTACAACTGTCTGTTATTACTCTCATGTCTTATTGTTATTACAACTGTGTTATTACTCCCATGTCTTATTGTTATTACAACTGTCTGTTATTACTCTCATGTCTTATTGTTATTACAACGTCTTTATTACTCTCATGTCTTATTGTTATTACAACTGTCTGTTATTACTCTCATGTCTTATTGTTATTACAACTGTCTGTTATTACTCTCATGTCTTATTGTTATTACAACTGTCTGTTATTACTCTCATGTCTTATTCTTATTACAACCGTGTTATTACTCCCATGTCTTATTGTTATTACAACTGTCTGTTATTACTCTCATGTCTTATTGTTATTACAACTGTCTGTTATTACTCCCATGTCTTATTGTTATTACAACTGTCTGTTATTACTCTCATGTCTTTGTTATTACAACTGTGTTTATACTCTCATGTCTTATTGTTATTACAACTGTCTGTTATTACTCTCATGTCTTATTGTTATTACAACTGTCTGTTATTACTCTCATGTCTTATTGTTATTACAACTGTCTGTTATTACTCTCATGTCTTATTGTTATTACAACTGTCTGTTATTACTCTCATGTCTTATTGTTATTACAAATGTGTTATTACTCTCATGTCTTATTGTTATTACAACTGTGTTATTACTCTCATGTCTTATTGTTATTACAACTGTCTGTTATTACTCTCATGTCTTATTGTTATTACAACTGTCTGTTATTACTCTCATGTCTTATTGTTATTACAACTGTCTGTTATTACTCTCATGTCTTATTGTTATTACAACTGTCTGTTATTACTCCCATGTCTTATTGTTATTACAACTGTCTGTTATTACTCTCATGTCTTATTGTTATTACAACTGTCTGTTATTACTCTCATGTCTTATTGTTATTACAACTGTCTGTTATTACTCTCATGTCTTATTGTTATTACAACTGTCTGTTATTACCTCATGTCTTATTGTTATTACAACTGTCTGTTATTACTCTCATGTCTTATTGTTATTACAACTGTCTGTTATTACTCTCATGTCTTATTGTTATTACAACTGTCTGTTATTACTCTCATGTCTTATTGTTATTACAACTGTCTGTTATTACTCTCATGTCTTATTGTTATTACAACTGTCTGTTATTACTCTCATGTCTTATTGTTATTACAACTGTCTGTTATTACTCTCATGTCTTATTGTTATTACAACTGTCTGTTATTACTCTCATGTCTTATTGTTATTACAACTGTCTGTTATTACTCTCATGTCTTATGTTATTACAACTGTCTGTTATTACTCTCATGTCTTATTGTTATTACAACTGTCTGTTATTACTCTCATGTCTTATTGTTATTACAACTGTCTGTTATTACTCTCATGTCTTATTGTTATTACAACTGTCTGTTATTACTCCCATGCATCTTTACTCCAAGACCACATATTATCTATATTCTACTGCATATGTATCTGATAGAAATTATTCATGAGTTTTTTTTATCTCTCTTCCTTTTCACATGCTCTTGTTTTTGTGGCTTTCTGTCAGTCTTTTCGAGTGTTGAGCAAGTTGTTTAGGTGGTGGGCAGGTGACCCTCACACGCTGGTGGGCAGGTGACCCTCACACGCTGGTGGGCAGGTGACCCTCACACGCTGGTGGGCAGGTGACCCTCACACGTTGGTGGGCAGGTGACCCTCACACGCTGGTGGGCAGGTGACCCTCACACGCTGGTGGGCAGGTGACCCTCACACGCTGGTGGGCAGGTGACCCTCACACGCAGGTGGTGGTGACCAATGTAAAGAGACAGAAGGTAAAGTCACCTCCCTTTTGCCGCGCTGGGGGAAGTGACGTCAATAAGAATTAAGAGGGCGAGGAGGAGGGTGAGAGTGAAAGAGAAGATGGAGGAGGAGGAGGAGGAGGAGGAGAAGGAGGTAGACGAAGGGGTAGGAGGAGGAGAAGGTAAGGGAAGGGAGGAGGTATGAACATAAGAACATATGAACATAAGAAAATAAGGCATGGCCTTGCATGTCAGGGGGGAAAAAGGGGGGAAAAAACTTTGTTTGTCCCCCTAAGGGGCCCCAAACAGCGGCACAAGAAAAGGGGGTCTCGCCCCCCAGCTTGGGGTGCTACAAAGAACTTCTCTCTCTCTCCCCCTCTCTCCCCTTCTCTCCCCTCTCCCCTTCTCTCTCTCTCTCTCTCTCTCTCTCTCTCTCTCCCCTCTCTCTCCCCTCTCTTTTTTCCCCCTTTTTTTCTTTTCTCTTTCTCTTTCCTTTTTTTTCCCTCTTTTTTTCTCTCTCTCTCCCCGTACAAATACTGTCAAGGTAAAGAATATGGGGGTTTTTATGAGATAAAGAGAGAGAAAAGAGAGAGAGAGAGAGGAGAAAGAGAAAAGAGAGAGAGAGAGTAAAAGAGGAAAAAGAGAGGGGGGTTGAGGCCTGAGTGAGGCCAAAAAGTTTTAAAACTTTTGGCGCCGTTGGCGCGTTTCCCTTTTTACGCCCGCGCAAAAAAAGGACTGTTTTTCCCTCAAACGCCCCGGGGAGGTGACGTTACCTTGTTTTTATCTTGGGGGTTTTTGGCGCCTGCGTTCCCCCCTGTTGAGGGGAAACGCACTTTTTTTCAAGTTAGTATTCAAAATAAAAATGTTTCCCTTCATCCCAAAATGCTTCATTCTTTAAAAAAAGCTTCTTTTATCCCAAAAATGCTTCATTATAAAAAAAGGGCTTAAATTTCATATAAAAAATGCTTCATTCATATCAAAATGCTTCTTTCTTTTTTTCCCTTGGGAATTGAGGGATTTTAGACTAAAATTAAGTTTTTTTGTTCTTCACGTTACAGAATTATCATTTATATAATCTTGCCCGTGATGAGAAGGAAAACGTAACATTTTGTCAGAAAAGCCCCCTTCGTTGAAAAAAAAAAAAATCGGGATGTATTTATATAACATATTTTTTTCCCCTTCTTTGCAAGGTGGGATGACGCCAAGAAAAGGCTCGGCCCAAAAACATGAAAGGGTTTGTGATTGGGGCCAACCCAAGGGGCTGACGTCACAAATGCAAGGGTTTTGGGTTTGAGGGCCAACCCAAGGCTGCAGCGTACAACATGAAATGGTGTGATGGGGCCAAAAAAGGGGCTGAGCGTCAAACATGCAATGGTGTGTGGGGCCCAAAAACCAAGGCTGCAGTTTTCCAACAACATGCAATGGTGTGATGGGGCCCAACCCAAAGGGGGCTGCAGCGTCAAAACATCCCCCAATGGTGTGTTTGGGGCCCCAACCCAAAAGGCTGCAGCGCAAAAACATGAAATTTGGTGTTATGGGCCAACCCAAGGTTTGCAGGGGGTTAAAAAAGGGCAAGGGTGTGATTGGGGCCCCCCAAAGCCAAGGCTGCAGAGCCCAAAAAACATGAAAGGTGTTTTTAGGGCCAAGCCAAGGCTCCCAGCGTCACAACTGAAAGGGTTTGGATGGGGCCCAAAAACCCAAAAGGCTGCGGGTTTCACAACATGCAAGGGTTTGTGATGAGGGCCAAGCCAAGGCTGCAGAGTCACAACATGCAATTTTGTGATGGGGAAAGGGCCAAGGCTGCAGGGGTAACAACATGAAAAGGGGTTGATGAGGCCAACCCAAAGGCTGCAGAGCCCACAACTTTAAATGGTGTGATGGGGCCAACCAAAGGCTGAAAGCGTCAAAACCCTTCCAAGGGTGTGATTGGGGCCCAAGGGCCAAGGCTGCCGAGTCAAAACTTTAAAATGTGTGATGGGCCAAGCCAAGGTGCAGCGTCACAAATACAAAGGGTTTGATGAGGCCAAGCCAAGGCTCAAAAGTCAAAAACATGAATTTGGTGTGATGGGGCCCCAAACCCAAAGGGCCCTGCGGTCACAACTTTCAAGGGTTGTGATGAGGCCAACCAAAGGCTGCAGATCCCAAAAATGAAATGGGGGGTGATGCCCCCAAGGCCAAAGGCGGGCATTTTCCACAACATAAATGGTTGATGGGGCCCAACCAAAGGGGTTTGCAAAAAATTCACAACATGAAAATTTGGTGTAAATGGGGCCCAAAGCCAAGGCTGCACGTCACAACTTTGCAATGGTGTGTGAGGCCAACCCAAAGGCTGCGAGTCACAAATGCAAGGTGTGATGGGCCAACCCAAGGCTGCGGGCGTCACAACTTTGCAATGCTGTGATAAAGGCCAAAGCAAAGGCTGCACCCTCACAACTTCAATGGGTGAGGGACGCCAACCCAAGGCTGCAGCGCCCAAAACCTTTCAATGGTGTGATGGGGCCCAAAGGCCAAGGTTTGCAGCGCCCACAACTTTCAATGGGTGATGGGGGCCCAAAGCCAAGGTCAGCGTCACAACAGCAAGGGTGTGATGAGGCCAACCCAAAGGGTTTGAACCCTTCACAACATGCAAGGGTTTGGTTTTAGGCCAACCCAAAGGCTGCAGCGTCCCCAACATGCAAAGACACATTAAGGTCTCATTGGTTTATGCTTTGCCTCAACCTCAGCATCTTGCAACGAGGCGACACCACGGTAAGGCTCTGAACGCCCAGCTGCTGCCAAAATAGATAGATAGATAGATAAATAAGCACAAGCACTCGTGCAAGCAGGCAAGCGTGAGCGCATATCTATGCCAAGGCTGAACGAGCGCATTGAAATGCGTTTTCTGTTTAAAAACACAATATTTTTTATTAAAAAATGAATATTATCATATTTTTTGCATTATTGGTACCCTTACACCTCCAAAAGGTAATCATCTCTAAGATGGGCCAAGATTTCACCTCTTGTGAAATTTTTTAAATGTAAATCCGCCCCATTTTTTTGGGAAAATCCTGAAAAAACCCCAAACACACACACCCCCACCAGGGGTAAAACGTAAACCCCCTTTAACGGAAGAAACAAAAGAAAATTTAAGAAAATTTAAACCCCTACCCTGCGAGAAGAGGAAACCCAATAATATACCATTAAAGGGGGACACAACCCCGGGACCCCTCCTCCCCCTCCCCCCCTCCTCCTCCTTTCCCCCCTCCCCCTCCTCCCCCTTTCCTTCCCCCCTTCCTCCTCCCCCCCTCCCTCCTCCCCCTTTCTAAAAACGAAAGGAAATTTTCGGTGTTTTTAATTTTCCCCGTTAAAAGTTGGGGGGGGGCTCACTTAAAACCATTGGGGGCCACACTCTCTATTAAAATCCCCAAAGAAAGTGCTTTATACCAAAACGTGGATAAACCAACTCGAGGGGGAAAATATTCTAAAATCTTTTTTTCACAACTAACGAAAATCTTGCAGTAACTTTAAACGTGGACCCAAATTTATAGCAGTGACCACCGGGCGATTACTTTCAGTTTTAAATCAGTAAGACAAGCAAATCGAAAGAAAAAGAAAAAGTTCTTGTTTATCGAAAGGCAGACTTCAAAAAACTAAAAAAAATCTTAAAAAAACCGATTGGAATTTATCTCAGAAAGTAACGAAAAAAAATGTAGCTGGCATGAATTCCCCCGGTAAGTTTAACTTAAAATTTCCCAAATCCTCAAACCGATGGGGGATATAGGCGATCTTTTTAAAAAACAAAAAACCAAAATTTGGTGGCCCCGCAAAAATAAAAGGACAGCCTTGCACCCAAAAAAAGCGGCATATAAAAAAACCCCAAAGGGAAACCACAAAAGGGAAGACGACAAACGCAAATCATGACAGAATTAGACAAAATACAAAAAAAAACTCATTAAGAAAAGGCAAAAAAAATTTTTGGGAAGTACGTATTCCCCAAAAATGAGAAAAATAAAAACCCTAAAAAATTTCCCCGCAAATTTTTAAAACAAAAAAAAAAATGACTTAAACCCATGGGGCCTTTGGGAAAGGGAAAAAAGGGCCAAAACACAAAAGAAAATGAAGAAATTCTATGGCGGTACTCTAAAAAAATTTTTCCCATCATCTTCACAGGGGAAAAAACACGCAAAATCAAACCAAACCCCAAAAAACCCCAAAAAAAGGGTTTTACTTCCCTAAAGCTTTTAAAACCTTTCGGGAATGTGACATATTGCTCGCGCTAAATAACATAAAAATTAAAAAGGGCTCCCGGTCCTGAAAAAATTTCCCCAAACGCATTTTAAAAAAAGCAAAAAAACGAAAAGTTAAACCACTTTCCCATCTTTTTAATAATTTTTTACTCCCCGGGAAATGTACCCGTGCGAATGGAAGCTAGCAAATGTCCACCTTTTTAAAAAAGGAAGAAAGTCGACCCCCGGAAAATATCCCCCAAACGTTTAACATCGGGTTTTGTAAAAATTAATGGAATCCACATAAGAAAAAAATCGTTAATTTCTTGAAAAAATCACAAAATCAAAGATTCCCCGGCTTTGGTTTCAGAAATAAACGTTTCATGCCCCCTAAAAATTACTTGTTTTTTACAATAGTGTATTCAAAATGTACACAACACGAGGGCATAAAACTTTATTTTTACCTCGTTTTCAAAAAGCTTTTCGACAAAGTTCCTCAAAAGCGTCTCATTACAAAGAAAAGCTCAGGGTTTATAACGGGCCCCTTCTTTCGTTTGGGATAGAAAACTGGCTGTCAGATCAAAAAACAAAGGGTGGAAAATTAAAGGGAAATTTTCTGCCGGGACCAGTGTAAAATTGGTGTTCCTCAAGGTTTCATTTCCCGGGCCTATCCGTTTTTTAATATACATAAATGACATTGACGGGGGAATCACATCCCAGGAAAACAAAATTTTTGCGATAAAACAAAAACACAAACATACCCCTTAAAATCTCAGCGCCAACTCATAAAAAACGACTTAAACCCAAACCAAAGAAGGGTTTAAAAAAACATGGCAAAGAATTTCAACCTAAAAAATTTCCATTACTACAATCGGTAATAAAAACCCTCTTTGAAAGTTACGTGATAACGTTTTCCCAACTAAAAAAATTTTTGGATAAAAAAAAGATTTGGGTTTTTATAACTCGAAAGATCAAAAACCGAATAACCAAATTATGAGGGGAAAAAACCTGCAAAAAAAGGGTTTGGTTTTATTGGACGAACTTTCATTTTAAAATCTAAAAAAGTTTTACTCACTTTTTTTAACTCGCTTTTTTTCGCCCCCTCTAGAATACTGTGGGGCCGTTCTGGTCACCTTATTTAAAAAGGCATAGAAAACTAGAAAAAATACAGCCCCAGAGAAACCCAAAAAATTGTTTAACCTAGTTTTGCGAAATAAATCGTACAAAAATTTGGGTTTCAAAAAAACTTAACTTATTCCCCTAAAAAAAACGGGAAAAGAGGGACCTAAATCAAGTCTTTAAAATCTTCAATGGATTTCCAACCCGAAAGCCCCCGAAAATCTTTTCACGCTGGGACCGGTAAAGGGCTCAACTAGAAAAAACCCCGGTTTTAAAAATAAGCGGGAAAAGGGTTTTGAAAACGCCCCCCAAGCAAAGTACTTCTTAAAAAGCCGGGGTTTTTAAACGTATGGAAGGGTTTTCCCCTAAAAAAGGGGGGGTAAAATCAAATACAATAGAATCTTTTAAAAAAATGGGCCTCGTAAATTTTTCATATCAAACCCCCGGTTGTAACTGTTTTCTGGGAAAAATTTAAATTTACTCGCGGGCCCTCGAAAAACTTACTTCTTTGCGTAAAATATTGCAATCCGTCACACAACCCTTCCCCCCAGGGGGTTCCCCCCAAGGACACCCCCGGGAGTAAAGGGTCACTACAAAAACTTTTGACCTGTGAGGGGCCTTTGGGGTTCAGTAAGGGCCCTGTCAGTTATTGCCCACCCCCGGGTTTTAAATATACCGGGGGTTCACTGCTGCATGGGGGCTTTGGGGAATGCACGGCGTCCTACTTGGAAAGTGCACTCCCGCATTTGGATTGTACGGAGCTGGGGCCTGATTAAACTGCCCCTCCAAAAAAAGCCCCCGGGCAACTGCCGCCCCAAACCCTTAAAAATTTCCCCACACTGAGCCTACACCAAAACAAAACCTTAGACCTCATAACACACAAGATCCCCCAAATTTAAGGGGTTACCCCTACTACTCTCGACCGGGACGGGTTGTGGACCAGTAAGGGCCCTGTCAGTTTGTGACCACCATCGGGAATTTTTAAGGGACCAGGGGTCACTGCTGAAAGGGGGCATTGAAGTGTAACCCCGGGGTCCCACTGGAAAGTAAACAATCCGCAGTGGATTGAACGGAGCTGGGGCCTGAAATTTACTGCTGCCTCCCAAGGGGAAAAGCCAGGGAAGGGTTTCCCCCACCCCCCTTAAAACCCCAAAAATGTTTTACAACCCTTACAAAACACGCATAACATGGGCCAATTTTATCAAACACTAAACCCCACCCCCAAAACTAGTAGAAATTAGCCCCTGGGTTTCAAAAACCCTTTTAACCCTTTCCCCCCACAAATTCCCTGCAGTTTTTTTATACTGCATGGTTAAAAACCCCCCAATTTTTTTTATTTTTTCCCGGGCCCGCTTTGGCTGGGGTTGGGTGGGTTGGGGGGGAGCCTTCTACTTTCCCAAACCTTTTCTCTTATCATCAGTTAGTGTAGTGCAGTTTT
Organism: Chionoecetes opilio; assembly: GCA_016584305.1. Lineage (NCBI taxonomy): Eukaryota > Metazoa > Arthropoda > Malacostraca > Decapoda > Majidae > Chionoecetes > Chionoecetes opilio. The sequence continues at coordinate 356,104 of JACEEZ010023784.1, read as the reverse complement.
TAAAGCAAAAAGCCTTGGGAAGGACCTATCGGTCTGTTGCGGGGTTTTTGTTTTCCTTTGGGAACCCTTTTTTAATCCTTTTTTAATCCTCGTTATTGTACCACGTAACCATGCAGGGGGGTTCCCCACCACCCCTTCGCCCTCCCCCGGGGGCACGTTTAAAATTTGCAGGGGTGCAAATGCCCCTTTTTGCAGAATTTCGCGCCGGGCCCTGGATCAGCGGGTAATCGGGGCGTAATAAGCCCGGCCCGCCGCTGCATTAAGTCAAGGCTCAGACGGCCAGATTTGAAAAAGAAAAAAAATTCCAACCCACGCCCTGCCCCCGTTTCGTGGGGCGGGGGAAGGGACCCGGGGGAGGGGGTGCGAGGGGAAGAGGGACGGGGGGGTGCAGGGAAAAGAGGGACAGGAGAGGGGATGCGAGGGGAAAAAGGGACGGGAGAGGGGATGCGAGGGGAGAGAGGGACGGGAGAGGGGATGCGAGGGGAGAGTGAGGGGAGAAGAAGGGCACTGTAGGTGATATGGGGGTCCTGGAGAAGGGGGAGAGACAGAGGAGAATAGAAGGGGAGTGAAGGGACAGGAATGACCGAGAGGGAAGAGTAGGGATAGGACAGGGATGAGAGAAGGATAGGTTGTTGACGTGATGGGAGACTGCTGAAAAGAGGGAGACACGGGCAGGGTATAAATGGGAAAGAGGAGATCAGGGAAGGGAGGATAAAGAGGAAATAGAAGGGAAGAATAGGGAAGGGAAAAGGAAAAAAAGGGAAAAAAGGGAAAACCCGGGGAAGAAAAGAGGAAAACAAAAGGGATATAGGAAAGGAAGAGAAGAAGAAGAAGAGTTAGAGGTGATGGTTATGTTAAAATGATGGGGGGGTTTTTTTTGAGGGGAAATGAAAAGGGGTTTAAGGGAAAAGGGAATGGGAAGAGGGAAGGGAGAGAGGGGAAAAGGGGAAGGGGGGAGAGGGGAAAGGGGGAGGGAATGGGAGAGGGGAAGGGGGAGGGAATGGGAGAAAGGGGAAGGGGAAAAGGGAATGGGAGAGAGGGGAAGGGAAGGGGAAAAAAGGGAGAGAGGGGGGGGAGAGGGAATGGAAGAGGGGAAGGAAAGGGAATGGGAGGAAAAGGGGGAAAGGGGAGGGGGAAAGGGAGAGAGGGGAAAGGGGGAGGGAAAAGGGAGGAGGGGAAAGGGGGGGGAATGGGAGAGAGGGGGAAGGGGGAGGGAAAAGGGGGGAGGGGGAAGGGAGAGGGAATGGGGGGGAGAGGGGGAAGGGGGGAGGGAATGGGAGAGGGGGGAAAGGGGGGAAAAGGGGGAAAGGGAAAAGAGGGGGGAAAGGGGGGGGAATGGGAGAAAAGGGGGGGAAAGGGGGAGGGAATGGGAGAGGGGGGGGAAAGGGGAGGGGAAGGGGGAGAGGGGGAAAGGGAAAAGGGAATGGGAGAGAGGGGAAAGGGGGAGGGGAAAGGGAGAGGGGGAAAGGGGGGAAGGGAATGGGAGAGAGGGGAAAGGGAAGGGGGGAAAGGGAGGAGGGGGAAAGGGGGAGGGAATGGGGAAAAGAGGGGAAAAGGGAAAAGGGAATGGGGAGAGGGGAAGGGGGAGGAATGGGAGAGAGGGGAAAAGGGGGAGGGAATGGGAGAGAGGGGGAAAGGGGGAGGGGAAAGGGAGAGGGGGAAGGGAAGAGGGGAAAGGGGGAGAGGGAAGGGGAAAAGGGAATTGGGGGAGAGGGGAAAGGGGAGGGAAAAGGGGGAAGAGGGAAAGGGGAGAGGGAATGGGGGGGGAGGGGAAAAGGGGGAGGGAATGGGAAAAGAGGGGAAAGGGGAGGGGAAAGGGGGAGGGGGAAGGGAGAGGGAATGGGGGAGAAAGGGGAAAGGGAGGAGAAAGGGCAGGGGGGGAAAAGGGGGAAAGGGGGAAAAGGGGGGTGGGAGAGGGGGGGGGAAGGGGGGAATGGGGGAGAGGGGAAGGGGGAGGGGAATGGGGGGGAGGGGAAGGGAGAAAGGGGTGGGGGAGAGGGGGTGAAGTTTTTTTTCCCCTGGGGGGGAGGAAGATATGGTATGTGGATGGAATGTTTGCGGGTATAAGTGGGTTGTGAATGGGGGGGGAGGGGAGGAAGGAAGGGAAAATTTTGCTGAAAAAAGGGAAAATTTAGATTTCTGCAGATATATGTGTGTGGTGTGTTTGTGGTTTGTGTGGGGGTGGGTGTATGTGTGTATGTGTTTGTGTGGTTGTGTGTGTGGTTGGGGTGTGTGTGTGCTCCATCTGGTGTTTCATTCTCTCTCTCCCCTCTCTTCTCTCTCCCCCTCTCCTTCTCTCTCTCTCCCCCCTCTCTCCTCTCTTCCCCTCTCTCTCCCCTCTCTCTCTCTTTTCTCTCTCCCCTCTCTCTCCCTCTCTTTTCTCTTTCTCCTCTCTCTCTCTTCCCCCTTTTCCCTTTTGGGTTGGGTTTACATTACCCAAAGTTTTCTCATTTTAAAATTTTCGCCACGTTTAAATTTTATAAATTTTTGGGCAAGGGATGCTGACAAAATGGGGAAATACAGAATATAATGTATTACCCCCCCTGCCCCTTTTTTTTGTCTGATTAAACCCCTTTAGGCCCAGAAAGTAATTTCCCCTTGAAATTTGGCACCCTTAACTATTTGAAGGGAAAGTAAAACAATTTTATATAGTATGGCCGCTTAATACAATTGTACACATCCCAATTTTGGGATATTTTAAACTACTTTTCGTAAAGGGTTTTAAAAACGACAAATATACAAAGGAAAAAATCTTTGGGGGGGGGAAGGGGGTTTAAAGGGTCGTGTTTGAACGTGCTTTAGGGAAGGTTAGGTTAGGTTAGGGTTTAAGGGGGAGGTTAGGGAGGTTTTGGTTAGGTTGGGGAATATGCCGCCCCTCCCAAGTTACCTCCCGGAAAACAACAACAACCCCACAACCCCTTTAAACAATCCCCCCCACAAAAGACATAGGATGCCCTGAATAGATAAAAAAAAAAGTGTGTTAAGGGGATTGTAAGTTTTATTTTTTTTATTACTTTATTTTCGTTGACATCTGAGGTTTGTCTTCTACTTAGGAAGGATTTGCGTGGCTGACTATGAGGGTTTGAGGTGGATGAAAGACAGTAACAGAGGTTGTGTTGCTGTTTTTTTTGAGGGGTCCTTTTTTTGGGTGGGGGTTTGTTTCAAGGGGGTTTTGGATGTGTTGTTTTTTTCAGAGATTAAATAAGGCGTTTTTTTCCGGGGGGATTTCGCTTGCCAAAACGAATTTTTTTTTTTTGCAAGCGGGGTTTACTTTTTAAATGCCCCCTATATATTTTATAGTGCCCAAAAAAAACATTTCGCTTTCTGGGCCCCAAAACAACAAAAAAACAACAAAAATTTTTGCGGGGCGGACAACATCTTCCCCCGGATGATTGAACAGCAAACGAAATTTGAGCAATTTAATTCTTTTTTCGTTGCAAGCAAATCCCCCGCAGAAAAAAAGCCTTTTAAAAGGGGGGGGCTATTCCCCAAAACCCAACCTAACCTAAACCCAACCTAACCCCAAACCAAACCCGACGTGTTTTTAAGAGTAAACGCGATATACTGTTCCAGAAAATGAGAATATGCAGACGGGAGGAATAAATGGGTGAAGGTGTTGTGTGTATGTATTGTTGTATTTGTGTTGTCTGAATTTGCTGTAATGTAACATTTTATATCTTTTTTTTTGGTATGACACGTAGAAACTTATTGTATGGAAGGCAAGAGAAGTGTTAAATGTTTATTGGTACATTTGTGGTGGTAGTGAATGTGTTTGTGTTGTGTTGTATCGTCTTGTGTTGCTCGTGCTGTAACGATGTGATGTGTGATGTAATGCATTGTGTTGTGTTTCAGTGTGTTGATTTGTGGTGTTGCATCGTGTGGTGTTGTATAAGAACATAAAAAAAAAGGAAGCTACAAGAGGCCGCGAGACCTACACGTGGTAGTTCCTGTTACTTGTTGCATTGTTATCCACTACCTTATACTCTTATAGCATTGCGTCGCCTTAAATTATCCTGCGTTGCAATGAATGGCTATAAGTATTGTATATACGTCCTATCCATATATACGTCCTACCGATAGATACGTCCTATCCTATATCTACAGTCTAATACAGCAGTATACGTAACCTAACCTAACCTAACCTAACCTAACCCAAGGCTAAGGGAGGGCTCTCTCTCGGCTTTGACCTAACCTACTGGGCCTATATCTTGGTATTGAAATATATATCTGGTATTTATTTATATATATCTTGGTATTTATATATATAGTATCTCTCTCTCTCTCTCTATTTCACACATACTACAGCGTGAAGGGCGTTACTGCTACACCTCCCGTCCTGTTCTGCAGCAATGCGACACTGTAACCTCACCTCCCCTTCCCTCCTGCATGCTCCTCCTTATTGCCTGTGGCGCGTAATACCACAAGCAGCGTCCAGGGAGTCACGCATAGCTCAGTCCTTCCCTGCTGGTCCCGTTGGTAAGATTAGAGGACGTATCGAAGCTTACAGTGCAGTAGTCTTTTTAGTGGAAGCATGAATCCCCGCGCCTCAAGTCGTGCCTCAATCGCTTCACGGAATGTTGAACCGCAGAGGCAGGGTATGGATTTTTGGTGTCAATTAGAGGGAGGTGTGATGGGAAAGGATGAAGAAGGGTGAAGCTTGATTGAGGGGAGGGGAGGGGGGGAAAGGGGTAAGGGATAGCGAGCAGGAGGTGTGTGTAATGTGCATGCATGGTGTAAGAATGTGTTTTGCTTTAATCTTGAGTGGTGGAAGGTCTGTATGAGATCTATAAGTTATGATAGTGTGATTAGTATGATAGATTATGATTAAAGTATGACAACTTGACCGAATAATGACACCACGTGACCACCGCTTCACACCATAGAGCATCACAACGTTCTGGACATACAGAGAAGTATACTGTCCATTCCATTCTGTCATTATCTCTCTGTCTCTGTCTGTCTCTTTCTCTCTCACTGCCTGTCTCCCTCTCTGTTTCTCTCATTCTCTCACTTTACGTAGTTCCATATAAGTGTGAATACAGAGTCCCCTACAACCTTTTTTCACCTTCAGAAACTCTGCGTTTATTCGACAACCTCATACGACACCTGATAAAAGCTACATTACATAACTATTGCATTTAAACCCTCAATTATCCACCCCCTCCACCTCTTCCACCCCTCCACCTCCTCCACTACTACCACCACTGTAATCCACACTTCTCTATCTTGAATTCACCGTAGCAAACACCCTCCTCTTCCACCACCACCACCTCCTCCTCCTCCTCCTCCTCCTTCACCTCTTCCTCCTCCACGCCTTCCTCCTCCTCCTCCTCTTCTTCCTCCTCCTCCCCTCCTCCTCCTCCTCCTCCTCCTCCTCCTCCTCCTCCTCCTCCTCCCTCCACGTCTTCCTCCTACTTCTCCTCCTTCTATTCCTCCACCTCCTCCACCTCCTCCTCCTCTTCCTCCTCCACGTCTTCCTTCTACTTCTCTTCTTCCTCCTCCTCCACGTCTTCCTCCTCTTCCTCCTCCTCCTCCTCCTCCTCCTCTTCCTCCTCCTCCTCCCACCTCTTCCCCCTCCTCCACCTCACCCTCAACACACACAAGCGCACCTCACTCTTCCTCCTCCTCCCTCCTCTCCTCCTCCTCCCTCCTCCCCTCCCTCCTCCTCTCCTCCTCCTCCTCCTCCTCCTCCTCCTCCTCCTCCTCCCCTCCTCCTCCTCCTCCTCCTCCTCTCCTCCTCCTCCTCCTCCTCCTCTCTCCTCCTCCCTCCTCCTCCTTCTCCTCCTCCCCCAACACACACAAGCGCACCTCCCCTTCCCCCCTGCCACGGTATACCCTGCCAGGTGAGTCTTGCCCTGGTACACGTTAATTAGAGGGCAGGCGGTGGAAGGGTGGGCAGGTAATTCTTGGTTTGAAGGGCACACGAAGAAGGGGAACGCTTGTTATATTCACCCTTCTCCGAAAATACTATCTAAAAAGTTGATTTGTCTATGCATGTATGTGTGTATGTATTTGATAGCCTGTTTATTTTGGGTTTGTTTGTTTGTGACTTGCATATCTGTATTGTATAATTGCTATGGTGTTTGTAATTTGAGGTGATCAGTCTCTCGAACATCAAGTGCCTGCAGGTGGTGTGTGTGTGGGTGCGTGTGTGTGCAGGTGGTGTGTGTGTTTGTGTGTGTGGGTGTGGGTGGGTGTGGGTGGGTGGGTGTGGGTGTGGGTGTGGGTGTGGGTGTGTGTGTGGGTGTGGGTGTGTGTGGGTGGGTGTGTGGGTGTGTGTGTGTGTGTGTGTGTGTGTGGGTGTGTGGGTGGTGGTGTTATGATGATAGATGGCTTGGAAGTGGCTGTGGTTATAGTGATCATAGATTGCAGTATAGTATTTGATAGTAGTAGTAGTAGTAGTAGTAGTAGTAGTAGTAGTAATATATAGTAGTAGTAATAGTAGTAGTAATTAGAGTTGTTGTTTCTGTTATTACATATACTCTTGTTGTCATTGAATTCACTGCTTTTGTGTCGATAACTAAATCTTAGACATTACTATTCTGCTTTAAGAGTGTGATAGATATGTAGTTAAGTTGTTTTATCCTAATGATGTAAAAAGAAAATCATAATATATCAAAGACACCGCTGGGATGGTTTTATATAATCTGTCTTCATTGAATAGTTCCTTGGTAATTGCGTAACATTAATTTTTTTCTCCGTGGCGCCATGATATTGTGTGTCCATTATAACAGTGTTTGGGAAATTGTAAAATACTGAAGATTTTTGTCGACCTTTGTTCCTTCCTTCACGCCTGTCTGTTCCTGCGTGAGGCTGCATTTTCGTGGCCTCAGCTCTGGTTTGCAAGTGGCCTCAGTTCTCGTTTGCAAGTGGCCTCAGTTCTCGTTTGCAAGTGGCCTCACTTCTCGTTTGCAAGTGGCCTCAGCTCTCGTTTACAAGTGGCCTCGGCTCTCGTTTACAAGTGGCCTCGGCTCTCGTTTACAAGTGGCCTCAGCTCTCGTTTACAAGTGGCCTCAGCTCTCGTTTACAAGTGGCCTCGGCTCTCATTTACAAGTGGCCTCAGCTCTCGTTTACAAGTGGCCTCGGCTCTCGTTTACAAGTGGCCTCAGCTCTCGTTTACAAGTGGCCTCGGCTCTCGTTTACAAGTGGCCTCGGCTCTCGTTTACAAGTGGCCTCGGCTCTCCTTTACAAGTGACATTTCTTTACATCTATCGACAGCATTATTATCTACTTATCTCCTTTATCTCCTACTTATCTCTATCTATTATCTCATTTAAAAGGAGGCTAGACAATTTCATGGATGGGGATGAAAGGTGGATGTAGGTAGTGTTAAGTAACAGGAACTACCACGTGTAGGTCTCACGGCCTCTTGTAGCTTCCTTATTTTCTTATGTTCTTATGTCCTTATTATGTTCTTATATCTACCATTTTTCAATTATATGTGGTTTTTCCTCAGATATTCTTAGTATACACTAATCTTTGAATAATCTCTTGGAGTAAAAATAAATAAAAATAAACCTAAATCGTTTGACTGCAGTGATCTTTTTTTCTTTCTTTCTTTCGGATAAAAAAGACTAAATCATCTAACTGGTTATAGTCATTTTTCTTTTTTTCTTTTACTGTTTTTGTTATCTATCGATTAAAAGATGTCAATAATTTGATATGGCAGTTTTTTTTCTTCTTCTCTCCTTTCATTTTTTTTCGAATTGTCATATGTTTTTTTACGTCCTGTCTTATAAATTAATGTTCCCGCCATCCCTGACTTATCATTTATCAATATAATTTTGCGTTTATTTCCGTCAGTTGTCAATATATTAGTTTGCATCCTCGCCTTATATATAGGTACCGATAATTGGCTCTTGACATAACTATCTTCAGATGGATAGAGTCATTAGCAGAGTAATTAACTTCTAAGAGTCTAAAACAGAGTTTAGTTTTTTTTTGCTTCAAGATATTTTGCCATAAAAGTTGTGGTTGTGGTGATGATGATGATGATGATGATGAGGATGATTGTTGTTACTGGTGGTGGTGATGGTGATGATGTTGGTAAAGGAGGTTTTGGCGATTGATTGTAGTGATGTGGTGGTGGTGGTGGCAGTGGTGGTGGTGGTGGTGGTGGTGGTAGTGGTGGTGGTGGTAGCAGTGGTGGTGGTGGTGGCAGTGGTGGTGGTGGTGGCAGCGGTGGTGGCGGTGGTGGAAGTGCCAGTGGTGGTGATAGCGGTGGTGGTGGCAGTGGTGGTGATGGCAGTGGCAGTGGAAGTGAGAATAGTGGCAGTGGTAGTGAGAATAGTGGCAGTGCTGATGGTGGTGGTGGCAATGATGGTGGTGGTGGTGGCAGTGGTAGTGGCAGTGATGGTGGCAGTGGTGGTGACAATAGTGGTGGTGGCAGTGGCAGTGGTGGCAGTGGTGGTGATGGCAGTGGCAGTGGTGGTGGTGGTGGTGGTGATGGCAGTGGTGGTGGCAGTGGTGATGGTGGTGGTGGTGGTGGTGGCAGTGGTGGTGGCAGTGGCAGTGGCAGTGGTGGCAGTGGTGGTGATGGCAGTGGCAGTGGTGGTGGTGGTGGTGGTGATGGCAGTGGTGGTGGCAGTGGTGATGGTGGTGGTGGTGGCAGTGGTGGTGGCAGTGGCAGTGGCAGTGGCAGTGGTGGCAGTGGTGGTGATGGCAGTGGCAGTGGTGGTGGTGGTGGTGGTGATGGCAGTGGTGGTGGCAGTGGTGATGGTGGTGGTGGTGGTGGTGGCAGTGGTGGTGGCAGTGGCAGTGGCAGTGGCAGTGGTGATGGCAGTGATGGTGATAGTGGCAGTGGTGGTGGTGATGGCAGTGGTGGTGGCGGCAGTGGCAGTGGTGGTGGTGGTGGTGGTGGTGCCGCTTTGTAGCTGGCACCCTCATGGGACTTCCCCGCTGTGCCCGTGCCAAGGGTAGCGAATGAGGGTTGGCACTCGTCCTAACTGACCTTTTTTTCTCTTATATTACGAAGCTTGTTTACATTTCTTATACACACAGCAACGGCGGCGAGGCACCCTGGCTCTCCCTTCCTCGCGGGCAGGTAGCGGCAGGCCGACAGGGTAGGGCAGGGGTTGATAGATGATCATTTATGTCCTGTAGTACTTTCTTGGGAGTCCTCGAATCTCTCTCTCTCTCTCTCTCTCTTCTCTCTCTCTCTCTCTCTCTCTCTCTCTCTCTCTCTCTCTCTCTCTCTCTCTCTCTCTCTCTCTCTCTCTCTCTCTCTCTCTTTCTCTCTCTCTCTCTCTCCGAACTCATTATCTTAGGTAGCTGTAGTTCTTTTATACTCTATTCCTCTTCATTATATTTTTTGTGTCGCCCACGTATTCTGACCGCATCTTTCCCCGTAATCTGAGACCAACTTGAGGAGCGAAGGCACGGCACAGCGCCCCGCCAAGGACGTTATAACCCTCTTTGTTAAGTAAACTCTATTTCCTTGAGGGAGAGGGAAAAAAAGGACTTTCTTTGTTATGCACATGAATCGTACGTCTGACCCGCGCGTCCCCTGCCAACACTCAATCAACCGTGGCAGCGCGGTAGGAGGAGGGAAGGGGGAAGGGGGAGTGTTGTACGGCAAAACGAAACTGCAACATCATTAAACGTTATACTTGGTGAATTTAAGTAGAGTTAGAGCCACATGTTGGGCGTTGACATGCACACTCCCTCCCTTCTCCCTGCTGTGTCCCCTCCGGTCAGGGACGTAAATAGTGGCAAGACAAAGGGCAAGGAAGGAGGGAGGGGAGGGGAGACGCAAACCTTCCAGGAATGATCGGCGTCACAGCAATGCTTCGGAGATTCCACGAATATATTTCCTCTCTGCCAATTTATTTACTCTCTCCTCTGTTCGCCTTTCATTTTATTCTCTCTAGCGAGTTGCTGCAATAAGCGTCTGGGGTTTGGTGAGTGGTTAGAAGCTCTCCTTGCCTCCCTCCCTTCCCTTCCCTTCCTTCGCCCCTCGCCCCTCGCAAGTTAAAATACCCGCAGTGCTATTACGGCATACACAGAATCGACCTTCATGTCATGCTTATGTGTGTGTGTGCTGTGTGTGTGCGTGTGTGTGTGTGTGCAGTGTGTGTGCGCGCTTGTAGTTAATGGAATAATCACTCTATTCTAGTAGCCATATCAACTATTATTCGGCGTTAAACTGCAAAATTGAAAGTGATAAATGAGTCCTTCGATGCTTGGCTTGAGCGGTGGTGTGAAATAAGTGTGAGGCGTCCATATATAAGGGAATAGGGCGTAAGGATAATAAATGGGAATAAGGGAATAAGGCGTAAGGATAATTAAAGGGAATAAGGAAATAAGGCGTAAGGAGTACTTAATAAGCATACAGAGACACCACTCAACTCTCGACTCCCTGACTCGCTCCATTTGAACCTCAGAGTTACGACTTACGAGCACACACACACACACACACACGCCATCAGTCTAGTGTGGTGTTTATATTACCATTACTAGCAGCTGCCATGCACTCTACCACCCCAGCCAGCCAGCCTGCCTGACTAACATGACTGACTGACTGCCTGACTGACTCCCGTGCTGACACATCAACTCCTTGCCACTTGCAGGATGATTCTTAGTATTGGGCTACGCGCTGCATTGTGGTGACCTTGGGGGCGTGTTGGCTGCGTACACACCAAGGCTAATACTTTATACTCTTATTTTATACTCTTTTGCTTTACTATATACTTTTAATGCTCTGTTAGACTGTGGATAATGCAAGGCACACACCAAACGAGCAGAGTAGCGTCAAGGCATAAGAACATAGGGAAGCTACAAGAGGCCATGAAACCTTTATACTATTTTACTTTATTTTATACTTTTAATACTGTTTTATACTGTGGATAATACAACACACACAGTCACACACCAAACGAGCAGAGTAGCGTCAAGGCATAAGAACATAAGGAAGCTACAAGAGGCCATGGGAGCTACACGTGGTAGTTCCTGAAAAGTCATGAGTGTCGTTTGTCTCTATGCATTTTAGGTGAAGAATGGTAGAGGAAGAGAATGGTAGAAGAAGAATGATGAGTACGAAGAGGTAGAAGAGGAATGCAAGAAGAGAATGGTACCGTAGATAACACTGAAGTCGCCAGTCACTTGCCACTGCACTAATGTCGCCAGGCACAATATATTACGAATTTTAGCATCACTACAGACTTTTTTGTGCCACTGACGACATGTAGTGTGATTTACATAATATAAACTACTGTGCATGCGTCTTCAGTGGTACATAAAAGTCTGTAGTGATGCTAAAATTCGTAATATATTGTGCCTGGCGACATTAGTGCAGTGGCAAGTGACTGGCGACTATAGTGTTATCTACGGCAGAGAATGGTGGCTTAACTTTAGAACTAATTTCATAAAGATGTCCACTTGCATAATACGGTAAATTGTTACTTTTTAACCATAATGCGCTACACAATAGGGAGGGAGGTTATTTGTTTACATTTTTAAAGATTCTAAGAAACTTGCTTTCACTGAGTTTCCGTCGTAATTCACTATTTTCGGATGTATGTACAAATTATTTTATGTAGGAAGTTTTTATTTGGTTATTTATTTGTATATTATTATTGTTATTTTTTTAAGGTTTTGACCTCCCAAACCTAATTCCACTTCTTAACCTCTAACCCAATCTAACCTTACCCAGCCCCTCGTAAAAATGACCGTGGCAAGTGAAGAAACAAAAAACAAAAGCGATGCAGGTCACATAAAGGGTACGGGTTAAGTAAACATTACCTATTCTCTTTCCTACACACACAAAAAAAAAATCCGAAAGTATAGTCTATTTTTTTTAAGGCAAAAATTCCATGCTATCTTAAGGTCTCATGCTCAAAATTATGCCTATGATTACCTGATAATATGGTTAACTATGATAAAATACAACATAAATTTAGAAGAAGTGTAGTTTATTCCCTTCTCCTGGCATCAAATATCAGTCAGAAAGCAGCAAGGAGTCAGGATTTTTTGCCTCGTTAAAAAAAAATAGACTATAGGGATTTGCGATGGAATCTCAGAGAAAGAAAGTTCGGAATCCATCAAGATAAACAGAGACCACACTCCCAATTGAGTCGAGAACGATGGTTAGTAGTAAAATAATACCCATGAAGCTCACAGTCACACACCTGCGACTCGCGGTGACTCGTGACTAAATTGGCCCAGCTCTGTGACTCGACACGGCGCGACTCTGCATGACTCAAATTGACTAGTCACTCGATTCTACTTTTCTGGTGTGAACGGTTTCTGGAAAACAACTACATAGGTGTTGTTGTGTACTAAAAGTGTCGATTCGAGACGAGTCGTGAATATTGTTGAGTTGAAGCGTCTTTCTCTCAAGGAAGAGAGAGAGAGAGAGAGAGAGAGAGAGAGAGAGAGAGAGAGAGAGAGAGAGAGAGAGAGAGAGAGAGAGAGAGAGAGAGAGAGAGAGAGAGAGAGAGATCATAAGCACGGTGTGACGTTTAGAGCATACTTATTACGGGTAACTTCTGCTAAAAAAAATTATACTGTAGGGATAATAACAACAACAATAAAAAATATTATAATGATAGTGATAATGATGATGATAATAATAAGAAGAATATGAACAAAAAATGCTATTGCATAAACGTCTACGGAGTTAGTGAAATGTGGCAAGACGTTACCGCAGAGTTTTTCACCGCTACCTGCTTCTCTGTACCGACTTTCTTCGCTCACCCTCGCTTCTCCCTCTCTGTCGCAATCTCGCTCCCAGTATGGCCGCTACCTTACATTCCTATATCTCGCTCCTATCTCCACAAGTTACTCATATTAAACAACTGACATGTTTCTAACTTTCTACACTTGCTTTTCATATTTTCTACGCTACATTTAATCAGGGTAGAACAAGAAGTAACGGATTCAAGCTGGAAAAGCGTAGATTTAAAAAAGAAATAGGGAAAAACTGGTTCACAAATAGGGTGGTAAATGATTGGAATGGACTCAGTCGTCAGGTAGTTAGTGCGGAGTCAATAGGGAGCTTTAAAAGGAGGCTGGATGAATTCATGGATGGGGATGAAAGGTGGATGTAGGTAGTGTTAAGTAACAGGAACTACCTCGTGTAGGTCTCGCTGCCTCTTGTATAGCTTCCTTATTTTCTGATGTTCCTATGTTCTTATATATGTATGTACACGCTCTAAAGTAAGACTTCAAGTGCAACACCAAATTAAAGACAATAACAGAGATCAAAACACACTCTAAACAATGTATATAAACCGCGAAGAAACTTAAGCAATACCCAAAATATTTACGCAACATGTATTTATTTTTCCTTTTCCTTTTCTATTTTTTGACTTCGTTATCCTCACCACGCAGGAGCTTGCATAGGAGTCTCCCCTTTCTCTCGGCAGGAGGCAGGAATCATTAGTATGTTGTGGCAAGCTTAAAATAAAAAGTAGAAACAGTAAATGCGGCGTTAATAAAGAGGAAGGCAGAGAGATGAGGAGGGGAGAGCACGGCCGGTGTAAAACCTTCGACCTCGCCGCCGTGTTATTCTGGGCACCTCGCCAGGCTGATGACGTCACGCGCTAAGGGTAATTTGACTGTTACCTGCACAGGGAAGCTATAAATATGTGAGGAGAGAGAGAGAGAGAGAGAGAGAGAGGAGAGAGAGAGAGAGAGAGAGAGAGAGAGAGAGATACTTGTCTAGTATTCATAACCAGCTTGTGTTTCCTCCGCTCTGAATGTTAAAAGAATATCTGTCTTGTCTGTATATACTCCTCTCCGTTCACTTCTCCCTTATATCATCCACTGTACTTCTGTGTAGCTACCTGTGAGGCAAGGCTGAAGGGAGGGCGTGGCGGGAAGATGCGTAGCTACATAGTTACAATGCTCTGAATGATTGCCTTTTTATCATGGTCTGTTGCAATGCTTCTTGTGCGAATGTGACTTTTTAACTGAAGCATGTGTCCTGACGGATGCAGGATAGTAGTAGTAGTAGTTAGTACGTAGGTAGTAGTAGTAGTAGTAGTAGTACATATAAGAACATAAGAAAATAAGGAAGCTACAGGAGGCCGTGAGACCTAGACGAGGTAGTTCCTGTACGTAGTAGTAGTAGTATATAGTAGTATAGTGGTGGTGGTGGTAGTACTCGTAGTAGTTGTTGGTGTTGTATAGTTGTAGTAGTAGTAGTAGTAGTAGTAGTAGTAGTAGTAGTAGTAGTAGTAGTAGTAGGTAGGTGTGTTCGTGTGTGTGTGTGTGTGTGTGTGTGTTTACTGTCATGAGGACAGAGCAGAAAAAAATATCACAAGAAGCCCGCTTATTGCCAGTCCCCGTAAAGCAGATACTGAAACTGTGTGTGTGTGTGTGTGTGTGTGTGAGGATATTTGTTTAACTTATCCCGTGTGACCTTGACAGGAGTGGCGGTGGTGGTGATGATGAGGGCAGTGCCTTCTTATCACGGCTGGGAGGGACGGTGATCGCAGGGGTGGCGGCGGGTGGGGACTGGGGGGCGGTGAAGCGTTCCTCTGTTGGCAGGAGGCAACTGGTAAGTCACTGTCTACCTGAGCACAAAGTACCCTTTCTCGTGGTCACATTGGAGGAGGAGAAGGAGGGGGAGGAGGAAGAGGAGAGAGAGAGAGAGAGAGAGAGAGAATGAATATTGAGCAAGAACGGTTTGACAGACTGAAGCTCTACCAACTGTATCATATCACTGAACAGTAAAAAAAATCACTACCATACCACAACAGAATCTAATACATATAACACCCGACATCAATACGTAAATGATCGCGTCTCTGCCCAACTGTAGGAGTGTGAGTCTGCAGTAACAAAAATCCTATGTAACCTTTGAAGGGTGCCTGGCGTGAAGCGTGCTGCCACCCGCACTCCTCGCGACGCGCCGATGGTGTCATCACAGAGTATTTGGCAGCGCGCCTAGCCACACCGGGTCCATTCCCTGCCCATAACATTCCCTGACATTTCTTTATTCCCTCCTATTTAACCCGTGATATGGAGGAACGAGAAAAGATTATAAAATTGAGAATGAAGACAGAATTAGTGATGACTCTCTCAGGGTCTTTATAAACCAGTGGGTCCAGAGCAGTTGGTGGCAAGTTTTAGTGAGATGAAACCATGTCAGCTTATAGTACTTCAGTCTTCATTGTGTTGTGTGCAGTCCTTGCTAATGGTAGTGTGCGATGGAGGACGGTGCAATCCAAAGTACATAGACTATAGTACAAGTTTATTTACTTTGGGTGCAATCCTCATCACACATACGCACATACACTGCGATTAGCCGCGCGATGGTCAGGTTGATAGCGTGCTGGTCTTCCATTCTGTGGGTAAGCGGTTCGAATCCTCGCGCTCCCGGGGATTTTTCACTGACAAATTCGGGCGGTTACTGTCCCCCTTGAGCAAGGGGATGGGGGTGTGTGGTGTGTGAGGTCCCAGCATTGCCCAAAGATCGGTAATAATGAGCTCTAAGCGCGCACTGAGAGGGTGATAACTGGCGATCGCGAGCCAGCTCGCGTGGACAAGACCATGGGTGAATAACACACACACACACACACACACACACACATAAAAAAATAAGGAAGCTACAAGAGGACGTGAGTCCTACACATGTAGTTCCTGTTACCCTTGTTAATACTACCTACTTCCACCTTGCATTCCCATCCATGAAATTGTCTAGCCTCCTTTGTGTCTAGCCTCTACCCTCCACACACACACACACACATTTATGATATTGTTGAACTCTTAACATCAGCAGGATATAGCACATGCGTAAATCCACCCCGGGAATGATGAAAGTGAGAGGCCGGAGGAAGCAAGGTGCCTCGCGCGGCCACGGCATGAAGGAGGCAGCGCGGCTATCTTGTTACCGAACTTCCTTCCACATCCGATTATTAAGCACTTGACGCTGACGGGGGAAGGACAGACTGTGGGTTATGAAGTGTGGGTGTGCAGAGGGCAGAGGGCTCACATCTCGGCGGCTGTGGTAGGGATGGGGTACAGGGATGGGGATGAGAGTGCAGAGAGTGGACGTTGACTTGTCCAATGTTATGAGGGCAGGGCGTCTTTGAGCTCATCCTTACTCCTCTAAAAATAGCGCCCGTCCCCTCCCAAGTACGCCCCGTCAACAAGGGAGCCGCCTGACGCTTCCTTATCCCAGGCCTACTTAGTTAGCTCTGTACGTAATCGGTGTACAAACAAATAAGCAAAAAACAAATAGGCTACATACACAATACATAGTTGTACTAGATAGCTATGCATCTACGTAGGTACAGCAGTCTTTACATTGCCCCCATGTGTATATCATCTTTTATTTGTACTTCAGTTCATTTTCTTCTATGTATGTACTGTACTACCGTACATTACATGTATTCTTTTCTTTTCTTGTTTTTTGCTGTCAAAAATGTTGTCATTATTATTACTATGATGATAATAATAATTATGATAATAATAATAATAGTAATAATAATAAAAACAATAATAATAACGATAATAATAATAATAACGATAATAATAATAATAACATAATAATATTGCATAAAAGGCTACGGAGTTAGTGAAATATAACAAAGCGTTACCGCAGAGTTTCTTACTATAATCAATTCACTGAATGTCCATCTGTCCAGCTGTTTCTGTCCTAATTTCAACCAAACTTTCAGGAAAGGTTAAGGTCATCCCTGGGATAGTTTTGAACTATATTCAGACAGGTTTATTCAATGTATTCATTAGTTGAAATTTTGAAAGAATAGTATTTTATTTTTGCAGCCTTCGACGGCAGCACTTGTCAGCCCACCGGTGACCACCGTCGCGCCCAAGGATCTAACTTGGCTTCCCGGGATGTTTGCCTCTGTCGCCGCCCTCAGCGCGTGCTGCCTTAGCCACTCCGGCATGCACAGCGCCTTGCTGGCCGCCAAGGCGGTAATGATGACCTCCGCCGTCGGGGGTTGCTACGTAGGTGGCGGCAGGGAGGTCACGTCCCTCCTGCTGCAGGTGGTTGAGTTCGCGCAGGAGCGGTTGTGGCGCCGCGTCGGTCACCCTCCGTAGCCCAGCTTGTTCCGTGGTGCAGACTCCCTCGCCTGGTGGAGGATCTCGGTAACCCGACAGGCCGCGACCTGCTGGATCCTGGTGGTCAGGGGCACCAGCCGGGCCTCGCTTAGCATGACGCAGACGCTGGTCCAGCGCGGCGCCCCCACCATGGTCCCCACGGGCCACGGCCTGGTTTTGGTGGACCTCGTGTTGGGTGGCGGACATAGCGAGTGGCGACGAGTACAGACGCTGTAGTCCACCAGCGTGCCGGGCGCGGCGCCTGCAGCCCTGCACGCATGCACGTAGAAGAGCCGCAGCACGGGTTACGTGGTTCCAGAGGATATGTCCTCCTCAAGGCCCTCGTGACGCTGAACCTTGCTTGAGTCCGCTCTCTCAGATATAGGTCCTACCTGACCTGGGTGGTGAAGGTCAGACCATGGTTGACCCACACCCCGAGGTGCTGGCAGGAGCGGGACCAGGCCAGCCTGACCTCCTGTAGCAACTACCAGCTGGGGATAATCCAGAGTGGTGGCCAGGGGCCTTCACCTCTCAGCCAAGATCTTGAGGCCCAGCTCCCCACACTTGTCACTGACAGGGGCAAGTGCTGCTATCGTACAGTGACCGGCAGTTGCAGTGGGCAGGCATGAACATGAACCAACTCTGACACCGGTGGCGGAAATTAATTAAACTTGTAGTTTTGATTTTGCCGTTGACATAATATTGCGACTTTGTATGATTACAAGTTTCGCCTCACTCGTCACCACTCTCACTAGTTTATCACTGACTATTTCTGGAAGTGTGGGAGGCATTCTCCCAGGGTCAGGGACGCACTTCTTTTGTGTGAAGTGCATTTTTTTCTAAGTGCATTTATTTCGAAGTGCATTTCTTTCGTAGCGCATTTAAAAAAAAATTGTTAGACATTTTTTGGCTAGATGCCAGAAGTCACGAAAAGACTTTGATTCAGAAAGATTTTGACATTTTCTATGAATGAAGGAGTTATGGGTAAGTTGAAGAAAAGATTTGGCGTGATTACAGACAGAAATATAGAGGGCATGAGTTTGAGGAGATGGATGCTTACGAGAATGTTGCTTCTCTTGCTATTTTCTACCGTTATTTTTATGCTCGATCACTGCTCTTCTGAACTTGCTAACTGCATGCCTCCCCCCCTTCCGCGGCCTCGCTGCACAAGACTTTCTACTCATTCTCATCCCTATTCTGTCCATCTTCCTAATGCAAGAGTTAATCAGTATCTTCACTCTTACACCCCTTGCACTGGTAAACTCTGGAACTCTCTTCCTGTTTCTATTTTTCAATCTTCCTACGACTTTAATATCTTCAAGAGAAGAGTAACAAGACACCTCTCGAACTAAATTGACCCACCCCCTTTTCTTTGTTCTCTTACTGTCTTCTATATAGGGACTGGCAACTAAGCGGGCTTTTTGTAACTTTTTATGTGCCCTTGGCCAGTCCTATGTGATGTAAAAAAAAAAAATAGTTATAAGACCGAGGTTGGTCAGATTTCAGTATTGAACCAAGCATTGGGAATATACAATCTATAGGACTGCTTCATCACGCCAAAGCTCTCTTTTTCTTAGGGTTTTACTCCTACTCATGAAAATAAAAATAATAACGAAGTTGAACCCCAACTCAGATCGTCTTAATTTAATTTTAATTTCATGTTTCGAAAGTTATCCTAAGCAAATTACCGGAGCCTTTTGGTAGAGCACAGTGTCTCACATCTTATATTCATTATACTCATAAATAAATTGAAAATTACCCTGTAAAAATTTTAAGATCTCTTGGCTGGGCTAAGCCCCCAATGTTTCAAGATCGCCCGTTTTCGCCAAAGTTTTCAATACGTCCCTGATTACAACCATTGACAAAAATAATATTTCACATAAAAAGACCAAAGCTCTCTTAGGTATGCAGTGGAACATTTCAAGCGTTCCTGGGGGCTCTCTGGTGGCCTTGGGGGCCCAAACCAGCCAGTTAGTGTAGAACAGGGGTGCTTTACTCCATTCTCTTCATGGTAGTGTTCATATCACTTCAAACAAGATGGATCACGTTGCCTCAGCCATGGGGTGTGTGAGCGTGCCCTTGGTTTCCCTGACCGCGTTAGGAGGACGTGTCACTACACTGCACCTGTAACATGGCGGCAACACAACCATAATAATTCTTACCCTCATTGAGATAAAAGAATTTACTCGGAGACTGTTGGCAGGGCAGACTGGATCAACTTGTTATATTCTGCTGCAGTATTTGGATTTCCACATAGACGCAAACAACCTCAATGGCCTCTAGAATATAATCAAGAATTTCGTGTTGACTTTGAATTATGAAATATTTATAATACAAAAATAAAGATTCTTAACCACCATGTCCATACATTTTTTTTTCTTGAGTCCGTAGATATTTGAACTCAAATGAATGGGTTGCTTACTATCTATGAAGTGTGGGTGCTATGAACTACTTGCAGGTTGTGGTTGAATGGGGGTTATAGACCGTCTAACTATATAAAGAGAAGTTTTGAATTTCAGTAATGTAGGTGTTAAATAAGTTCATCCATTTCATTTCCAACAACATATATTTTTTTTGTACAGAATAAACTACATAATTGCTCCACTCATTATATAAAACTAAAATTATTCAGAAATACTATGCATTTCTAAACAACCTGAATATACTCCATGCCGATGAGAACATTCCTTGTCTCTCCTTCTCTGGACTAGGCTGCGGGTGGTCCTCCTCCCTGCTGCTGCTGCTGCTGCGTCCCTCCGCCAGCACTCTCTTGGCCTCGAGGTGCAGCGGAAAGTGCGTCACCTGCTGCTTGAGGAGAGGCACCAGCAGGTTGTAAAGGTCGATCTTCTTGTTCATGGCTGTGATCTTAGGCTGTAGTATCTCATGGCTATCTGACCATCTTTTCTGTAGGGAAGACAACACTAAACATTGAAACATTTGAAACATTTAATAATAGCCGCATAAATAAATACAAATACAATAATGTTTGTTTACAACTTAGAAGGCCACTAGCTAGGGATCAGGAGGTAGATGCCATACAGACTGTATTAACCCCTTACCCCTAATCTTTCCTTTGCTATATGAAATAGTCTGTTGTTAGCCATAAAATTACGAAAAAGTAACTTAATATACCAAATTAGCTCGTGGACAAGGATACTTAACAGTCATTATCTATAAAGTATTGGTTATATTCATGAAAATTGTCTAATGGTAGTCGAATTACAATGATAATTACGTTCTGGGCCTCAAAGGGTTATTTTTTATAATGTCACCTTGCACGTGTTGTTAGCCCAGGGAGCGTAATCTGTGATCCAACCCTCATGAAGATATAGGAGATTCTATGCTCAAACAGTAATGGGTTTCAAACAGTAATGGGTTTCAAACAGTAATGGGTTTCAAACAGTAATGGGTTTCAAACAGTAATGGGCCTCAAACAGTAATGGGTCTCAAACAGTAATGGGTCTCAAACAGTAATGGGTCTCAAACAGTAATGGGTTTCAAACAGTAATGGGTCTCAAACAGTAATGGGTTTCAAACAGTAATGGGTTTCAAACAGTAATGGGTTTCAAACAGTAATGGGTCTCAAACAGTAATGGGTCTCAAACAGTAATGGGTTTCAAACAGTAATGGGTCTCAAACAGTAATGGGTCTCAAACAGTAATGGGTCTCAAACAGTAATGGGTCTCAAACAGTAATGGGTTTCAAACAGTAATGGGTCTCAAACAGTAATGGGTTTCAAACAGTAATGGGTCTCAAACAGTAATGGGTTTCAAACAGTAATGGGTTTCAAACAGTAATGGGTCTCAAACAGTAATGGGTTTCAAACAGTAATGGGTCTCAAACAGTACCGGGTTTAGGGATGTGTGAGCTCTTTGCAAACACCTGTATTAGACACACAAGGATCTTCAAACACCCAAGGAGAGATGAACACACAGAATAAACAAGTCAATATTGATTGGTCACACAGCTGTGGGTGAGAAATGTCATGTGCCAAGGTATTTAGAGCCATGTTTGAGGGTGGTGAGAAGTAATTTTTTGGAGGGTTGTATAGGATGGTAATGATGGTGGAGGTGATGGTGTGGAGGGTGGTGGTGAGGGTGGTGGTGAGGGTGGTGGTGATGGTTTAAATGATTTTGCAGAGCTTGTAAAAATGAAAATTCCCAGAAAGTATCTTGGTCAGGATGAAGGAATGAAGAGGCACTACAGAGGAACCTTTTGCTATTGAATATCCAGAACATTCAATCTTGAGTTTTTAAATAAATGTTTGAAAAAATGTGATGCCGGTACAATGCCCATCATTTCAGGCACTAGCGGTGAGGTCTGTGTTGCACCCCTGAGCATGTTTTTTAATTGTCCATTCGGTTGAGTTTTTATGTTGGCTCATCCACCATTACTCCTTTGAAATATCTAACATGTAGAAAGATATGCCTGCAAAGCTTCAAGTAATCAACATGAAAAGATACTTGACATCATGCAAGAATGGGGTCTCGATGTAGTGGCTCTGTGCAATGAGGACGTGAATTGCATGACAAAAACACACAATGGATGTATTCCCGCCACCCATTACTAGAAGCACATATATTGGTGAGGGCACAGAAGACAAGGCTGTTCAACGAGGGTTTGGATAAAGAGAAGCTCCTATTATCCCCTTCACGCCCAGATCTTCCCTTTGCTATAAAAAAAATGTCTGTTGTGGAGCCATAAAATTACAAAAAGTAACTGAATATACCAAACTAGCTAGTGGACAAGGATACTAAACAGGTCATAGCTATAAAATATTGCATATATTCTCTAAAAATTGTCTAATGGTACCCAGATTACAATGGAAATTACGTTCTGGGCCTCAAGGTTTTAAGTGGAAGTGCTACCCACCTCCTCCTCCGGCGTGAGGGGCAGGAGTCCCAGCCGCTCCCTGGCTGTCTTCAGGGACTGCCGCAGGTCCTCCCGTGCTTCCCTTATCTCCTTCTCCAGCAACACCCACTCAGGGGCGTAGCCATTGTTGATGAGCACCTGGCAAGCAAAATGTCATGATGTCCAGCTACAAAAGTACATAAGAACATAAGAAAATAAGGAACATAAAAACATAAGAAAATAAGGAAGCTACAAGAGGCCGCGAGGCCTACACGTGGTAGTTCCTGTCACCTAACACTACTTACATCCACCTTTCATCCCCATCCATGAACCTATCCAGCCCCTCTTTAAAGCTCCCTAATGACTCAGCACTAACTACCTGTCTACTGAGACCATTCCATTCATTCACCACCCTATTTGTGAACCAATTTTTCCCTATTTCCTTTCTAAATCTACGCTTTTCCAGCTTGAATCCGTTACTTCTTGTTCTACCCTGGTTAAAAGCCGTAAGAACTTTTCCTACCTCTCCTTTATTAAATCCCTTTATCCACTTAAAAACTTCTATCAGATCGCCCCTTACTCTGTGTCTCTCGAGTGAGTGTAATTTTAAAACTTCAATCTCTTCTCATAACTAAAGTTGCACATCCCTTGTATCAGTTTGGTCATCCTTCTCTGCACTGTTTCTAACAAGGCTATATCCATCCTGTAATATGGAGACCAAAGCTGAACCGCATAGTCTAGGTGAGGCCTGACTAGAGCCAGATAAAGCTTTAGAATAACTTCCGCACTTCTACTTTTAACACTTCTGGTAATGAATCCTAATACTCTATTAGCTCTATTTCTGGCCTCAATACATTGTTTCCTAGGTCGGAGGTCTGGGCTCACCCTCACTCCAAGATCTTTTTCACCTTCTGATCTTTTCAGCGATACATTGCTTATGGTGTATCTATTACCAGGGTTTTTTCTACCAACATTCATAATGCTGCACTTATCAATATTAAATTCCATCTGCCAACTGACTGCCCACTCGTTAAGTTTATCTAAGTCTCCCTGCAATATGTTTACATCAGACTGTGATCCAATTTGAGAGAACTGGAACCCAAAATGCCAGGGGTCGCTGGCAGTTTTAACTCACTTTTTTGATAATAAGTTGGTCTACTGGAAAACAAAATATGGGCTTATTCCACTGCACTTAAAACACAAAAGTATGATATTAAGAACGATTTTCTTCTATATGTATATTGTATAGAAGCCTGATTCTGTAAAACATTGTATATAACCAAATAACCAAGGAGGTTATAGTTGAGGAGACGAGGTAAATGCTACTCTATGATATTATATAGTCAATAACGAATGTTTAGAAGTTATCTATACCTAGGCAGTCATATTTTCCTGTTATTATTGTGTATCAATCAGATAGAAAGCCTGGAAGTGCAATGAGTCGACGCGTGAAGTCGTAATGTTTTGATTCAATCTCCCCGCCACAATCTCCCCCCACCACTCCCCGCCGCGGCACGTCGCCTCCACAATTATAACCTACATTGTCGCAGCAACAAGCCGATTTCGGCATTCTTTATTCTTCGTTTTTCCAAGGCATTGCTTATTGTATTTTGACAAGCGTTTGCCAGACGCAGCAGTACTGTCTTAGAAAACAGTGTGAACAGCGCCCAAATTTTACATGCCACAATATACATGTAAAAAATATATTAAGCTTTGCTACTCGAGGCGAGTAATTTGCATTAAATTGCTATTATAGAACGTTCCATCGTAATGCATGTCATCCATATAATTAGTAGAACAACAGAAGAACTATATTTTTTGGTATTCAGATGCGGTGCATCAATGTTTATCGCGAAATAAATTTATGAAAAATATTAGTCGCGGAGCCAAAACACAGTAGACCAACCTTTGAGTTAAAACTGCCAGCGACCACTGGCATTTCTCGAGTTTTAGATCATTGGAATAATCCTACCTACCTTAGTATCATCAGCAAACTTGCTGATATCACTGCTAATCCCACTATCCAAGTCGTTGATGTAAATCAAAAATAGTAATGGACCCAAAACAGACCCATGTGGAACTCCACTTGTCACCAGTCCCCATTCAGATTTAGAACCATTAATTGTAACCCTTTGTTGCCTATTACTTAGCCAAGCTCTGATCCAATGAAGAACCTTCCCATCTATTCCATGAGCCTTAACCTTATTTAAGAGTCGCTCGTGTGGTACTTTGTCAAATGCCTTACTAAAGTCCAGATATATTATATATATATGATAATCCTTATCATTATCTGCCGTCTCATAAACTTTCCTATAAAAACTCAATAAATTGGTGAGACATGACCTACCCTTGGTGAATCCATGTTGTGAATCATTGATCAAACTATGTTTATCTAAGTGCTCTCTAATGTTTTTTTGCAATAATAGATTCCAATAATTTACCCACCACTGACGTTAGACTTACGGGTCGATAATTTGACTTTAGTCCTCTGTCTCCCTTCTTAAATATGGGAACATTTCCTTTCCTCCACAATAATGGCACATCGCCTATCTCAACCGATTTCCTAAAAATGTGCACTAATCACTCACTAACAACCTTCTTGCATTCCTTTAATACCCTGGGATACACTTCATCTGGTCCTGGCGATTTAAAATTCTTCATTTTATCTATACCCTCTTCCACCATTTCCCTAGTAATCACAATATCTTTGAGTTTCTCCTCATCGCTTCCTTTGAACATCTGTTCACTATCAGGTATCGTCTGTGTATCCTCCTCCGTAAAAACACTTCAGAAATAATCATTTAGACTCTTACACATATCCTCATCCGTATTTAAGACCTCACCCTGTCCTGCCTGACCTTAACGGCCCAACTAATTCCCTTGTCTTGGTTTTATATACCTGATAGAACCCCTTTGGGTCACTTTTCGCCTGTCCTGCTACTTTAATCTCATAATTGTTCTTAGCAACTCGAGTTAATTTCTTCACTGTCCTTGCCATCACGTTATACTGTTCTTTGATTACCAATCCTGCCTTGAACCTTAAATAAATGTTTCTTTTTACTCCAATGTTGTGTTTTAAATCAGTGGTCATCCATTTTGGATCACTCTTTCTGGACCTTATTTCCCTATAAGGAATATTTCTTTTCTGTCCGTCAATTATATTTCTTACAAATGAGGTATAATCCTCCTCAGCCCCGACCTCACTTCCATGTCTAACTGCTCTAATTACCTCCTCAGCCCCGACCTCACTTCCATGTCTAACCGCTCTAATTACCTCCTCAGCCCCGACCTCACTTCCATATCTAACTGCTCTAATTACCTCCAGGTGCCTTCCTAATTGGCCTTTCCAGCTGTCATCGCCCTGTCCTTACCCTGGGAAAATTTCTTCCCCTCCATCCCACACCTCTTATTAATAACCTCCAGGTGTCTTCTTAATCCTGCATAATTGGCCTTTCTGAAATTAGGTATTCTATGTTTTTTGCGACTTAATTTTCCAACTTCCCATTTTAAGCTAAATCTGATCTCATAATGGTCGCTATTATCTAACTTTTCACCGACATCCACATCTGTAACTAATGTAGGAAGTAACGTAGGAAGCTACAAAAGGCCGTGAGACCTACACGAGGTAGTTCCTGTTCACACCTCATTCATGCGGTGAGTGACGGTGTCCACGTAGGGGTTGACGGGCCGCTCCTGGAGGGGCTTGCCGGCCATGGACAGGTTGTCAAACTCCCCCTTGGCCATGGCTTCCTGGATCATGTCGTCCACCATGCGATCAATGCCGTACCTGGGAACAATAACCATGCGATCAATGCCATGCCTGGGAACAATAGGGGTGGTGTGGGGTGTGATAGGACTTGGCATGATTTAGTAAAGTTGTATACAATGTACATTCTTTGATCTAAGTTTCATTCATGTACTTCCCTCACCTTCCCTCACCTTCACACCTTCACACACCTTCACACACCTTCACACGCCTTCACACACCTTCACACACCTTCCCTCACCTTCACACACCTTCCCTCACCTTCCCTCACCTTCACACACCTTCCCTCACCTTCACACTCCCCACCTGGTTCTGATCTTCCTGGCAGCAGCGATCTCCTTCCTCTGCAGAGCTGTTTCGGGGTGCTGGGACGAGATCTTCTTCACCCTGTACTCGTTGACATTGCTGGACGCCCTCATGGCCTGGTAGCTGCTGTACTGCTTCTGCCGCTGCGAGGGTGTGCCCATGCCTATCCCCTCGTAGCTCAGGTATTGGCGGTGCTGGGGAGCCGTGTGCTGGGGGAGGAAGGTGGGCTGGGATAATACGTATATGTACCCAAAGGAACTACCTCGTGTAGGTCTCACGGCCTCTTGTAGCTTCCTTATTTTCTTATGTTCTTATATAAAAGGTCTTCTATAATATATAATGTCCTCTATATACTGTACTAGCCTTGGTGGCCTGTAGGGTGACTGGTAGGGGGTAGACTTACACATACAGTAAAACCTCTCTTATTCGGACCCTCATTATTCGGACTTTGACATTATTCGGACCTCCTTCTTTTTTTTTCTTTTTTTTCTTTTTCTTTTTTAGGGGCCGAAATTTCCTAGCTATATACTAAATACACCTAGAATTTTTTTTTTTTTTTTTTTTTTTTTTTAGGGGTCGAAATTTCCTAGCTATATATATATACACCTAGATTTTTTTTTTGGGGGGGTGTCAAAATTTCCTAGCTATATATATATACACCTAGATTTTTTTTTTTGGGGGGGTGTCGAAATTTCCTAGCTATATAATATTATATA
The DNA here is from genome assembly GCA_016584305.1 of Chionoecetes opilio. Taxonomy (NCBI): domain Eukaryota; kingdom Metazoa; phylum Arthropoda; class Malacostraca; order Decapoda; family Majidae; genus Chionoecetes; species Chionoecetes opilio. The sequence goes on along the minus strand of JACEEZ010023784.1, from coordinate 329,455 downwards.
TATAAAACCTAGAATTTTTTTTTTTTTTTTTTTTTTTTTTTTATATTATCATTATTTTTTTTATTAACATATCCTGCCATTACTCGGATCCTTGCATTACTCGGACCACTCCTTGGCCCAATTAGTCCGAATATGAGAGGTTTTACTGTAATTCACAAGTGACACGAACAACATCCGAGAATCAACAACATTAACATAACAGAACATCAAAAGAACAACATTCCACCTGACAACGGTTACCCGGAAGGCAGCGTTTACCCTTGGGGAGGAAGTTTGAGAATTCCGAAAAGGAGTAAAGACAGAAGTTCCAACGAGGCATCATATTGAGACATTCAATATAACAACACAAACCTTGCATCTGTTTCCTTAACCCCTTCACGCCCAGATCTTTCCTTTGCTATAAAAAATCGTCTGTTGTTAGCCATAAAATTACGAAAAGTCACTTAATATACCAAATTAGCTAGTGAACAAGGGTACTAAACAGGTCATATCTATAAAATGTTGCTTATATTAATTAAAAATTGTCTTATGGTAGCCAAATTACAATGGAAATTACGTTCTGGGCCTCAAGGGGTTAAATCTCAATAGTACAAAAGTGACAACAATATTTTAATCCTTTTTTTCAATCTCAAAAGAAAGTCAACGGAAATTCTAAGCCAAGTCTTCAAGAATGTGCGATTCATAAGTGTATATTGTGTGACAGGCAATGAGATGATAACAATTCTGAGTAGCCTATAGCACATAACATCTCTGCATGTATTCCACCTTTCATGGATAACTCTGAGACAATACTGTAATGTGATGTGACAGGTTACTTCACAGACAGGAAGACACACTACTTTAGATAACACTGAAGTTGCCAGCTGCAATAATGTCGCCAGCCGCCAAATATTACAAATTATAGCATCACTATTGATATGTATGTGCCACTGAAGATGATACACAGTAGTTTATATCATGACTGTATAATCTACCCTGTTTCAGCATTATTTTATGCTTTGTATCTGCAAGTATAGACGGTTTCAAATTTCGCTAATTTTTTTTCGCGCGACGACGACGGCGGGAGGACACTCTTAACATAAACACTAGATGGCGACCTTAGTGTAGCAGGTATACCAACGTCGCCACTCGGTTTTATTTTTGTAATTTGTTCATTTATAGCCATAACATGACACAGATGAAGACACAAAATGACACAGACTCTCCAGATAGCCTCTTCTAACTTTTCTGAAATCATGGATGTAGAAATGTAAGTATGAATGCCACCAGACGTCTGTAAATAAATAAAAAAAACGTTGTCCTGATGACTTTAGTGTTATCTACGGTAGGTAGGCACAAAATTAGAACATAAGAAAATAAGGAAGCTACAAGAGGCCGTTAGACCTACACGTGGTAGTTCCTGTAAATTAGTACTGTATTGGTAGTAGTATTGGTGGTAGTATTCCAGTAAAAAGTTTGGTTCTTGTATACGTACAACAATGTCTAAAAGTTGGGTTTTAGTGTATGCGCAATACAGTAAAACCTCTCGTATTCGGACCCTCATTATTCGGACTTTGACATTATTCGGACCTCCTCCTTTTTTTTTTTTTTTTTTTTTTTTTTTTTTTTTTAGGGGTCAACATTTCCTAGCTAATTTTTTTTAATACTTAATAATAATTTATAATTATTATTATTTTTTTTTTTTTTTTTTTTTTTTTTTTTTTAGGGGCGAAATTTCCTAGCTAATCTATAAACCTAGATTTTTTCTTCATTTTCTTTTTCTTCTCACATATCCCCCCATTATTCGGATCCTTGCATTACTCGGACCACTCCTTGCCCCAATTAGTCCGAATATGAGAGGTTTTACTGTAGTTTGTTTTCTTCCATACATTTACGTAGATTACATGAACCCTTACCTTAATAGTATCTTCTTCCTCCTCTTCCTCGTACTGTTCCTGTGCTCTGTCTGGCCTGTAGTAGAGGCCATACTCCCCCTCGCAGTGCTGCCGATCCCTGCGCTCCTCACTAAACTTGTTCAGGACACTGCGATAAGCCCTCTCAACCTGTGGCATAAGAGGAATGGTTGTACTAAATAGCTGTACGTAACGGATTCAAGCTGGAAAAGCGTAGATTTAAAAAAGAAATGGGGAAAAACTGGTTCACAAATAGGGTGGTAAATTATTGGAATGAACTCAGTAGACAGGTAGTTAGTGCAGAGTCATTAGAGAGCTTTAAAGGGAGGCTAGATAAATTCATGGATGGGGATGAAAGGTGGATGTAGGTAGTGTTAGGTAACAGGTATTACCACGTGTAGGTCTCGCGGCCTCTTGTAGCTTCCTTATTTTTGTTTATGTTCTTATGTTCTCTGCCGGTGTGTGCATGCTCTTGTTACTGTGTATGGATAATTGTGTAGGCGAGACCAACACATCAACAGTTGCTACATTTCTAACACGGGTACTGTGGTGATCAGGAGTCTACAGGGAGCACTGTTTGAGGATGAAGTCAAGATAAATTGGCCAAAGATTTACCGTAATCAGCTCTGCCTGAGATAAAAAGGTGAAGCTTAGAATGAGAGTTATCGTAAATATGAATGGGATTAGAATTATAAGTTTAAAAAAACATGAGTCAAAATGCAGGTAGTGAGTCTTACAGAAGCTCCTGGTGATGAGGGCGAGGACAGGATGAAGCAAGGTTAAGGGCATCCTCCATGTGACTTATATATTGATCTATTTATTCTTGGATCTAAACTTTGTAATGATGGTACATACCTGAAAGTCTATCTGAGTTTTTGTCTCTTCTCAAACCTGTTTCAACTCGTTTCAAACTGATTAGGCATTTTTTTCAATTAATATTTTATAAAAATTCATATTTTTGTACTAATCTAAGATAGTAACACCACATAAATGAACAATGGGAAACTATTTCATATTTTCTGGGTACACAGATGGATTTGTGCCTCAGTTTTTTGGTACTGAATTTTAAAATTATGCCACAAAATTCTACACAAAGCTGAGGGAGGTTCCCAGATTATCCTGGAGTTTCTAAAAAAATCTAGATTTCTCTGTGGTTTCAACAGAGACGATCCCTTTAAATTCTGCTGAACCAAGATGCAAGCCATCAGAAAGGTGCCTTTATACAGGGCATGAATTATAGAATGATTTTGAAACTTCTTTTTTTTCTTTATTCATGCAATGGAAAGCTTAGTGACATTAACCCTTCACGCCCAGATCTTTCTTTTGCCATATAAAATTGTCTGTTGTTAGCCATAAAATAAAGAAAAGTAACTTAATATACCAAATTAGCTAGTGGACAAGGATACTAAACAGGTTATATCTATAAAATATTGCTTATACAGGAGAACCTCATTTAACCGGCATTTAAAACAACGGCAGCCTCAAAACAACGGCACTAATCGACCCAGGCATTTTTTTTTTTTTTTTTTTTCTTCTTCTCCGGGCCTCCAGCAGGGAGGACCACGGGCTAGCTTGAGCTCGTCAGAGAGATCCTGTGAAAAAAGAGAGGAGAGTGTTCGTGCTGCTGGCGTGCGACACGAGGACTAGCTTGTCCATCCTGATGAGGAGTGTGGGGCACTCGGCAGGATAACCATTAATTAGGTATAATTATTTCAAAAACTGAGAAAATCGGCAGAAATTTAGTTCAAATTTGGCGGGGTACGCAGGGTTGGCAACCCTTTCATCCCTTTCACTGGTAAACTCTGGAACTCTCTTCCTGTTTCTAGTTTTCCACTTTCCTATGACTTACATCTTTTCAAAAGAAGAGTAACAAGACACCTCCCGAACTAAATTGGCTCACCCCTCTTTTTAATTTTATTCTCTTACTGTCTTCTTTATAGGGACTGGCAACTAAGCAGGCTTTGTGTTACCCATTTAAGAGTAACTCTCAAAACAACGGCAAAATGAGTTATCCGGCATGCGCTCCCCCCCGAGGGTGCCGGATAAACGAGGTTCTCCTGTATGTATATTGATTAAACTCGTCTAATGGTACTCAAATTACAATGGGAATTACGTTCTGGGTCTCAAGAGGTTAAGATTATGATGCAACCAAACTGGCGTCTCACCACTTGGAACTGTTCAGCGCTGGCTTCAGGATGGCCACTGTCGGGGTGCAGCTTCTTGGCCAGGGTGAGGAAGCGTTCCCTCACCGCCGCTTGGTCACTGTCCTCGCCAAGACCCAACACGCGCAGGCACTCCTGAGGGGGAGAACCATGGCAATGAAAACACAACAAGTTACTTACAATGAACACACTATATATTACTTACATATGTTTACATTTCTTAAATTTTATCTGATTTCAAAACCATGTTCATATTGTAATGTGAGAAAGTACCTAAACTGGGCTGACTTAGCGGATGTATCAGTTTGGTCCGGTTGGTCCCGTCACCGACTGTGGTTTCGTCGGAGGGCGATGTCTAAACAGTGTGGGTTCAAGTCCTCGCCAAGATCAATATATAATAATAATGGGAAATAAGATTTATTCCCTGAATTGTGATTGTTACCCTGTCAGTGCGCCTGTGAAAAGATTCTCCTGACGGGATTCATAAGGGATAATTTAGAGGGCCCGGGGCAGTGTGGTCCGTTGGTCCAACACTGAATTTCCCCATGGAACGTTACATTAGTTCCCTGTCCCAGTTTCCATGAACAGTTAGTTCCCATTCTAGTCATGAGGGCTGCAGCTCCCCCTTTAGAATAGCATCACGACGACAGAAGAGAGAAAGAGTAGAAGAGTGAAAGTGAAAGTGTTTCAAGAAGTGGCCGTCACAGCACAAGAACACAAAGCATTACGGGCGGTACAATATAATCTTGTGACTTTAAATGAACTAAGTAATTCATTGCTTCTCTAATACCAAAACATATTGTTACAGAAAAAAAATTCTGTATAATCTACATTCTACCATCTGATTCAGTGTATACATAAAAAAAGGGCATATCTCCTAAATCTAGAATCCTCACTAAATATCTATAATCTATACTAGCACAGCGATGCGCCAGTCCCACTGCCCTACACTCTGTGATGTAAGCCACCCGGGAGGCCACTCTTAGGACCAGCTGACCCTGACATGAAGCATAGTGTCAGTATGTACAAGAAATAGGGTCATTCAAGAAGTGTTTACAGTCCTGATGGCAACCTGGCACTGGCAAGTGGAGAATGATGGGCCATCCGTTTGTGTAGAGGAATAAATGAGTAAAAAATATTGAAAGGCTGCAGAAGAACAGCCTAGACGTGTACTGACTAGGTAATCAGCGCGGCGGGTGTTGACATTCCGGGAGGCTGGCTGCCACGCCCTGTGCCCTCGCAGCACCGCCGCCCGCCACACAGCACAGCGCGGGGAACACAGCATCAGCCCTGCAGCACAAGGGAGCACAGCATCAGCCCTGCAGCACAAGGGAACACAGCATCAGCCCTGCAGCACAAGGGAGCACAGCATCAGTCCTGCAGTACAAGGGAACACAGCATCAGCCCTGCAGCACAAGGGAGCACAGCATCAGCCCTGCAGCACAAGGGAACACAGCATCAGCCCTGCAGCACAAGGGAGCACAGCATCAGCCCTGCAGTACAAGGGAACACAGCATCAGCCCTGCAGCACAAGGGAGCACAGCATCAGCCCTGCAGCACAAGGGAGACGTCAAAGCAGAACACCAATTTATACCAATTTCCTTGAGCTTTGGACATCTTGAAAGATTTTAGGTTAATGTATAAAATGGAGGTTAATGTATACAATGTATATATTGAACATAAGAACATAAGAAAATAAGGAAGCTACAAGAGGCCGTGAGACCTACACGTGGTAGTTCCTGTCACCTAACACTACCTACATCCACCTTTCCTCCCCATCCATGAACCTGTCCAGCCCCTCTTTAAAGCTCCCCAATGACTCTGCACTAACTACCTGTCTACTGAGTCCATTCCAATCATTCACCACCCTATTTGTGAACCAGTTTTTCCCTATTTCCTTTCTAAATCTTATTGGGTCCTGGGTTATAATGGACGAGGACTTCGCGGTCGTTTTCAGAGACACCGAATAATGCCGGGATAAATTAGTCAGGGTCTCAGATAACAAGAAAGTAATTGAATAGAACATACCAAACCTAACCTTATAGGTTTATATATAATAACCTATATTTATAACATAACCTTATAGGTTTTAATGAAAACTAACCTAACCTTGGTATTATTGTAGTGTTTGCCCATACTCCCCCCTCTCCCACAAAACAAGCTTGGGGACCTGGGAGAATGCAGGATATTTGGCTGGGGTACAAGATATGCATCGGAACCACATAGTTTTTGAGTTAGTGATATTGAAAAAATTCCCTAAATCTAGGGAAAATTAATTGCATTTCTTCTGAGTCCAGAGACGTGTGAACCTGACGATCCTCACAGAATGATGACCGAAGTGTCAAGAACCCCTCCAACCCCCCCCCCCCCCGCTAGGAGGTTAGGTTAGGTTAGGGTTGGTTATATTTGGTTGTTAGCTTAGGCCTTTGTTAGATTTGGTTAAGTTAGGTTAGGTTATCGGTGGGTCAAGCCCCACGCTAGGTTAGGTTAATTTTGGTTAGGCAAATTTCTTCAGAGATAAAGAAATTACCCTAGATCTAGGGAATTTTACCCCCCCCCCCTACACAACTCTTAAAGTACGTGTTTCCGACGCATTATTTGTTCCCCACCCGAAAACTCCGCATTCCCACAGGTCCCCAAATATGTTTGGGGGAAGTGGGAGTGTGATGCCTGGGTTTTTGTGGGTTGTTCTTGCTGACACCTTTATATTGAATGATATTAATTGGTTAGGATTTTTTCATTGATTACAACTGAATTGAGAGTTGAAATTTGTCTTATGACTTCACTATTTAATTATAATACGAACACTTCTCGCTGCGGAGAGTACTGAAATGGGAATGAACTTAAGGGGAAGGGGTAGGAGTTAAGGTTAAGGGGTTAAGGGGAAGGGGTAGGAGTTAAGGAGTAAGGGGAAATGCTGCCACCAGCTCAAGCGAGTAGTTCTCTGGTTTACTCCCTGAGCGCGTTTGAATAGATATATGATTTATTTTGGTAGTCGGGGTTGATACTTAGAATTACACCGAGTAAGGCTGAAAAACTCTTTTTGGAGAACGTGGGGAAGTATTTCCATAACACGCGGAATAATCACCTGGGGTTTTTGCAATAAACACAAGAACTATATTTGAAACATCATCCTATTTATTCATCATGAAATATTATTTCTGTTTGAGATCTTAGACACATATATACTCTAATCTGGAACGGGCAAGCTCTCCAGAGCATAACCTCCCTCACTGAATCATTCTTAGAACTACCACCTATGTTCGTATCAACTGAGCACTATAGGTATACATGGAATATATATATAGGAGAGAAAATGTGAGAGTAATGGTTGGTGTGGGATTCACTGTACCATGTGGCCTGGTTTCTGGAGTGAAAGGAGCGAGAGACTCCGTTAATAACACTTATAAGGATGGGGCAGGCCTCCTATGCGTTAGTGAAACTGAACAACTGTACCTATATATGAGAATATAGATAGATATATCATAACAAGAAGGGGGAGGGGGGGGGGGAAATAGGAGCGAGTTACTGAGGTCTTACCTGGAGTGAAAGGAGCGAGAGACTGGCTCACTCGTGGTAAGACAAAACGAGGTTGGGAGAAGCGGGAAAAAAAGAATGTTCGGATCCTTAGGACCGGTCTCCCCTGAAAGGATTATCAGACCTCGAATGACTCTAATTAACTAATGAAACAAGTATACATATGAAATGGCTGCCTATAATACAGTTCTTTTACTTTGATATAGAAGAATTTAATATGTTTATTCTAATATCCGGGGAAAGTGTTATTTCCTTTCGTTCAAGCCCACGAACGCGTTTTTTAGAGAGACGAGGTATCGGAGTCGAAACATAAATTTGGTCGACTTTTAATTTAGCAAATAACTCGACTAACCCATCCATTTATGAACGTGAACTGTCACTATTGTGTCTATTTTGAAGGACATTAAGAAACTAAGAGTGTTCCTTGATCTGATAGGAGGGTGAGGAGAGGATGAAAAGTTTTGAATCTACTAGTTATCGATGATCGCGAAATAAGTGTTCCACGAATTTGGACTCGTATCCTGAGTGTATGGGGGAGGGAGTGGGGGGGGGGGGATAGAAGTGAGAGATAGAAAGAAAGAAGAATGTTTTCACGAGAAACGAAAAGATTGAATTGACCTTAATATGATAGGAATACCCTATTCCTCCATATGCTGGGTCTAGGTGACAACTTGCCCCAGAAAAACATATGATTATTGAAACCTTTTTTTCTTCTTACGGACATAACCCGGGAATTGTATGATAGGAATTCCCATCCTATCTCTTCCGAATACCGGGCATTACAGGAGAGTATGGGCAAACACTAGAAATTTACCCTAACCTTAACCACAAAGTATATCTAACCTAACCTTATAGGTTTTAATACCTAACCTAACCTTAACCACTAAGTATATCTAACCTAACCTTAACCTTAACCATGCATAAAATTCAGTGATTATAATTTTTTTTTTTTTTAAATGGGTTTCCGGAAAAAAATAAAACTATCTCCATGAGAAAAAGCACCTATTGTAGGCCAGGAAAAAATAGTCGGTGTTTCTGAAAACGACCGCGAAGTTCTCGTCCATTATAACCAAAAATGACCGCGCAGTCCTCGTCCATTTTTACAACAAATTGTTATCCTGAATATAGCGGGATGCTGAGATACCCAACAATGCCTTTGATACCTTGGAAGTATTTCGTCAGTTATCGACGCAGCTGAGATGCTTGGGCATTTCCCGCCCCTGACAGATGAGTTTATGGAATCGCCGCTGATAGGAACTCTCGCCGAAACGCCAACCGAGAACTCTCGCCGACGTGGAAATTTTCGGCGACAGTTCCACTGGTAAAGAAGCTTAACACACCTGCACCACACACACCCTTTGTCTCACCTGCAAACCCGTGCACACCCGCCGGCCCGCTGCTGGCTGTGATGGGTCTGTCAGTGTTTGACTGTTTGTGACTTTGGGTCGCGTGTCAATGTTGTTGTTGTTTTCTAGGCAGTTGAAAATTATGCAATGGTATTTTTTATCACCCTCTTGAAGGTCAATAAACAATATTAACCTCAAAAACTGTTCTATAGGTTCCAAGGATACTATAAGATGCCTTGATAGGGACTGACGATAGACAAAATACACAAAATAAGTAAAACAAAACAAAACAAAAAAAAGTTCGCCGAATAAAAGGCGCGCGGCCGCGGTGTGCGGCAGAAGAGGTAAACAACAACAAGCGGCGACCTCTCTAGCAGGGCGCCTAGCATCCATTCCCCCACCACTGCCCTTCAACAACAACTCAACAAGATAACACAAGACTTACCTATACGTTCCCCTCAACTGGCGGTAAGACACGAGGCATTGCAGTGTTAAGGACGTGTGTAAGCCTGCCATGGTGTAGCGATCTGACTAGCTACCCCGCCCGGATAGCTTGAGTTCGGTTCGATTCGGCCGTATTTTTTCCGGCCGTGAACCATTTACCATAGATAACACTAGTCGCCAGTCACTTGCCACTGCACTAATGTCGCCAGGCACAATATATAACTAATTTTAGCATCACTACAGACTTATGTGCCAGGACTAGCTCGTGGACCACCGTCGGGTTAGGACGTGCTGCTCTGTGGACTAGACATTTCAACGGCACCGGTTGGGTTGGGGTGCGCGCACCCCCTGTCGGCTCGTTAAACTTTAGGTTTAGTGCCTTCTCCCCGTCCACTGTGTTCCCTGGTCCTGCCGTCCTTCGGCGGCCTTGGCCGCCGCCATGCCTGGGTCTTTGCCTGGGTATCGGGGCGACATGGACGTAGACCCGGAATTCCCTGCTCTCTCCAACAAGCGCGGCCCGCCCTCCCCGCCCAGGGAAGCCCGGGAAGCCCCCCGCTCCACTCAGGAACAACAGCAGCAGCCCCAAGAGCAGCAGCAGCAGCCCCGGGTCCAGCAGCAGCTGCCCCAGGATCCACTGCAGCTGCCCCAGGATCCACTGCAGCTGCCCCTGGAGCCGCAGCATCCCCCGGACACACAAACTAAGGTTACTTTCCTGCTCCGGGCCTGTAATGGCGCCCGTGTTTTCTCTCACCCCGGCCGGGTCTCTCATGCACTTCATACCAGCCCGTTGGGCAAGTACATCATTGAGGGGGAGACCCGCTCCCTAGGTAATGGATCAGCCTTGGTGGTGGCGCTGTGGGAGAGTGTCATCCCCAAGGTGCCCATCCTACAGGACGTCACCTTCACCCTAGGGGACTGGCAAGTTACTTGCCGCCGTACCGAGAGGGCCGGTGCCCTGGGGCAGTATGGGAAGGTGGGTCCCCTCTCTGAGGAAATTAAGGATCTTGAGGAGATCTGCAGTACCCTGAGGGCCCTGGACGGCAGTGACATCGAGGAGGTCTCGTGGATCCCCCCCCGAAGCCTGCCCCGCTCCACCACGGGTAGGTGGATCCGTCTCAAGGTGACAGGTTCCTTACCATCAAGGGTGTGCATTGGCCAGCTGGTGTTCTGGCCACAGCCCTACCTGCTCCCGATCCTCCGTTGCCCTGCCTGTCTAAAGGTTGGCCACTCCATCAACACCTGCCGATCTTCCGTGCGCTGCGGCCGCTGCAGCGGCCCCCATCTGAGCCAAGGGGCGGAAGTTGCCTGTGACAGGCCCTTCCGCTGTTTTCAGTGTGGGGGGCATCATGGCCCCAGGTCTGCCCACTGCCCTTTCAACCAGGAGGCCCAACAACTGTACGGCAGGTTGGTCCAGGAAGGGATGCCCCTTCCTGACATCAACAGTCGTCTGCGGCTCCTCCCACTCCCGAAATTCCGGCCACCTCCTCCATCACGACCTCCCACTATGCCATCCCCTATGGCTGCATCACCACCCAGGGCCGTCCACCCCGATGTCGCTTATTCCTCTGTTGCCACGGGGAACAGGTACACTGTCTTACAGGACCTAACGGAGGATGATGACCCTCCCCGGGACCCTCTTCCCCCTTCTCCTCCTTTCCTCGCGGCCCGTTCCCCGAGACCCAGACGCTATGTACGATCGCCCCGCCAGCCGGCTGCACCCATGGCGCCTGCTGGGGGTTCATATTCTCCTGCCTCCCCTGGGGACCCCACCCACTTCACGACAGAGGCGGAAGTCCACCACCCGCCGTCCTTCCTCTCTCGGGACGATGCCGTGCCTGCCTCCTCTGCCCCCCGTGCTGCTTCTCGGCCCCAACGCCTTCCTGGGCCACCCCCACCGCCCAACACGCCTCAATTGCGACCCCCTCCGCATCCTGTTCCGTCCATGACAAGACACAACGTCATGCCGCAGATTTTCACCCTTCTCATGGAAGCTTACCGCCTTTACCACCAGGGCTCGTCAGTCCCTGCCATACTAGCCAGTCTTTGGCCAGCACTCTCCTCCGTCCTCAACGTTTTCCTCCAGTTCTAGGCCTCTCCCTTCTCCTGTGGAATGCCCGTTCCCTGCTCAGGAAGACCCCCGAGTTCAAGACCTACTTGGGGGAAACTTTACCTGCGGTGGTTGGGTTGTGTGAGACGTGGCTCTCCCCCCACCTCTCCCTCAACCTAACCGGCTACAACATCATCCGGAAGGACAGACCCCAGGGGCGTGGAGGTGGCGTCCTCCTTGCAATTCACGACTCCCTTGACCATTCCCCCCTTGCCCTCCCATAGTGGCAGCACGGCCACCTCGAAGTGGTCGCAGCCAGGGTTGCTACGCAACAGGGTGGGTTATCCGTAGCGGTCTGCTATAACGCTGATGGTGCCACATACCGGGAACTGACTCGCTACTTTTCCCTCCTTCCTCCGCCTGTTGTCATCATGGGTGACTTTAATGCCCATCACAGGTGCTGGGAACCTGACCTCCCTCTCCACCTCACCAACACCTCCGGGAGGGCGCTCTTTCAGCTCATCCTTGACTCGCCTCGCCTGTCCCTTCTTTCACCCCCGGGTCTGCCTACCCATTACCATCCCCACACGGGTGCCACTTCTGTATTGGACCTATTCCTTGGGGACCCAGCCTTCAGTGCCATGACCGTCACCACTGGCCCTTACATGGGGAGTGACCACCTTCCCCTCCTCGCCTCCTTCCCTGCCGTCACTGCCAGGCCTCACCCCGGTTGCCTGCCTCGCTGGAAACTCACGCCTTCCGGCTGGCCCCTCTACGAGGCGGCACTCCACGACCCACCGGATCTCTCCTCCCTTCCCCTGGAGGACGCCGCTGCCTCCCTTTCCACATTCCTGGAGGACGCGGGAAAGGCTGCCTTCCATCTCTCGACGCGTCGCGCCCCTCGCCGTCCGGGCAAATCTTGGTGGAACGACGACTGCGCCCAGGCAGTCAAGGCCCGTAGGAGGGCATGGAACCTATGGCGTCGAAGGCCCACACTACAGCTTGGGGCTCAATATCATAGACTCGATGCCATATGTGCCAGGACCATCCTCCTTGCCCAGAGGAAGGCGTGGGGCTCCCACTGCGCTTCCCTCTCTCCATCCTCCTCCACAAAGCGTACGTGGGATTTTTTCCACTCCATGGAGGGGAAAAAACAACGCCTCTCACTGCCCCTGAAGGATGGTGCCAACCCCCTCCTAGATGACCCGCAGAAGGCTGCATTGCTTGCCGCACACTATCAGGACAAGATTGGTCTCCGGTCTCCTCTCGCGTCATCCCTTACCATCAATGCGGCAATAAATACTGCTGTTGCCTCCCCTGGCATCCCGGCACTCACCAGTCCTTTCACGACTGATGAGATGGACCGGGCCTTGTCCACCTTAAGACCGGGGAAAACTGCGGGCCGGGATAATGTGCCGTATGAGTTCCTGCTTCACATGACACCTCCCTTGAAGTCCACGGCACTCTCCCTCTTCAACACCAGTTGGCTCCGGGGCGTCTTTCCTACGTACTGGAAATCCTCCACCCTGCTACCTATACCCAAACCCGGGAAGGACCCCACACTCCCGTCCACATACCGCCCTATCGCTCTCCTCTCCTGCGTGGGTAAGCTCCTGGAGCGACTGGTGGCCACTCGCCTATCCTGGTGGCTGGAGGATGGCCATCTCCTGAGAGAGGTCCAGTGTGGCTTCAGGCCCCGCAGGAGCACCCTAGATGTCCTGGCGCAGCTGGAGTATCACATCTGCGACACTTACCGGGGTAGGGAGGTCATGACCTCCCTCTTTGTAGATCTAGAGGGAGCATTTGACTCTGCGTCTCACGAAGGCATCCTCCGTAAGTTGGCTTCCATGGGAATCACGGGACCCACCCTCGCCTGGCTCCGGTCATTCTTGTCAGGCCGGTCTTTTCAGGTTGCGGTTGGTGCCTCCACCTCTCCTTCCCGTCCAATGCAGAGAGGAGTGCCGCAGGGTTCCATCCTCAGCCCTTTGCTGTTCAATGTCCTCCTCTCAGACCTCCACATTCCTCCCCACTCTCACCTTCTTATCTATGCAGACGACATTACCATCATCAGCAGAGCCAACACTCAGGCCCAGGCACAGCTACGCTTGCAGGAGGCAGCGGATACACTAACTGACTGGGTGAGGACATGGGGTCTCTCAATTAATGCTCCCAAAAGCTCCATTATGTGCTTCACCCTCAAGCCTGTCCGCTCTCCACCCACTGTCACCCTTAGTGGCTCCCCGGTGCCTTACACAAGGTCCCACACCTTCCTCGGTATGCGGCTGGATGGTCCCCGCCTGACCTGGTCTCATCATATTGAGTACCTCCGTACCACCTGCAACAGGCGCCTCAACATCATGAAGCGGGTGGCTGGTGTCCGCTGGGGGGCCAGTCGTGACCTCCTTTTGCACTACTACCAGGCGGCCATCAGATCTAAGGTGTCCTATGGCAGCTGCATTTATGGCTCAGCGGCCCTTTCCACCCTCAGGAAACTGGACATCCTGCAAAATGCGGCCCTGAGGATCTCCATGGGGGCAATGAGGTCCTCACCTGTCATCGCCCTACACGCAGAGAGCGGTATCCCCCCGTTGCAGGTACACAGGAGGGAGATCCTATGTAGCCAGTACCACCACATCATGTCCCTCCCACCATCCCACCCCCTCGCCACTCTCTATGCCAACTCCGGTGTGGATCCTCACACTCCAGTCTGGCTTCCTGGAGCCCGTCAGCCCCTACTGGTCCGTGCACTGCTGGCCCACTCTGTGCTGAACCTGCCACCACCTCCTACTCAGCCCATCAGCCCACACTCCCCGGTCCCATCCTGGCTGGACATTTCCCCGTTGGTTGCCCTGACTATCCCAGATCTTCCTCCCAAAAACTTAGCTAGCGTCCTGGCAGCTCCTTTATTCCGTCAACTCGACATGTCACTCTACCACAACCACCTTAAGATCTTCACTGACGGCTCTCACTCCCCCACCATTCCGTCTACAGGCTCTGCCATCTATGACCCTCGCCCCAACATCTGCAGGACGTGGCGGCTGCCCCCTGAAACGGACGTTCTGACGGCAGAACTCTTCGCCATTCGCCAGGCTGTGTCTTACCTGAACACCACCTACGCCCCGGCCAGAGTTGTGATCTACACAGACTCTCTCTCCTCCCTCCATCTCCTCCTCTCCCGTCGCCCGGCTTCCTCCACAGCCATGGTTCACTCCCTGCAACGGCTACTCCTCTCCCACACCTCAGTGGGCTGGAAGATCACCTTGCAGTGGGTGCCTTCCCACTGCAATATCCGGGGCAATGAGGTTGCTGATGCTGCTGCAAAGATGGCACTCTCGGAGGTAAACATCACCCCCCTCCCGCTGCCGCTCTCCACCGCCAAGCGTCTCATTTCTAATGTCTGCCGCTCCGCCTGGGATAGGTCGCTCGGCGACGCCCTCCGTGCCACCTCCATGGGTCAATACCGTACAGACTCCTCCCCGCACCCGTGGATAAGACAAACGTCCCGCGTCTTGGATGTCGCCCTCACCCGCCTGAGGATCGGTCACACAACACTCAGAGCACACCTGCATCGTCTGCAGCTCACGCCCGACCCGTACTGCCCCTGGTGCAGGAACGTCCCGGAGTCCATTGACCACTTCCTGCTGCAGTGTCCTCGCTTCCACTCCCACCGACAACTTCTACGTGGTCAACTCATCGCCCTGAACGTCACCACCTTTGACCTGCCCACCCTGCTGGCCGCCGCTGCCGTCCACCCATCACAACGCCCCGCCGTCATCCGCCTCACCTGTGCCTTCCTGAGGAAGACTAATCAACTGTCCCGACTGTGATTAATTCACGGCTGTACACCAGGGCGAATATCGTCGATTTCGACATCACAGCCCTTCAACAACAACAACAACAACTTAGGTGCCACTGAAGAGGCATGCACAGTAGTTTATATTATGTACATCACACTACATGTCTTCAGTGGCACATAAAAGTCTGTAGTGATGCTAAAGTTCATAATATATTGTGCCTGGCGACATTAGTGCAGTGGCAAGTGACTGGCGACTATAGTGTTATCTATGGTAGGCCGTGAGACGTTTAGGCATTGGGACGTTTAGGCCGTGAGACGTTTAGGCCGTAAGACGTTTAGGCCGAAGGGACCGGTGCAGGGATGTGAACTTTTGTAGCCCACATTGTCGCACCGAGCCACCAGATTAATCGTATTTTCAGATAAATACGACCGATAAGTACAACCTTAGGTAAAATAATGTATTCACTGAATGACTTTATATTTCATTGAATTCAGGCTTTACACCACATAACAATGTGTCACATCATATCATCATCTCATCATACATACATACATTTTTTTTTTTTTCTCGCTCCCAGTTGCTTGCTCTGTACAGGGGCCTTATCCGCCCATGTATGGAGTATGTCTCACATGTTTGGGGAGGATCCACTCATACAGCTCTCCTAAACAGGGTTGAGTCAAAAGCTTTTCGTTTCATCAACTCCTCTCCTCTGACTGACTGTTTTCAATCTTTAATTCACCGCCGCAATGTTGCTTCTCTTGCTCTCTTCTACCGTTAATTTTCATGCTCACTGCTCTTCTGAACTTGCTAACTGCATGCCTCCCCCACTTGCTGCACAAGACTTTCTACTCATTCTCATCCCTATTCTGTCCATCTTCCTAATGCAAGAGTTAATCGGTATCTTTACTCTTTCATCTCTTTCACTGGTAAACTCTGGAACTCTCTTCCTGTTTCTATTTTTCCACTTTCCTACAACTTAAATCTTTTCAAGAGAAGAGTAACAAGACACCTCCCGAACTAAATTGGCTCACCCCTCATTTTTATTTTATTCTCTTACTGTCTTCTTTATAGGGACTGGCAACTAAGCGGGCTTTGTGTTACCTATTTTTGTTGTGCCCTTGGCCAGTCCTTTGTGATGTAAAAAAAAAAAAAATAACAATACTACGTACTATGCGTCACATCATAATACATATATACTTGGAGGAAGTATGAATGGAGGCGCCCTCAGCCGAGCGGCCTGTGTTGTCTGGTGAAGCCACTTTTCTCCCCCGTCCGCCACACTGTTGTGGGCAATGTCACGCACTGGGTGACTGAGATACCCACTCTTTCTTTTCACTTTTTACACTGTTTGCACTTAATGATATCATGGTGTGTGAAATTATACTTCTGTGTTACTGCTAACCATATATTACATATCATATTATTGCATATTATTGTATATTATTGCATATTATTGCATATTGGGTCCATATTACATATTATATCATTACATATTATACATGACATTCCTAGCACTTAGATCAATCAGTAGGGGAAAGGAAAAAGGAAGGAGGGAAGTGTACATTTTGGTTCTCAGCATCCCGCATTCAGCATCCCGCATCAGCATTCCATCTGCCATCTGACTACCCACTCGCTTAACTTATCTAAGTCTCCCTGCAAACCGGTTACATCAAACTGTGACCCGATAATTCTACCTGTTTTAGTATCATCAGCAAACTTGCTGATATCATTGCTAATCCCACTATCTTAGTCGTTGATGCAAATATAAAATAGTAGTGGCCCCAAATTACTATAATATTACTATTAATATAAACCCTACGAACACAATCGCTAACACTTATATACTACGTATTACTACAGCTACATCACCCCCACCACTATTACTACTATCAGTAACACAATTACCAACCCAGTGGTGCAGTAGCTATCACACTTTTCTAACAAGGTCATTGTCTTTGTTTAACAAATACATGCACGTTTGTTTGAAACATAGTTTTAGAAATCAACAAATGCATAACTTACTGGTGAAATGTGATGGATGGGTCAGATTTTTTGTTCGCTTTTTCATTGCACCCAAATGCAACACAACTTTTCACCATAGCAGAACACACAAGGATTGCGACACTCCTGCCTTTACTTGTCCTCACGAGATCAATACTAAATGAAGACTGAGAGAGTATGAGTGGACGTGTAGAAAGGATTTGACCTGAGTAAGCATAGCCCAACCCTTAAACAGATCCGCCACTATAGTAATTACCCGACTCAACTCACACCTTTGACCTCACCACCCCACCTTTAACAACGAAGCCACTGTGCCACCCATGAAGGTAGTGTGCGAGGTGGTCTTGTAGTACTCCCGTACTACCCAAAGTAACACATACGGTATGTGTTACTTTGATACTACCTACATGGTGCCACCCTAACGTAGCAAAACTTATACCCACAAACCCGAGAGACCTACATATATTGATATCACCATGTTATGAGATCAGTTTAATTCTCATCATGAAAATAATAACGGGAAAGAAACCCATATACTATGTGCACCTTAGAATGGACCGACGTTACTCCCAGGAATCTCAAAATATTTTCATGGGATGATTTATCTCTACTTGGCAGTAGAGCTGTGGGCTCCCTTAGCCCACAGCAAGATGGCTGACTGACAGTTCACTGGCTTCAACCCACGCGGCTTAGGGCGCCTCCACCCATACTACCTCCGTGCATATATACATACTATGCGTTACATCATACTCTATACTATGCTTCACATCACACTACTATGCGCCACATCACACAACAAGGTGTCACACCACACTGGTACACAATCACACACCACATCACCACTGGTTTAACACATCTACAGGTCACACTCCAGCCACCTAGCACACCACACAGCCTTGCACTACAACACACAATTCATTCATCAAGGTCTATTTTACCAAAATAATTTGTAGGCAATAGCTGCAAAAGTCTCCGCGAGTCCGCGTTCACGAGCCGTACAACGGTAAAAGTCCAACTGTCATGCAAAGGTCAAATTATCGTACAAATACGATAATTGCAGGGATGCCAATTTTCCGCGGATTCGCGGATTTCCGAGTATTTTATTGCCAGCTGGGTCATTTCTGTGAATCGTGTAGATTCGGGTTTAATTTTTTTTTTGGGGGGTGTACATAGTTGCCTAGCCCACAGCCGAACCTGACCCTGGCCACTGATCCAGCACAGACCATAAAACATTTTTTGGCTGCCTAGCGGGAAGTTAATACTAGGCTGCCGATATCTCCTGACTCCACTGCTACAAGTTTGCTCAGGAGGCAGTATGTTGGGGGTGGAATACAGCAGCCCACAGCCAGTATGTTGGGGGTGGATTACAGCAGCCACAGCCAGGTGAGATAGCTCTGGTGATCCAGGGGTCTGGTATCGATTGGCACACTGCCCTCACTGTGTCAAGTTTGCAGGCTCCAGGCCTGGAGAGTTCAATGCAGGGATGCCACAGCAGGAGGCAAGCCAGATTGGCCAGAGGGTATAATTATACTCAATATAGTATGGCCAGAGATATACATATACACAAATTGTGGACACAAAAACAGACAAAATTGAGACCAGAAATTATTATAGATATAACCAAGGACCTCTCAGAAGCTCTCTCAGAGCATGAAATTTACAAAAAATCTCGGGGGGGGCTTACAGCGCCCCCCGAACCCCCTGCTGGGAGGTTCCCTCGCTACAGTCGGTCAGCCTCGCTGCGCTCGGATGAGTTGGTCGCCCTATTATTTTATTTCAGAGTGTTTTTTTCTTTTCTTGTTGACATCCCTGTAATTGTCGTACAGTTCACATAAAAATTTAAATGATTAAAATATAATATTAAAAGAAATTGTAATAAATGAACACACATGAATACAATCTAACATACGGAGTTATCTAGTCTAACTTAGTCAGGAGGATGTAAAACAAAGGTTTGATTACAGAATTGGTGCATCACTGAACATGGTGCTGCGAGGTGACTGCAGGCAGCCAGAAGTTGTGAAGTTTTTATTTCTTTATTGATGTACTGATCCCATAAAGTGACAAGGCGACCCTGCATGTTCTTAAAATGGTTTTTTTTATAGCGCTTTAATTTGCTTTCCTGTGCTTTACTGTTCCTGTTCCTGAACTGTACTTGTACTGGTACTAGTGAGGCCTCTGTGTATAGCAATTCTATTAATTTGTACAAGTGTTCATTTGCACGGCCACGACTGTTCAGTTTTCTGTGCCAACCCTCAACGTCATTATTGGTGCAGACACTCATGTTAAAAACACTCCATGTGTCTGGACTCCACCTTCTACTGTCTATCCCTGTGCTCCTGATGTAGGCAATCAAGTCCTGGACTTTTGGGTCAGCAAGTTGTGCACGTGAAGTGAGCTTCGCAAATGATGGCTTGATGTGCTCTGCAGGAATATAGCAAAGTGCAAGTACCTCCTTAATATATGAATGAACGACCCCAGATGTCATATATGGCACTCGAAGCCCGATGGAATCTGCCTTCCTCCACACTGCCTGTCGCCAGTGGAAGCTACATCCCTTTATGGTGATGTCAGGAAATACATTTGTCACTGCTCTCCAAAAACCAGTCTCTAAATCATATATATATATTATAATCATATGTACTATACATATAGGGTGAAATATATGTGAAATAACAGTTTGGTTATTTAGGCCGTATACAATTTAGGCCGTGAGACGATTCAGCCGTTTGTCAGTTTGGGCGTCACGGCCTAAATTACATACGGCCGAAACGACCTGGACCCGATAGCTTCCCTGCCGATTATTTAACCTACCATAGATAACACTATATTCGCCAGCTGCACTAATGTCGCCAGGCATCATATATTACGAATTATAGCATCACTACAGATTTGTATGTGCCACTGAAGATGATACACAGTAGTTTATATCATGACTATAATCTACCCTGTTTCAGTGTTGTTTTATGCGGTAATAATGGACGAGAACTTCGTGGTCGTTTTCAGAGACACCGACTAATTTTTCCTGGCTTACAATAGGTGCTTTTTGGGTAAATTTGCAGAAGAACACCGAACTTCCTTTGGTGGACGAAACTATTTTTTTCTGGTGTGTTTTGATGTGTTTTGAATTAATCTGCTAACTGCGTCTGTCTGTAGCAAATCACTTTTTTTGTGTGTGTGTGTGAATTGGAACAAAAATGACAAAAAAAACAAATTAAACCTAACCGAACCTACATACCTAACCAAACCTTTACCTAACCTAACCTAACCTAACCTAACCTAACCTAACCTAACCTAACCTAACCTAACCTAACCTTTACCTAACTAAAGAAAAAAGAAATTGCGACAGAAACGGTTAGCAGATTTATTCTAAACACATCAAAACTCACCAGAAAAAAATAGTTCCGTCCACCAAAGTGAATTCGGTGTTCATCTGGAATAACTTTTTCTAATGGAGATAGTTTTATTCTCAGGAAACCCATAGTTAAAAAAAAAAAAAATTCATCACCAAATTTTATGATCGCACTTATTTTTATATCATAATAGCTACCGTAGATAACAGTGAAGTCGCCAGTTCCACGTTTCTTTGTTATTTACAGACGTGTGGTGGCGTTAATACTTACATTTCTACATCCATGATTTCAGGAAAGTTAGAAGGGGCTATCTGGAAAGTCTGTGTCATTTTGTGTCTTCATCTGTGTCATATTAGGGCTATAAATGAACAAATTACAAAAATAAAACCGAGTGGCGACCTCACTATACCTACTACAGTAAAGTCGCCAGCTAGTATTTTAACCCAACAGTTGAGTCGCCACTCTGGGGAATTCAGGGAAATTAGAGGTAAAGTAAAACAAGTCTCTATATATATTAGCTGCGGAAGATGCTTGGATATATAAAAATTCCTCTGCCAACGTGAAAATAAATTCTATTCAAGTTTGAAAGATCTGGCAAGTCTGCGTCCTGTCGCCCGAAAGGCTACTGTTTACTGTCTGTCATCGCGCGAAGAAAAACGTGAGAAGCAAAATGCGCAACAGTTATATTTGCAGATACAAAGTATAAAACAACGCTGAAACAGGGTAGATTATACAGTCATGATATAAACTACTGTGTAACATCTTCAGTGGCACATAAAAATCAGTAGTGATGCTATAATTCGTAATATTTGGCGCCTGGCGACTTCACTGCAGGTGGCGACTTCACTGTTATCTACGGTAGGTTAGGTTACGTTTAGGTTTGGTTAGGTTAGATTTAAGTTATTTTAAGGTTTGGTTTAGGTTATGTTAGGCTTAGGATAGGTTTGAGATAGATTTTGTTGAGATATTTAGGTAAAGAAAAATAATTTGATGGTGCACGATTGCCCGGGTGATTGGCGCTGCTAACTCCTGCAGAATATTTACCCACATCCCTATTTTACGCATGATGTTTCTATGATATTTACATTATCTTTGCAGGGTTTAGGATGTCGGCCTCAGCACCCTTGTACAGCCTGTGGAGCAGAGTGGCCAGCGCCAGCAATGGGTGGAGGGCCAGCCTGTCTAGTGTGGCATCACGGCACCATTATAGAAGGAATCTGACAACAACAGCCATTCATTCAGCAAGGTAACTGCTAAAATATACAAAAGAACATGTTACTCTATAAGATCCAGCTGTCATAGTTTTGAAGAATGTACAAGACAATATATCTATAATAATATAAGCGAAAGTGTGCTGTGTGTGTGTGTCTGTCTGTCTGTGTGTCCGCGATAGGTGCCGCCCCCAGTGCCCCAATCCCATCATATGGCACAGTTTTGGAACCGGGTCGACCAGGGGCACATTTTAAGCCCACTTATGAGATGATCCGATCACTTTTATTTATTTTTTATTTTTAGTAGCCTATTAGCGAGAATTGTGAAAAAAAAAAGTGGGTTGCGAGAATTGAGGAAACCTTGATGTAGGGTGATGGGTAATGGGTGACTGAATGGGTGGGGTGATGGGTAATGGGTGTGGGGTGATGGGTGAGTGAATGGGTGGGGGGTGATGGGTGAGGGAATAGGTGGGGGGTGATGGGTAATGGGTGAGTGAATGGGTGTGTGGTGATGGGTAATGGGTGAGTGAATGGGTAATGGGTGATGGGTGAGTGAATGGGTGGGGGGTGATGGGTGATGGGTGAGGGAATAGGTGGGGGGTGATGGGTAATGGGTGAGTGAATGGGTGTGTGGTGATGGGTAATGGGTGAGTGAATGGGTGGGGGGTGATGGGTGAGTGAATGGGTGGGGGGTGATGGGTAATGGGTGAGTGAATGGGTTGGGGGTGATGTGAATGGGTTGGCGTTAATACATACATTTCTACATCCATGATTTCAGGAAAGTTAGAAGGGGCTATCTGGAGAGTCTGTGTTTGGTGGGCCTTTGGCCCACCAATAGCCCTCCGCAGGAGCTAGCCAAAAAGTCCGCCTGGGGGGCGGCTTTGCGGCTAGTTACTCTATAAGATCCAGCTGTCATAGTTTTGAAGAATATACAAGACAATATATTGGTCTATAAGATCCAGCTGTCATAGTTTTGAAGAATATACAAGACAATATATTGGTCTATAAGATCCAGCTGTCATAGTTTTGAATCTTCACTTTTATGAGGAGTATGAATTGTATGATTTTAGGGAGTTTTATAAGGAGGATTTTGGAAGTTTTAAAAGGAGGCTAAATAATTTCATGGATGGGGATGAAAGGTGAATGTAGGTAGTATTAAGTAACAGGAACTACCTCGTGTAGGTTTCGCAGTTTCTTGTAGCTTTCTTATGTTCTGATGTTCTTATGAGGGCTGGTGCAGAGTTTTCCTTCCACCCCCAGAGAACAGATGTGCCATTGCTTCCAAGACTACCTCACACTCCTTCATTATTAATCACAAAGAACATAGGAAGTGTAGGGAAGACTCTTACCCACCTAATCCCCCTACTTCTCCTTGAGGAATTTAACCCCTTGAGACCCAGAACGTAATTTCCACTGTAATTTGGGTACCATTAGACGATTTTTAGTGAATAGAAGCAATATTTTATAGCTATGACCTATTTAGTATCCTTGTCCACTAACTAATTTGGTATATTCAGTTACTTTTACGTGATTTAATGGCTCACAACAGACAATTTCATATAGCATAGGAAAGATCTGGGCGTGAAGGGGTTAATCTCCTTCCTCCAACAAATACACATCATTCATTTTGATCTAACCATCCTGCTGTAACAATCCATTCCTCTCCCCTTCCCTCACCGTTTCACTCTTTCTCTCTAACCCTTCCCTTTTTGGTTTTGGTTTTTGGTAACTGTCACAAATAGGGTGGTAAATGATTGGAATGGACTCAGTTGTCAGGTGGTCAGTGCGGAGTCAATAGGGAGCTTTAAAAGGAGGCTAGACAATACCATGGATGGGGATGAAAGGTGAATGCAGGTAGTATTAAGCCTTTGCCATAGTGCCATATGACCTCTGATATCTGGCACATTTCCCCCTTTTTTGGCATTAACCCCTTCACGCCCAGATCTTTCCTTGGCTATATAAAAAAAATTGTAAGTTGTTAGCCATAAAATTACGAAAACTAACTAAATATACCAAATGAGTTAGTGGTCAAGGATACTAAACAGGTCATATCATATAAAACATTGCTAATATGCCCTAAAATTGTCTAATGGTACCCAAATTACAATGGAAATTACGTTCTGGGCCTCAAGGGGTTAAATCAATTAATCTTACCCACCTATTTTCAATGTACGCATTAGTGTAGACATTCAAATTTAGTTCATGTGTCATTTAAAAGTGTATCATACAAACTCTATTTCTTTTTATTATGTGCACATTTCTAATTATTCCCGTCCATATTTATGATTTCAATGTACGTATTAAGATGATGAAAACCACACACACAATGAAGAATGATACAAAATAGCATAAAAACTGTACAACTGTAACAACTGTAACTGTACTTCTCATACCTACATGCTTTACACACACCACAAAGTGCATATGTACGACACATATTCCATAGTTATCCCAAATCCACAAGAAACGGAAGTATCTATCCGAGGTGGAGGTGTGCATCAAGGACATCTGTAATAACAAGCATTTAAATCCCACAATGACCACTTAATCAATAATAAGACACAATAAAGCAGAGGTAGGAAAAGTTCTCACGGCTAGCAAGCAGGGTAGAACAAAAAGTAACGGATTCAAACTGGTAACACGTAGATATAAAAAAGAAATAGAGAGAAACTGGGTCACAAATAGGGTGGTAAATGATTGGAATGGACTCAGTTGTCAGGTGGTTAGTGCGGAGTCACTAGGGAGCTTTAAAAGGAGGCTAGACAATTTCATGGATGGGGATGAAAGGTGGATGTAGGTAGTGTTAAGTAACAGGAACTACCACGTGTAGGTCTCACGGCCTCTTGTAGCTTCCTTATGTTCTTATGTGCTCTTCATCTGCAGAAAAGAGGACCCCATGGAGAAGACATCACTGACTGTGCAGAGTTATTTCAACACTAAGGACCGCAACAAGGGCACCTTCCTGGCTGCCTGCGAGGTCTTCACTATGAAAGGCCCTCAGCTGCGCGGGCATGTGGAGTTCATCTACAGCGCCTTGAAGCTGCTGGAGGAGTATGGGGTGCAGAAAGACCTGGAGGTAATAGTTAACATAAGAACATAAGGAGGAGGAGAACACATAGAAGGGAGGGGGAGGAAAGAAACAATAGAAAGAAGGAGAAGGGAGGAGGAGGAGGAGGAAGAAAAATAGAAAGAAGGAGAAGGGAGGAGGAGGAAATAGAAGAGGAGAAGGAGGAGGAGGGAGAAGAAAAATAGAAAGAAGGAGAAGGGAGGAGTGGAGGAGGAGGAGGGAAAAATAGAAAGAAGGAGAAGGGAGGAGGTGGGGGAGGAAAAAATAGAAAGAAGGAGAGGAGGAGGAGGAGGAAAAATAGAAAGAAGGAGGAGGAGGAGGAGGAGGAGGAAAAATAGAAAGAAGGAGGAGGAGGAGGAGAGAGAAAATAGAAAGAAAGGGAGGAGGAGGAAGGAAGAAAATAGAAAGAAGGAGAAGGGAGGAGGTGAGGAGGAGGAAGAAAAATAGAAAGAAGGAGAAGGAGAAGGAGGAGGAGAGAAAATAGAAAGGAGGAGGAGGAGAAGAAATAGAAGAAGGGAAGGAGGAGGAGGAGGAGGAAAAATAGAAAGAGGAAGAAATAAAGACCTGGAGGCAATACTTCTGGCTCAGTACTTATCAAAATGTTTTCCAAATCTTCTTCTTTCTGTTTAACGTCAGTTTTTCCCATGATTTTTATGAGGTTAGACGGCCGATGATACGCTTCCAACTATCTCTATCCATTGCCTCAACTTCTTCAATGCCCAATGCTGCCAGATCCTTTTCAACACACTGCCTCCATGTCTTCCTTGGCCTGCACGGTGGACGGCGACCTGGAACTTCCACTCTAACAGCACTCCCCAATGCCTCACCACCTTCTCTTCTCTGAACGTGCCCAGACCACCTCAATCGCCTTACTCTCAGCACTGTACTCAGCTCCTTCAATCCACATCCAAATCCAATCTTTCCAAATACTAAAATCAATAGGTATGTTTGTATCCCTGTAATGAATGAAAAATATCACATGGGACATATTTCAGGTGTATAAAAGGCTACTGGATTTGATGCCCAAGGCGAAGATGATCCCCACTAACGTCTTCCAACAAGAGTTCATGCACTATCCCAAGCAGCAGCAGTGTGCCATCGACACCCTCGACATGATGGAGATCAACGGTAGGAATGGCACATGAGCACCCTTGAGACCCAGAACGTATTTTTCATTGTAATTTGGCTACCACAGATGATTTTTTTGTGTATATAAGCAATATTTTATAGCTATGACCTGTTTAGTATCCTTGTCCACTAACTAATTTGGTATATTAAGCTACTTTTCGTAATTTTATGGCTCGACAACATACAATTTTTTATAGCAAAGGAAAGATCTGGGCGTGAATGGGTTAATAGTAAAGTAAGAAAACTATGAAATTCAGGATCAATGCACTAGTAAATGTTGAGGGCAGGCGAAACAAAGGTATTAATCCAGTTTGACACAGAATTCACTTGGGTGGACGAAACTATTTTTTTCTGGTGAGTTTTGATGTGTTTTGAATGAATCTGCTAATCGTTTCTGTTGCAAATCACTATTTTTGTTTTGTTTTGTTATTTTGTTAGCTAGTTAGTTAGGTAAAGGTTAGGTTAGGTATGGAATAGGTTTCGTTCGGTTAGTTTCAATTTGTTTTTCAATAATTTTTGTCGCACATAACTAAAAAAAAAAAATTACAATAATAATAATAGGACTTTGTAAGACTGTAACCTGTGATTCCTTGACCCTCCTTGACCTTCCTTGTCCCTTGACCCTTGACCCTTGACCCTCCTTGTATGGATGGTAGGAATAACATGGACAGGAGATCATTATCATTATTAACCCCTTCGTGCCCAAATCTTTCCTTTGCTATAAAAAATCAAACCCAACTTGACCTTTGACCAATAAATTTATTCAGGCGTTATTAATGAACACATAAGATGAGTGTACTATATTTAACAAGTCAACTTAACCCCATTGAACCTCTGGGAAAGACTTATCAACCCCTTCACGCCCAGATCTTTCCTTTGCTATAAAAAAATTATGTTGTCGAGCCATAAAATTGCAAAAAGTAACTGAATATACCATATTAGTTAGTTGACAAGGATACTAAACAGGTCATATCTATAAAATATTGCTAATATTCATTCGCGCCCAGATCGTTCCCTTGCTATAAAAAATTGTATGTTGTCAAGCCATAAAATTACAAAAAGTAGCTAGCTGAATATACCAAATGACTTAGTTGACAAGGATACTAAACAGGTCATATCTATAAAATATTGCTTATATTCACTAAAAATAGTCTAATGGTACCCAAATTACAATGGAAATTACGTTCTGGGTCTCAAGGGGTTAAAGCTGTAACCCTTTCAAGAATGTGCTGTTATGTAGGCTTAACAGAGTGTGGCTAAGCTCAAGCTATTCCACTATGGAAAGAAAAGAGAAAAATGGAGCAAGTAGTAGAATAATAAAATACGTGAGAAAAAAAAAGGGCGAGAGAAAAACATCAGACAAGATGAACATTGCAAAAGAAAAATAAATCTAAAAAAGTAGGAAGGAAGGAAAGGAGGAAGGTAGGAAAATTAGGAAGGGAAAAGGAATGGAGGGAAGGTTGTAGGATGAAACAGATGTGAAAGCAGAGGAGCTATATTCCAGTTGTCTTTAGCACGCAAACACAGCATCAAGATATGTTAATTACACAAAAAAGATAGAAACCAATATTTTTTTCTTTACTTCAATGGCTTTATTTATTTTTTCTCAAGTGGATTTTCTTGCACGTATAGTTGGATGCAATTTTCATATTTAGCAATTTTGATTTATAGAAGTTTAGGTTAGTCAAGAACCAAAATTTGCTTGAAGATATGAGTATTTGAAAGGGACAGTATAGTGGTCGCATGTTAAGGTGGGGAAAATTGGGCCCCGTTACTGCCCCTTTCTGAACCACGGGATTGGCTGAGGTGTTGGGTGTTGGGGCCTCTAGGGCAGAACTTGGAGTAAGGCATTCTCAGCCAATCCCCGTGCCGTCCGGGTAAGGGGGGCCCAATTTTCCCAGCTTACGTGCGGCGACTATAGTAATCTTTAACAATTGTAAAAGAATTACAAATTGTAAAATTACATCAAGAAACATTTGGCAATTTTTATTTGTAGAAGTTTAAGGTAGTCAAGAACCAAAATTTGCTTGAAGACATGAGTGTTTGAAAGGGAATGGTTTACAGTAGTAATCTTTTATTGAGTGTGTGTATTGGAGTATTTGAAATGAGTACACTAAAACCCTTATAACTCGGCATTGTATAACTCAGAATTTGATATAACTCGGCAAGGCAAAGACAGTCGGCAAAAAATGATGTATGTTGCATGTTGCCGAGTTACCGTATAACTTTTTTTTTTTTTTTTTTTTTTTTTTTTTTTTTTTTTTTTTACATCTATGCCTATAGCGCCTGTAGGCAGTGACCTCCAGGGCTCAGATGGTAGGCCCTGGAGGCTCACTTAAGGGCTGTGATGGTTGGCCTTCGCCCCTGGTGGCGCAGGCAGGATTGTTATAGTGACGCCTGTGATTAGAGGCTCATGCCGCCCCCCTGTGTCCTCCGATGCACTCGCAATCAAAGGTAGAGTTAATGGACAGGGCATGTGGGTGTTCTTAGGCCACTCGACGCTGCAGAAATATTTTAAAGTGGATTTATGGGTCTCACTCGGGATCGAACTCGGGTCTTCGAGAACGCCACCCGGTGACGCTAACCACTCTGCTACCGCTCCCTGTGACGATCTCCCTACCTCGGTTGTACAATCCTTAATTATCTTGCATACCCATTGGGGTTTCATACTCGGCATATGATACTTCACCAACCCTTCGTGATTGTGTGAAATTTGAAAGGCAGAGTTCTTAAACTGTAAGTATGCCGCCAATTGCAGAGTCTGAGGACACCTCCAAGTGACACATCTTTCTTAATATCATATGTTTACCAAATCAGGTAGGGCAATTTTGGCATCTGGTATATTGTACATTAGGCGGGCAGAAGTCGGGGAGTTGGGATAGTGTGATTTTGAGGAAAGGTTAGTATAATGTTTCCCTTGTTGGGTTGGAAGAATGAGGATCTGATCTCTCTTCTCGTCTCACCTCTGCGCTATGCCTGATGTCTTCCGTCTCATCCTATTTCTCATTCTTGTTTAGTTCTCGTTCTTCGTCTGACATGCTCTCGTGATCTGTGGATGCGTATCTCTTTCTTCTAATCCTGTCTCTCTCTTCTCTCTCTCTCTCTCTCTCTCTCTCTCTCTCTCTCTCTCTCTCTCTCTCTCTCTCTCTCTCTCTCTCTCTCTCTCTCTCTCTCTCTCTCCTCTCTCTCTCTCTCTCTCTCTCTCTCTCTCTCTCTCTCTCTCCTCTCTCTCTCTCTCTCTCTCTCTCTCTCTCTCTCTCTCTCTCTCTCTCTCTCTCTCTCTCTCTCTCTCTCTCTCTCTCTCTCTCTCCTCTCTTCTCTCCTCTCCTCTCTCTCTCCTCTCTTCCTCCTCTCTCCTCCTTCTCCTCGCTCGCTCGTCTCGCTCCTCGCTCTCTCTCTCTCTCTCTCTCTCTCTCTCTCTCTCTCTCTCTCTCTCTCTCTCTCTCTCTCTCTCTCTCTCTCTCTCTCTC
>JACEEZ010023784.1:247500-297500 GCA_016584305.1 Chionoecetes opilio | reverse complement strand
GTTCAAATATGTCTGCCAAGTAGCATAATTTTGCACTCCAAATTTCATCAGCAAGTAATTCGCAGAATTCAGTTTTCTCCTCAAGGGTAAAGAAAAGGAGCATTTCCTCTCTCAGTTCATGCACCCGGGATAACACTTTGCCTCTTGATAACCACCGGACTTCTGTGTGGAGGAGAAGACCTTCGTGAAGAGATCCCATTTCTTCACAAAGCATGGAAAATAGTCTTGACTGCCTTGGTCTGCTTTTAAGAAAGTTTACCATTTGCACAACATCATCAAGAACAAACTAATTTTTGTCCAAGTGTTTTAGCAACAAGAGCTTCACGCTGCAAGAAACAATGGGTAGTAATCAAATCTGGGTTCTCCTTCTTGACTAAGGACACAAATCCTTTTACCGATCCCACTACGGATAGACAGCCATCTGTGCAAATTCCTACACATAATTTCCATGACAAGTCCTTTTCTTTCAAGTATTCTGTCACTGTAGAAAATATCTCCTGTCCTGTGGTTTTCACCAGTTCTTTGCAATATAAGAAATGTTCAGTTATTTTGTTATCAGCAACATAACGGATGAACACTAGTACCTGAGGTTTTCCTCCAATGTCTGTTGATTCATCCGCTTGTAAAGCATACATTTTACCTTTCACGAGTTCACACACACTTTTTTCAATATCAGACGACATGTCCTTGATTCGTCTACCAATCGTGTCGTCTGAGAGGGGAATTTTTTTCACTTCCTTTTCAGCCTCATCCCCAAACAATGTTTTCAGCACAGCAAAGCAAGCTGGAAGGAAGTATGACTCTGCAATTGAATGGGGTTTCATTTGTTTTGCTGTATGCTCTGCCACTAAATAGCTTGCTTTCTGTGCCTTTTCTGCCACCTTCACCTTTTTCTCAAACCCAAGCCTTTGTTGTTTGTTATCTTTCAAGAGTCTTTTAAAGTAATTTATAGGCTTCTGAGAGAGGTGACTATGTTTTGTTGTTAAATGTCTCTTCATTTTCATAGGAGTCATAGATTCATTTGATAGCTCAATGCCACAAACAACACATTTTGGCTTTGGACCATTTTCATCATCACAGCAAGTGAACCCAAATCCAAGATAACTGTCATTATACAGGCGAAATGACTTACTGCGGTTACTTTTGCTGGCACGTGTCGTCGTTTTGACCACGCTCAGACCTGGATGACAAAACTCACTTTCATCTGTCACTTCTCTTTGCCCGCTCGGACCTGCACGACTACGGTCACTTTCAACTGTCACTTCACTTTCTTCACTTTCCACACTAGGGTCTGGACGAGAGGACTCACTTTCAACAGTTATTACTGTTACTTCGCCTTCGGTGCCTTCGAAACATTTGCGTTTTGATTCATGATCAACTGCGACTTCACCGCTATTGCCTTCAGTATACTTTCGCTTTTTAATGAGGTACTTATCCATTTTTAAGCTTGGACCTCATTAACACCACAACAGCGATACTTACCGAGGCTCACGGCTACACTGACCACGGGAGGTGCCTACCCAACGCTCTGCCTACGTGTGTTGCCAAATTATACATGTTATTTATATATCGGGGTTCACGTAAATCACGTCAAGCAGTCAAACTTGCATAAAGCCTACTGATATACGTATGCATCAGTTTCTATTCATCATCTTTTTTCCTTTGATATGTCGCTAAAAACAATTCACATGAACGCGTGATAAAACTAGTAAGTTGGTAACTCAGTAACACCAGCAGGCTGCGGCTCAGACTGGTACAGTACGTGTACAGCACTCGTTCAACACGTATTGTGGTGGAAGCGGGAAGTATTTTTTTTAAGCATGAATAACTTATTTATTTATTCTCTATTTCTTACTTTATCCATCTACCCAAAGTACTTATAATATTATTAAAAGGACCTTGCATCTACCTGCCTAGTTACATATTAACTCATTCATTTACGATTTTCCATCTTCAATATAAAAAACAAAAACTGCGACCTCAAAGCGCAAAATACCCATATCTATGAAAAATTGCGCGGCGCACCTCGGGGATTCCCACGGCGCACAGTTTGAGAATCACTGCATTAGACGATTATTAGTGAATATAAGCAACATTTAATAGATAGGACCTGTTTAGTATCCTTGTCTGCTAAGTAATTTGGTATATTCAGTTATTTTTCCTAATTATATGGCTAACAACAGACAATTTTTTATAGCCAAGGAAAGATCTGGGCGTGAAGGGGTTAAGAGTTTGAAAGATCGTAACACATTAGCTAATCACATTATTACCATTGGCATTACTCATGGTCTCTGGTACTTGCTATTATTATTATGTATTATTATTACTATTATTACTATTATTATTATTATTATTATTATTATTATTATTATTATGTATTGATATTATTATTACTCTTACTATTGTTATTATTATTATTATTGTTTGGCAGTATACGGTCCTTCAAAGCAGCATTCTTTTCACAGGTGGAAGGTCCCTTTAGGATACATCTCCGTAACAAGTCTCTGGGCTACTTCGTCCTGAGGGCAGAGGCCAAACCCAAGCCTCCGCCGCCCTCCAGGGAAGTCATTGACGGTAAGTGCAAGCAAGGAATCTAGGTAATAAGGGCACAGGTAAAAATAGCACAAGTAAAAATAGCACAAGTAAAAATAACACAGGTAAAAATAGCACAAGTAAAAATAACACAGGTAAAAATAGCACAAGTAAAAATAGCACAGGTAAAAATAGCACAAGTAAAAATAGCACAGGTAAAAATAGCACAAGTAAAAATAGCACAGGTAAAAATAGCACAAGTAAAAATAACAAGTAAAAATAGCACAAGTAAAAATAGCACAGGTAAAAATAGCACAAGTAAAAATAACACAAGTAAAAATAGCACAAGTAAAAATAGCACAGGTAAAAATAGCACAAGTAAAAATAGCACAGGTAAAAATAGCACAAGTAAAAATAGCACAAGTAAAAATAACACAGGTAAAAATAGCACAAGTAAAAATAACACAGGTAAAAATAGCACAAGTAAAAATAACACAGGTAAAAATAGCACAAGTAAAAATAACACAGGTAAAAATAGCACAAGTAAAAATAGCACAAGTAAAAATAGCACAAGTAAAAATAACACAGGTAAAAATAGCACAAGTAAAAATAACACAGGTAAAAATAGCACAAGTAAAAATAGCACAAGTAAAAATAGCACAAGTAAAAATAACACAGGTAAAAATAGCACAAGTAAAAATAACACAGGTAAAAATAGCACAAGTAAAAATAGCACAAGTAAAAATAGCACAAGTAAAACACAGTAAAATACACAGGTAAAAATACACAAGTAAAAATAGCACGTAAATCCAGTAAAAATAGCACAAGTAAAATAACACAGGTAAAAATAGCACAAGGTAAAAATAGCACAAGTAAAAATAGCACAAGTAAAAATACACAAGTAAAAATAAACAGAAAATCAAGTAAAATAGCACAAGTAAAAAACAAGTAAAATACACAGGTAAAAATAGCACAAGTAAAAATAGCACAAGTAAAAATACACAGGTAAAAATAGCACAGGTAAAAATAGCACAGTAAAAATAGCACAAGTAAAAATAACACAGGTAAAAATATAGCACAAGTAAAAATAGCACAAGTAAAAATACACAGGTAAAAATAGCACAAGTAAAAATAAGCACAAGTAAAAATAGCACAAGTAAAAATAACACAAGTAAAAATAACACAAGTAAAAATAGCACAAGTAAAAATAGCACAAGTAAAATACACAGGTAAAATAGCACAAGTAAAAATAACACAGGTAAAAATAGCACAAGTAAATAAACAGGTAAAATAGCACAAGTAAAAATAGCACAAGTAAAAATAACACAGGTAAAAATAGCACAAGTAAAATAGCACAAGTAAAAATAACACAGGTAAAAATAGCACAAGTAAAAAAACCGGTAAAATAGCACAAGTAAAAAACAGTAAAATAGCACAGTAAAAATACACAGGTAAAAATAGCACAAGTAAAAATAGCACAAGTAAAAATAGCACAAGTAAAAATAGCACAAGTAAAAATAACACAGGTAAAAATAGCACAAGTAAAAATAACACAGGTAAAAATAGCACAAGTAAAAATAGCACAAGTAAAAATAGCACAAGTAAAAATAACACAGGTAAAAATAGCACAAGTAAAAATAGCACAAGTAAAAATAACACAGGTAAAAATAGCACAAGTAAAAATAACACAAGTAAAAATAGCACAAGTAAAAATAACACAGGTAAAAATAGCACAAGTAAAAATAGCACAAGTAAAAATAGCACAAGTAAAAATAACACAGGTAAAAATAGCACAAGTAAAAATAGCACAAGTAAAAATAACACAGGTAAAAATAGCACAAGTAAAAATAGCACAAGTAAAAATAGCACAAGTAAAAATAACACAGGTAAAAATAGCACAAGTAAAAATAGCACAAGTAAAAATAGCACAAGTAAAAATAACACAGGTAAAAATAGCACAAGTAAAAATAGCACAAGTAAAAATAACACAGGTAAAAATAGCACAAGTAAAATACACAGTAAAAATAGCACAAGTAAAAATAGCACAAGTAAAAATAGCACAAGTAAAAATAGCACAAGTAAAAATAACACAAGTTCAAAAATAGCACAAGTAAAAATAACACAGGTAAAAATAGCACAAGTAAAAATAGCACAAGTAAATACAAGAAAATAACACAGGTAAAAATAGCACAAGTAAAAATAGCACAAGTAAAAATAACACAGGTAAAAATAGCACAAGTAAAAATAGCACAAGTAAAAATAACACAGGTAAAAATAGCACAAGTAAAAATAGCACAAGTAAAAATAGCACAAGTAAAAATAGCACAAGTAAAAATAGCACAAGTAAAAATAGCACAAGTAAAAATAACACAGGTAAAAATAGCACAAGTAAAAATAACACAGGTAAAAATAGCACAAGTAAAAATAGCACAGGTAAAAATAACACAGGTAAAAATAACACAGGTAAAAATAGCACAAGTAAAAATAACACAGGTAAAAATAACACAGGTAAAAATAGCACAGGTAAAAATAACACAGGTAAAAATAGCACAGGTAAAAATAACACAGGTAAAAATAGCACAGGTAAAAATAACACAAGTAAAAATAACACAGGTAAAAATGACACAAGTGAAAAAAAAGAAAAAAATGTAGTATGTAAAAATGTAGTAGTGCCATTTTTTCTTATTTTTTCACTTGTGCCACTTTTACCTGTGCCATGATTACCATTCACCGGAAGGAAGAGGTGACAAAACTTGCACTCCTTATCATTGCTAAGAAAGGTAGATTTTTAGTCCGTACAGATCAGACTTTAGTAACATGATGGCAGCCTCACTTCCCATCCAAGTTTTGATCATCTCTTTGATTCCTCCTATATTTTCTATTTTCCAAAGTAGCCTGTCATAGGGAACCTTATCAAATGCCTTTTTTAAATCTAGATACAGTAAACCCTCTCTAAATCAAACCCGTATCATTCAAACTTCGGATAATTCGACCTGTTTCAGGCCAGTTCAAATTTTTCAATAACTTTCCATAATTCGAGCAAGTTTGAATTATCCTTAGCCTTACTAGTGGGAGTCCGAGCTCTCCCATGCGGTGCTGCGGCTGCCTAGCATGATCTGATATATGATCATTTATAATTATCGTATAAATATGATAGGCAGAGAAAGAAGGCGGGAGGGGGAGGAGGAGGAAGGGGGGGAGGGGAAGGAGGAAGGGGAGAGAAGGAAGGAGGTGGGACAAGGAAGGGAGGAGAGGAAATGGGAGGAAGAACTATTTTTTTTAAGTATCCTTCACTTTTTATACAATCCTTCAGAGTCCTGTAAGGGCCTCTTCGCTCCTTCACGCATCCTACAGGAGTCATAGGAGGGCATTAGAATTCCCACAGGATTGCTATACTATTCCTAGGTTTTTATAAGTACTTAAACAATTGCATGGGTGGCTCAAATAGGGATTGATAATAATAATAATAATACTTCTACTGAAAATACTATTATTGATCGTTGTATTGAAGTAATGATTATTCTGGCAATGCCTATCATATTTGTATGTCTTGTAGTAAGTTTTGCCTAATCTGAAAGTATCATGTCATTGTGAATTGGCTGAAATAGGGACTTATAATCATTGTAAATGAAAACTGACTCCATATTCGTGTTCAGCATGCCCGAAAACTGCAAAGAACTAGTTTTCAAGCAAGTTTATTTTTCAAAAAATATTGCAAATTTTGCAAGGGTAAATTGCCTAGATTTTTTTAAAAGTCACGTTTTTTTCAATAAATAAAAAACTGTGGCAGACAGGTGCAACATGAATAGAGAAGTAAATATGAAGTAGATCAAGGGCTATCATTTGGCGTAAAGCAACAAAATATTGATGGGTAAATAACCGAGAAAATAGCATATTTGTACATTTATACAAAATATCAATTTTCTCGACAACCATGAGGTGTTTTGACAAACTGATTACTGCATCATGTAGAACACCTCAAGATAAACCTTTGTTACTTCTATAAGTTTTCTTCTACGACTCATAGTTTTGCGGCAAAATGACAAAACCATTGATCGTCATCAATTTTGGAATATTTTTGAGCAGCCAGAAATCCGATTTTTTTTTTTTCGATAGATAATTGGAAATGCCAGGGATACAATTGTAGATCCATCCATTTACAATAACTTTTCATGGGTAAGTGTTGCTGCGTGAGAAGCAAGTTGTGAGCTGAACACATTATAGTGTTCTGGTTATTCCTTTTCGCGAGTAATTCTACTCACATAGGTACTCACCATAAGGCTGGAGATGAGTAATGTCCAGTAACACACGTTTCAATCACT
The DNA here is from genome assembly GCA_016584305.1 of Chionoecetes opilio. Classification (NCBI taxonomy): domain Eukaryota; kingdom Metazoa; phylum Arthropoda; class Malacostraca; order Decapoda; family Majidae; genus Chionoecetes; species Chionoecetes opilio. Next base: position 290,646 of record JACEEZ010023784.1, on the reverse strand, counting down.
GTATACGCTATAAAGTTAAGCTGTGGTTTCGTGAGGATGTAGAGAGACGCCAGGGTAGAAGAGGTAGTATAATTATGTAAATCTACAATATATACACTTAACGAAATGGACAGGAGTCCCTGAACCAATCTCCGTCCTACCCTCACAATGGTTATAAGCGCTCTCCCGTCTGTAGTCGCTGGCGGTGAGCCGCCGCTACCTCTGTCATTGCGAACGCACGAGATTGGCTGAGGTGTTGGGTGTTAGGTGAGAATGCCTTACTCCAAGTTCCGCCCTAAAGGCCCAACACACAACACGTTAGCCTATCCCGTTCTTTCGGAAGGGGGGGGTGAAGGGGCCACATTTTCGCCAACTTAACGTGTGGCTACTATAGTTCATCCATAGGACCTCATTCCACTTTGTTCTTTCCTTTTTCATCAAGTCTCATTGCCTTCATCCACGCTACTCATGTATATCTTTCTTATCATTTCACTCCCACCTATTCTTTTCAGGCGACCAGACCATTGCATTGCATATTGTTTGTGACTATGACTGTGTTTGTGCCACTCCACATGTTAGGGAAAAAGGCCTTATGTATGAAAGCAAATTGAGTGAGAGGTTTGTTAGAAATCACTTTGCAGCAACTGTTAGAAATCACTGCAGCAACTGTTAGAAATCACTCTGCAGCAACTGTTAGAAATCACTGCAGCAACTGTTAGAAATCACTCTGCAGCAACTGTTAGAAATCACTGCAGCAACTGTTAGAAATCACTCTGCAGCAACTGCTAGAAATCACTGCAGCAACTTTTAGAAATCACTGCAGCAACTGTTAGAAATCACTCTGCAGCAACTGTTAGAAATCACTGCAGCAACTGTTAGAAATCACTCTGCAGCAACTGTTAGAAATCACTCTGCAGCAACTGTTAGAAATCACTGCAGCAACTGTTAGAAATCACTCTGCAGCAACTGTTAGAAATCACTCTGCAGCAACTGTTAGAAATCACTCTGCAGCAACTGTTAGAAATCACTCTGCAGCAACTGTTAGAAATCACTTTGCAGCAACTGTTAGAAATCACTGCAGCAACTGTTAGAAATCACTTTGCAGCAACTGTTAGAAATCACTTTGCAGCAACTGTTAGAAATCACTCTGCAGCAACTGTTAGAAATCACTGCAGCAACTGTTAGAAATCACTTTGCAGCAACTGTTAGAAATCACTCTGCAGCAACTGTTAGAAATCACTTTGCAGCAACTGTTAGAAATCACTGCAGCAACTGTTAGAAATCACTGCAGCAACTGTTAGAAATCACTTTGCAGCAACTGTTAGAAATCACTTTGCAGCAACTGTTATAAATCACTGCAGCAACTGTTAGAAATCACTTTGCAGCAACTGTTAGAAATCACTTTGCAGCAACTGTTAGAAATCACTCTGCAGCAACTGTTAGAAATAACTTTGCAGCAACTGTTAGAAATCACTCTGCAGCAACTGTTAGAAATAACTTTGCAGCAACTGTTAGAAATCACTCTGCAGCAACTGTTAGAAATAACTTTGCAGCAACTGTTAGAAATCACTCTGCAGCAACTGTTAGAAATAACTTTGCAGCAACTGTTAGAAATCACTCTGCAGCAACTGTTAGAAATAACTTTGCAGCAACTGTTAGAAATCACTCTGCAGCAACTGTTAGAAATAACTTTGCAGCAACTGTTAGAAATCACTCTGCAGCAACTGTTAGAAATAACTTTGCAGCAACTGTTAGAAATCACTCTGCAGCAACTGTTAGAAATAACTTTGCAGCAACTGTTAGAAATCACTCTGCAGCAACTGTTAGAAATAACTTTGCAGCAACTGTTAGAAATCACTCTGCAGCAACTGTTAGAAATAACTTTGCAGCAACTGTTAGAAATCACTCTGAATGCAACTATGTGAAAAAAATTGGAGTGAGGTTTGCAGAAGACTGTTAGGATTCACTCTTTTTATAACAAGATGTGATACTGTTGCTTATGAGGGAAGTTAGCAGTTAAAAAGAGTGGTTTTCTTTTTGTGTTGCAGATGTAGGTAACCTCAAGTCTTGGTTTACTGGTGAGCTGGAATCTGAGGAGACGGCGCTGACCCAACCAATCAGCGTGCATGAACAGGACGACGGGACAATCCTTGGTTTGTGTGTCACAGGTAGGAATTGGATTGATGCTAAAAAGGGGAAAATGTGCCAGACAACACAGGTAGGGCTAATACTGTACTTAAAAGTCCACTCTTATTTGCTGTGTTTACCTTTAAAGGAGCTTCCCATGGGAGTGCGACTTAATAATGAAAGAAATTAAGCTATCCACTTGTATTGCATAGTAGTTTGTCCATTACTTTGTGGTATATGCTACTCTGTGGATTCAGCTTGGGTGCTTTAGGTACCACATCAGCAGCCTAGAGACACGGGACATGATGTGGATAATGTTGATGATATTTTCTTTTCAATTCAAATCTCTCGCCGGATTTCATCCCTATTCTTTCACTTCACGGCAAGGTGTGGGAGACGGTGGTGATGACGATGGTTGCAGCTCCTTAGTCTTTGTCATGTCAACAGGGACGTCAGGCCGGGACTCCCTGCTGTCCTGGATCCGCCTGTTGGAGCGCAGCAACCCGTGCATGTCCGACATCCCGGTGCTGTTCACGCAGGCCAGTCCCATCGGCGCTGTGATGGGCATCGAGGCGCAACAGCAGAGCACTGAACTCACGACTACTACTTAACCCAGGAACTCAGTGTTAGAGGCACAATAGAGGTGCGTGTCACTGTACATAGAGTTTGGGAGTGGAAAGTTTTATTTATTACCTCACATGTAATATATGTGTCATGTAAATTAATATAATGTTATGTTTTGTTTTCATGTGAGTTTATTTTTATCATGATAACCCTTAGCTTCTTAAGACTTGTAGATATTCATATTGTGGTCAAAAAATTATTGAGAATAATATGCTCAATCATCATGATTGTAATGTGGTTTGTTGGAGGTGGTTATCATGGTCGGCTCACAGCCAAGCAGACTGGGCCTTGAATCTTTGGCTAGATGTAGGCAATAAGGGTTTACCTTTATTGGCATAATTCCTGTTCACCGGGCAGGAAATAGAAACAGAACAGAAGCTGAGGGGGAGTTGTGAGCTCACATCACAACCCGGCAGTAGTGGAAGGCTCGTGTTGTTGTTCCCTTGAAGTAGTGTTTGCTGACTGAAGTAGTGTTTGCTTCAAGGGACCAAAATGGTCAATACAATGGCACAAAAGAGAGTAAACAGGCAACATATGGAAAACTAATTACAATTTCACCAGTACAGTTCTTCATACCTGAAGGTGTTAGGGGTCACTTTGGTAATATAATTAAGGGTAATCATAATCATCTATGATAACTTCAGCATACATTTATTTATGAACTTTGTTTCCATCCCTGATAAAAGAGTAGGCAAGGTCCTCGTACTTGCTTACTTGGTGTTCAGAGGCAATGCTTCACAGTGGTGGTGGTGCTTCCAGTCCTGGCACCCCTATCTCACAGGGCCACCTGGTCTGGTAGGGTGTTGGAGGCCCTACACGGGGCAGTGTAACTCGGCACTGGAGGTTCATCCCCCACTGTCATTAGTAGGTTATTGAGACCATATTTGAATTGCTGACAGGGCAAGGCTGGGATGTTTTTTAGATCCTTGGAGAGGCTGTTGAAAATGTTTGGCCCTTCATGAGCCAGACTGAAGTGATTGGGATTGGGGAAGCAATAGAGTGGTGAGTGTCTGGGAGTGGTGAGCTCGAGGTCACGAGTTAGAGTCTCGCCTGGGGCAACTCTTTCGTCAATCGTTAACACGGTGGATGGTTATCATCTGGTAGTGGTGAACTCAAGAGCCTGAGTCTAAGTCCCGCCAGGAGCAACTCTTCCATCGTCGAGTGGCCGAAGACACCCACAAACCTCCCCATCAACAGGTACTGATACAAACAAATGCCAGTAAAAAGGCTACATTTCCAGTGCAATACACAGTCCCACAGAACACTCAAAATAAGAAAAGTCATCCTTCTGAGATACAGTTTGTGATTGCTGTCATAAAGTAATAACAATTTCCATAATAGTATTGTGATTGCACTGACAGTTTTACTTTCTCTTATGGAGAAAACTGCTTCAGCAAAATCAATCCAATATTACTTCACTTAATGTGTGCATCTGTTTACATAAATTACTATATATAACCATAAATACCCATATCTCTGCATTAAATAATTACATATCTTTGAAAAATATCACAAACATCAAAGTATAATTTCTATGATGAGTTTAACCCCTTCACGTCCAGATCTTTCCTTGGCTATAAAAAATTGTATCTTGTCGAGCCATAAAATTACGAAAAGAAACTGAATATACCAAATTAGTTAGTCGACAAAGATACTAACAGGGCATATCTATAAAATCTTGCTTATATTCACGAAAATTGTCTAATGGTACCCAAATTACAATGGAAATTACGTTCTGGGCCTCAAGGGGTTAAAGGGTTATAATGATACATATGCGTGGATAAAGCGTCACTTCTCAACATTCATATTTTTTCTTTAACTTTGTGCTAATGAAACATTTATCCAGCAGCGTAATGCAAGACTTATATGTATATCTCTTATATACATATTTCCTCTTCCTCTGCGTATAGCTTTCGTCCGCACTTTCATTCATGGTCTAAAGGGGTTAAAGAATCTACATGAGTGAGGAGGCGCTCCACACCCCAGATCTTTCCTTGGCTATAAAAAATTGTATCTTGTCGAGCCATAAAATTATGAAAAATAACCTAATATACCAAATTAGTTAATTGACAACAGTGCTAAACAGGTCATATCTGTAAAATCTTGCCTATATTCACAAAAATTGTCTTATGGTACCCAAAATACAATGGAAATAACGTTCTGGGCCTCAAGGGGTTAAGAATTGATGGTTTGGAATGCATCACTACCATGGCAATAGCGATACATGTCGGTAGGAAAAAGGTATGGTTGAACTCAAGATTGTCTCGTTAAAAATTAATAAGTCTCATCGTTTGTAGTTAAGAATTTGTCGGCTATTGGGCATATTGCACAAATGTTTACAGGAACTACCACGTGTAGGTCTCGCAGCCTCTTGTAGCTTCCTTATTTTCTTATGTTCTTATGTGTAAGAATCTACATGAGTGAGGAGCCGCTCTGCACCGCCTCCTGCAGGGCGTGGCTGTACTCCTGCACCAGCGTCATGGCCTGGGTCTTGAGTGGCACAAAGTTGGACTCGGCCCTTCGCTGCGCCACAAACTCTCGCAGACTGAAGTTGGTTTGTTCCAGGTGACCCCATTTCTTCTCTAGGTTACTCAGTTGTGTGTGAGTCTCATTTTCATGTAACTGGCTCTGAAAGGTATTATGTATTTATTATATATGTAAAGGTATCTATGTATCATGCACATCCTCAATTAACAATGAAATGCTATAAGAACATAAGAAACTGAAAGCTCTGTATAAGCTCTGAAAGGTAACATTGATGTATTATAGTTAGAGTGCTTATTACTGTGTGAAGTCAATAGGGAGCTTTAAAAGGAGGCTGGATAAATTCATGGATGGGGATGAAAGGTGGATGTAGGTAGTGTTAAGTAACAGGAACTACCACGTGTAGGTCTCGCAATTTCTTGTAGCTTCCTTATGTTCTTACATGTTCTTATTATACACATCCTTAATTAAGCAATGAAATGTTATGCAGATAGAGAAACGTGCATACACATCTGTAGAAAAATAACTAGCTACGTTTTGCTTAGAGACTCGTGAATAAGTCCAGAAAAAAATATGAAACTCCTTTTTATTTGTATAATTTTATATGATTTATATTTTTGTATATTTTGTTTATATCATTTTTATTTTGTAGCATTTGTACCTTGAGAGTAGTGACTGTGCTATTTATTTCCCTCAGCGACTGTTGGATGGAGGATTTCTTTGTCTCCAGCTGTTCCTTCTCCTGCGCCAGCTGTCGCCGCCGCTCCTCCGCTCTCGTCCTCAGTCCGTCTAAGTCAGAAAATTCATTCATCTCCTGATTCATCTTGGCCAGTTTCTCCTTCAGGTCCTCCATCTCTTTCTGCACTTTGGACTCCAGGGCTTCAATCTGGGAATGTTGTTGTGCTCTTCAAAACACCGGCTTGTGTTAAATTGTCTATAAATGCAGCTACATGTGGTAATTGAATAGTTAATAATACTTGTGAAGGCTGCTTTAATTAATGTTTCATATTATGTTGAGCAAATATTCATTACAATTTGGATATTCAGTTCTCCAAATTTATCGTCAATAACACTATAGTCGTCACTGCACTCATGTCGCCAGGTGCCATATACAGTATTACAAATTTTAGCATCACTACAGACTTGTATGTGCCACTAAACAGGAATACACAGTAGTTTATATTATGTACCTATCTTTAGTGGCACATATAAGTCTACTCTTTTTTTTTTTTATGTTTTTTATTTTTTTTATTTTTTAGGGGTCGAAATTTCCTAGCTATATACACACGTAGAATTTGTTTTTTGTTTTTTTTGTTTTACATATCCCCCCATATATAATCACCCCATTATTCGGATCCTTGCATTACTCGGACCACTCCTTGGCCCAATTAGTCCGGATATGAGAGGTTTTACTGTATATGACGCCTGGCGAGATTAGTGCAGTGGCGACTCTAGTGTTATTGACGGTAGAGTTTTAGGGAAAAAATGTGAAGAGTGACTAAGTGAGATAATGAGAGTAAGATAAGTGAGATAATGAGAGAGATGAGAGAGTAAGATAAGTGGGAGACCTTTTGGAGGTTGGCGTGGAGGTTGAGGTTCTCTGTCTTGAGTCCCTCCTCCGTGAACTTGGACTTCTCCAGCTCGCCCTCCTTAAAGGCCAGGTCAGATCTCATGATCTCAAACTCATTCGTGCTGAAAAACAATAGCTTCAATACTGTTGTATTCTTGCATGAAAGTAAAACTCAAAGTTGACGTGCAGGGATTTTATGTAGTGCAGTGAGACAGTACAGCAGAGTACACGCAGATAAAGCAACACTGCGTAATATTAGTGAGGGAATAAATGTCTCACTAGAATACCCGTGGCGAGTAGATCCAAGTATGTACAGCAAGTGTATATCCCGAGTGTGACCAGATAACTGACTCTGCTCGCCCTGTAACCCTATATTTATACATAGTGAATGAACTACCCGAAGTCTCGAATGTAGTGGCTGGAACACTGAATGAAAGAAACTGATACCGAAACAAGTCCTAGTTAAATGTAACTACCTATCATAGTTAGTAATTAGAATACCATAACAAATACCAGTGCCGTTTCTAGCATTTTGGGGCCGTATGTGAAATGCTGTTTGGTTCCCTATTTTGTAAAACTATGGTGGGGGAATTCCAAGCCCTCTAAGGTGGTCCGGGGGCACGCCTTAAATATTTAAATGCATCAATCTGGTGCACTTTAACCCCTTCACGCCCAGATCTTTTCTTTGCTATAAAAAATGTGTCTGTTGTTAGCCATTAAATTACAAAAGGCAACTAAATATACCACATTTGTTAGTGGACAAGGATACTAAACACATCATATCTATAAAATATCGCTTATATTCCTTAACCCGTCAGGTGCTAGCGACGTAGATCTACGTCGGCATAATTAAAAATTAATTAAGGCAAAACTAATCACTTATTATTTTCCATTTCCACATAAGGTTACACATGTACTCTTTGAGCGATGTGGCAACAATATAGCATGTGGATAAGGCTGCACTCACACCAATCGGGTCAAGTCGAATCGAGTTGAGTCGAGTCAAGGAGAGTAATTGTCATAACAAGTGAACTCGTTGTGATTCGAATTGACTCGACTCGACTCTAATTGTTTGGTGTAAAAAGAATCCTAAGGTGTGCGTAGGTGACTATAGGGATAAGAGATTGATGGTGTTTCAGTATGTTTTGTCACCACGAGTGCTATTATGTCTCGTCCTATAAAGCGAATTTTGACAGACTCTTGAGTTGGTTGAAGAAGTTTTTAGGGAGAACCTAAGTGACTTTGATTCTGACGACTCTTTTGACGACTCTTGTGATGACCACGACTATGTGCAATCATCAGAACCGTCATTGAGTGGTGAGGAGAGTGAGGTACCCTCGTCACGCAAGATGGTGTACGATGTTTACCGGAAGGCATCGGCCCCTATGCGTCGCCTCCACCTTCAAGGCGATGATGAAGAGGATGTGAACGAACCCCAGACATCATCGGTGTCCACATGGCTGGCCAGTCCAGTGACCATGCAACGAAAATCGTTACCAGGTAAGCCACCTCAGAACAAGCTAACGAGAGTGAGTGGTGCTGGGCCTCTTATCACCCAAGGGTGATAGGAGGCCCAGGCTGCCCCTTCCTCTCCCTTCCCCGCTGATGCCGACATGCCCTCACTAATATTACACTATTTGAAAATGATTATTAGATTATGAAAATGTATTTGCAGTCTGTATACTTCAAGGGTTGAAATATAGTCCTGCATCACACTCAAACAATAAACTCTAGGGATAAAAAACCTAAATGTAGCAAACATTTTCATAGCGAATTTTGACATGAAAAATAAATTTGTTAAGGGTTTGTTTGTCATTATATTGTTTAATTTTACCAATAGACCACAAATAAAATAAAAAAAGAAATTAGAAAATCGGCTGGCACTGGCGTAGGTCAACGACCAAAAATTAGGCAGCACCCGACGGGTTAAAATAGTCTTATGGCACTCAAATTACAATTAAAATTACGTTCTGGGGCTCAAGGGATTAAGAGGAAAAGAGACTAGATTCTAAAAAAAAAGAGAATTATGGCAGCTTGGGGGCCCTAGGTGGCTTCGGGGGCCCTGTGCAACCGCATAGTTTGCATATGGTAAGAAACAGCCCTACGTGTGGGAAGGATACCTGTGCAGCTGCTTACCTGGGCAGCTGCTTGAGGTGGGCCAGGTGTCGGGACAGCTTCTCCAGCAGCGCCACATTGTTGTTCTCCAGCTTTTCTAGGCGACCCAGCTCCTCTTTCTTGCTGTCCTCAAAGGTGGCGAGGAATTGCTCCATGGTCTCCTCTCTTTTCCTCAGCTCTCGGTACTTCTGGCTTCTCTCACTCTGGTTCTCATCCAACTCCTGTACGAGAAGAGAGAAAGAGAGAGGTAAAAAAAAGTTCAAAAGTTCTTACGTTCCCGTGTCTTCCCTCCTTCAAACTGGAAATGTGTAGATTTAAAAAGGAAATAGGGAAAAACTGGTTCACAAATAGGGTGGTAAATGATTGGAATGGACTCAGTAGACAGGTAGTTAGTGCGGAGTCAATTGGGAGTTATAAGACGAGGCTAGACAATATCATGGATGGGGATGAAAGGTGGATGTAGTAAAAGATGTTAAGTAAAAAACAAGTTGAAAAAGAGGGTAAGCCAAGCAATCCCTCCATCATGATTCCTTACCATTTACTTCTCCACCTCATCACAATCACACACCTTGCATCCATCTGTACCACTGAGTGAATTCCCTTGTTTTGATCAATGCCTCTTCTACCACAAGGGTGAATTTAACCATTATTAACCCCTTGAGGCGCAAAACGTATGTAATTTCCATCGTAATTTGGTCACCATCAGACGATTTTAATGAATATGAGCAATATTTGATAGATATGACCTGTTTAGTATCCTTGTCCACTAGCTAATTTAGTATATTAAGTTATTTTGTGTAATTTTATGGCTAACAACAGACAATTTTTTATATATCAAAGGAAAGATCTGGGTGTGAAGGGGATAACCCGTTCCATTACACCTGCTCAGTCACTACCAGTACTATGCACCAGTTGTTATGCTTCTTTTTACACGGTGTTATTCTTATTGTTATCCCCAAGAGAGAGAGTAGGGGAGAGCGGGGCAAGTTGCATCGAGGGTAGGTTGCATCATTGCCTCTAACTCGCATTCACTTTTTTTATTATTATTATTGTTGTAGTTGTAGTAGTAGTAGTTTATAGTAGTAGTAGTAGTAGTATTAAGACGATGTACGTGTGATAACATGCGAGTTAGAGGCAATGATGCAACCTGCCCCGCTCGCCCCTACAAGAAGAGAGACACTGGTAAGCTAAGCAATCTTGTTAATTTATTTTGTCATCTTATTGTTATTTGTTATTGTCACATGTTATTTTACAGGAACTACCACGTGTAGGTCTCGCGGCCTCTTGTAGCTTCCTTATTTTCTTATGTTCTCAATCTTCCTTGACCTGAAAACATACTTCTAATATATATTTCTTAGTCACTTAGTTGGCATATGCTAGTGATGACATTTTCCATTATATTATCACAGCTTGTTTGTTTTCTAGTTATGCAAAATATTATCCTTTATATTTTTCTTATGTTCTTATTTTCATATTTTCTTATGTTCTACCATAGATAACAGTTAAGTCGCCAGGACAACTTTTTTTTCTGTTTACAGACGTATGGTGGCGTTAATAGTTACATTTCTACATCCATGATTTCAGGAAAGTTAGAAGGGGCTATCTGGAGAGTCTGTGTCATTTTGTGTCTTCATCTGTGTCATAGTATGGCTATAAATGAACAAATGACAAAAATATCTACAAAGTGACTACCAACAGTAGAGTCGCCATCTAGTGTTTATTTACTGAGTGTCGTAGCGCTGTCGTCGTCGCCCGAAAAAAAAATGCGTAGCGAAATTTGAAACCGTCTATACCTGCAGATACAAAGCATAAAACAACGCTGAAACAGTACATTATACAGTCATGATATAAACTACTGTGTATCATCTTCAGTGGCACATACAAATCAGTAGTGATGCTATAATTCGTAATATTTGGCGGCTGGCGACATGACTGCATGTGGCGACTTTACTGTTATCTACGGTAATCTTTCCATTATGATTCTTTTTTACCTTTACCTTCTCCCCGACCTCTTCCTCTGTTTATCTAACTCATGCACTCACCACAATCACACACCTTGCATCCATCTTTACCACTAAGTGAATTCCCTTGTTTTGATCAATGCCTCTTCTACCACAAGGATTTATTGGCTCCATAACTTTTAAATTGAATCTAACTATTATTTACAAACCTCAAGAAAATATCCTCATACATTTTATTCTTCATGACAAATGGATTCAGTTTATCATCCACCTACCGTAGATAACAGTAAAGTCGCCACCTGCAGTGATGTCGCCAGCTGCCAAATATTACGAATTATAGCATCACTACTGATTTTTATGTGCCACTGAAGATGATACACAGTAGTTTATATCATGACTGTATAATCTACTCTGTTTCAGCGTTGTTTTATGCTTTGTAGCTGCAGGTATAGACGGCAAATTTCACTACGTGTTTTTTTTTCAGGCGACGACGACAGCGGTACGACACTCAGTAAATAAACACTAGATGGCGACTCTACTGTTGGTAGCCACTTTGTAGATATTTTTGTAATTTGTTCATTTATAGCCATAGTATGACACAGATGAAGACACAAAATGACACAGACTCTCCAGATAGCCCCTTCTAACTTTCCTGAAATCATGGATGTAGAAATGTAAGTATTAACGCCACCACACGTCTGTAAACAGAAAAAAAAAGTTGTCCCGGCGACTTAACTGTTATCTACGGTAGGCCCTCAGCCCAAAACTGGGGTTGTCTGTCAGGAGGAGCATCTGGAGCGTAAAACTCATGCTGCAAATTTAAATGATGAACGCCAACAATAGAATTGGAAGCGTATCATTGACCGTCTAATCTCATAAGACATAATGGAAAAATCTGATGTTAAACAGAAAGATGAGATGATCACCCTAAGTCATGGTACAGCTCCATTACCCCGGCACCATCACCAGTAGCTATTCACCAGTTGTTATTCCTATTCTGATTCCATGCCTAGTCAGCTGCATAGCCTCACCTGGTCCAGCTGCTGACACTCGTCCTGCAGCTGCCGGATCTGCTCCTGCACCTCGCTGATCGTCCGTTCCATGGTGGCGATCTCACCGTTGTCTTCCTTCACCTGAAAATATACATTCATTTTACATTTCTTAGCGGATAGGTTGGCATTTGCTAGCAATGACATTTTCTATTATATTATCACAGCTTGTTTTTTTCCAGTTATGCAAAATACAGTATCCTTTATACTCTCCTACCACCTATCTGCAAAATATCCAAAGAGGAGGTGTCAATATGAAACATTCTCTTTTAGATGCCTTTTAACAACATGCCGAGACTCTGGAAACAAGTCGCCTATAACAACATGCCGAGACTCTGGAAACAAGTCGCCTATAACAACATGCCGAGACTCTGGAAACAAGTCGCCTATAACAACATGTATGTACTATAGGTAAAACAAGTATGGGTGCCCAGGGGTCCGATGAATACTGTAAACATTCGGTCAAATGGTGATGATATGGGAGGGTTTTAGTTTTCTTCGTTCCGTAGTGTCAGAATGTTTCACGCATATAGTGCACCGATACTTGTTTTACCCATAGTACATTAATGATGTCAAGTGATTAGTGACTCCTAATGAGTCATTAGGGAGGTTTAAAAGGAGGCTAGACAATTTCATGGATGGGGATGAAAGGTGGATGTAGGTAGTGTTAAGTAACAGGAACTACCACGTGTAGGTCTCTCAGCCTCTTGTAGTTTCCTTATTTTCTTGTGTTCTTATGTTCTGATGGAAAGATCTGTGCGTGAAGGGGTTAACAGTCTCACACTCTCACCTGGTGCAGGAGTCTTTCCCTCTCCTCCTTAGGGGTGCCTCTCTGCTGGTTCTGTGTTATCATCTCATCTCTCTTCTCCTGCAGCTCCGCCAGCCTCCCGTACAGCACCACCGCCTCCTGCTTCACCTGGGGACATCACTTGATTATAGTAACACTGCTACTACTTAAACTACTCCTACTACTACTGCAGCTACTACTACTACTACTGCTCCTACTACTCCTACTCCTACTCCTACTCCTACTACTACTACTACTCCTACTCCTACTACTACTACTACTCCTACTCCTACTCCTACTCCTACTACTGCTACTCCTACTCCTACTCCTACTCCTACTCCTACTCCTACTACTACTACTACTCCTACTACTACTACTACTACTCCTACTACTACTACTACTCCTACTCCTACTCCTACTCCTACTACTCCTACTCCTACTCCTGCTCCTGCTACTGCTACTGCTACTGCTACTGCTACTACTACTACTCCTACTCCTACTCCTACTCCTACTCCTACTCCTACTCCTCCTACTCCTACTCCTACTCCTACTCCTACTACTCCTACTCCTACTCCTACTCCTACTACTGCTACTCCTACTGCTACTGCTACTGCTACTGCTACTACTACTCCTACTCCTACTCCTACTCCTACTCCTACTCCTACTCCTACTCCTCCTACTCCTACTACTACTCCTACTACTACTCCTACTCCTACTCCTACTCCTACTCCTACTCCTACTCCTCCTACTCCTACTCCTACTCCTACTACTCCTACTCCTACTACTACTCCTACTCCTACTCCTACTCCTACTCCTACTACTACTACTGCTTTTACTACTACTACTACTACTACTACTACTACTACTACTACCACTACTGCTTTTACTACTACTACTACTACTACTACTACTACTACTACTGCTTTAACTACTACTACTACTACTACTACTGCTTTTACTACTACTACTACTACTACTACTACTGTAATGCCCGGTATTCGGAAGAGATAGGATGAGAATTCCTATCATACAATTCCCGGGTTATGTATTTAAGAAGGAAAAAGGTTTCAATAATCATATGTTGTTCTGGGGCAAGTTGTCAAGTGTTACCCAGCATATGGAGGAAAAGGGTATTCCTATTATATTAAGGTCAATTCAATCTCTTCGTTTCTCGTAAAATTTATCTTCTTTCTTTCTATCTCCCACTTCTATCCCCCCCCCCACTCCCTCCCCCATACACTCAGGATACGAGTCCAAATTCGTGGGACACTTATTTCGCGATCATCGATAACTGGTAGATTCAAAACTTTTCATCCTTTCCTCACCCTCCTATCAGATCAAGGAACACTCTTAGATTCTTAATGTCCTTCAAAATAGACACAATAGTGACAGTTCACGTTCATAAATGGATGGGTTAGTCGAGTTATTTGCTAAATTAAAAGTCGACCAAATTTATGTTTCGACTCCAATACCTCGTCTCTCTAAAAAACGCGTTCGTGGGCTTGAACGAAAGGAGAACATCTTTCCCTGGATATTAGAATAAACATATTAAATTCTTCTATATCAAAGTAAAAGAACTGTATTATAGGCAGCCATTTCATATGTATACTTGTTTCATTAGTTAATTAGAGTCATTCGAGGTCTGATAATCCCTTCAGGAGAGGCCGTTTCATAGGATCCGAACATTCCCCTTTTTCCCGCCACTCATCCCAACCTCGCCTTAGTTACCACGAGAGAGCCAGTCGTCTCTCCACTCCTTTCAAGGTAAGACATGCGGTACCTCGCTCCTATTCCCCTCCCCCTTCTTGTTATAATATATCTATCTATATTCTCATATATAGGTACCGTTGTTCGGTTTCATTAACGCATAGGAGGCCTGCCCCATCCTTATAAGTGTTATTAAGAGTCGTCTCTCCACTCCTTTCAAGGCTCCGGCGAGTGTCTGCCGGAGAAAGAAACCAGGCCACATGGTACAGTGAATCCCACACCAACCATTACTCTCACATTTTCTCTCCTATATATATATTCCATGTATACCTATAGTGCTCAGTTGATACGAACATAGGTGGTAGTTCTAAGAATAATTCAGTGAGGGAGGTTATGCTCTGGAGAGCTTGCCCGTTCCAGATTAGAGTCTATATATGTGTCTAAGATCTCAAACAGAGAAATAATATTTCATGATGAATAAATAGGATGATGTTTCAAATATAGTTCTTGTGTTTATTGCAAAAACCCCAGGTGATTATTCCGCGTGTTATGGAAATACTTCCCCACGTTCTCCAAAAAGAGCTTTCAGCCTCACTCGGTGTAATTCTAAGTATCAACCCCGACTACCAAATAAATCATATATATATATTCAAACGTGCTCAGGAAGTAAACCAGAGAACTACTCGCTTGAGCTGGTGGCAGCATTACCCCTTACTCCTTAACTCCTACCCCTTCCCCTTAACCTTAACTCCTACCCCTTCCCCTTAAGTTCATTCCCATTTCAATACTCTCCGCAGCGAGAAGTGTTCGTACTATAATTAAATAGTGAAGTCATAAGACAAATTTCAACTCTCAATTCAGTTGTAATCAAGGTAGAATTCTAACAAGTTAATATCATTCAATATAAAGGTGTCAGTAACAACAACCTATAAAAACCCTGGCACCACACTACTACTACTACTACTACTACTAAAACTAAAACTACTCCTACTACCACTACTGATGCTTCTAACTACTACTACTACTACTACTACTACTACTAAAACTAAAACTACTCCTACTACCACTACTGATGCTTCTACTACTACTACTACTACTACTACTACTACTACTACTACTACTACTACTACTACTACTACTACTACTAAAACTAAAACTACTCCTACTACCACTACTGATGCTTCTACTACTACTACTACTACTACTACTACTACTACTAAAACTAAAACTACTCCTACTACCACTACTGATGCTTCTACTACTACTACTACTACTACTACACTTACTACTACTACTAAAACTACTCCTACTACTACTACTGATGCTTCTACTACTACTACTACTACTACTACTACTACTACTACTACTACTACTACTACTACTACTACTACTGCTACTACTGCTTTTACTACTAGTGCTCTATCACTCACCCTCTCCAAAGCTATTGCAGTCCAAACTTGAATCCTATCCCTCAACGCAAAGAAATATCCATACCTTACGATTTGTTGTGTACATTATGACAACAGAACCAAGAGGTCTATTTAGCAAGTGATAACAACTGTGAGTTACTAGGTAAATACAACCACTTGGCTACCTTGGAAGTGGCCAGTTCGTCCTCCAGTGCTGCCTTGCGTGCGTCCAGGGCATCCAGGTCGTGCTGCATCACGTCCAGGTGCTGCAGCAGGGAGGTGTTGGCGGCGCGCACCTGCAGGTATTTCTGCCGCAACCCTGGCTGCATCGCCTCCACCAGGCTCTCCCCCGCGTGGCGCTCCTACCAGGGAAACAACACGGCAGGTGAGTGTGGAAAAGAAATTAAAAGATGAATAGTAAAATCATGAATGTTATATAAGGAGTGAGTACTTACGTGGCAGACAGAGAAGTTGGCGGTGTCTTGCATCCGTCACGCTCCTTGACAAATTTGTTTTAATTCCCTCCCGGTGCTTTCTATGGGGAATGATTGAAGAAAAAAAGATGTCTGGCAACTCACTCACGGCCTTGACTTCCTGCTTGCAGTTTTTCAAATCATTAGTCATTAATGGGCAGTGACCAGGACATATTGCTTCTTATCATCACTTCCGGCTCGATTTCCCAAAACGTCACCAAAACATTTCAGGAAAGTGTTTTCGCTCAGTTGGATATGGGGCCTGAGCCACAGTTGACTGCAGACCAGATCACCTGTATTCACAGCTTATATAAGATCAGTTTTAGTTCAAAATCGAGGTTGACCTCGACCTCGACCCTCCCTCGTGGGTCGTGTGGGTCGACCCTCCCTCATGGGTCCCCCGTGGATGGACGGGTTGAATAACCCGTCCCTCGAAATTGTGAGGGAGACTGGGTTATTCAACGAAAGGTTGAGCGGTGGGTTAAGAAATCGCGAGACTCGCCAACGGCTGAAAGTCTACGCACTTGTCTCGTCCTGGACGCAAGAAAAAAGTTTCAAAGAAAACTTTGAATATTATCAAAAGACAGCTAGTGAAATCTCCTACCAAAACAGCAAGAAAATTAAAGTCAATAAACCCACAGTTACTGGGTACAGTGTGTGTAAGGAGCGTGTCTCGTTACATCCGTAAAGTCTCGCGATTTCTTAACCCACCGCTCAACCTTTCGTTGAGTAACACAATTTTTTTTAAACTAAAACCGATCTTATATAAGCTGTGAATACAGGTGATCTGGTCTGCAGTCAACTGTGGCTCAGGCCCCATATCCAACTGAGCGAAAACACTTTCCCGAAATGTTTTGGTGACGTTTTGGGAAATCGAGCCAGGAGTGACGATAAGAAGCAATATGTCCTGGTCACTGACCATTAATGACTAATGATTTGAAAAACTGCAAGCAGGAAGTCAAGGCCGTGAGTGAGTTGCCAGACATCTTTTTTTTCAATCATTCCCCATAGAAAGCGCCGGGAGGGAATTAAAACAAATTTGTCAAGGAGCAAGACAATGCCAACTTCTCTGTCTTCCACTGTAGAACATAAGAACATAAAAAAATGAGGAGAGCTACTATGCTACACTCCTAGGAGGCAAATAACACAGCATTTTAGTGTGGAAAAGAAGTTAAAAGATAAGTACAATAAACCCTTCATGCTCGCGTGTTTCAGGCTCGCGGATTTGATTACTCGCGGGTTTTCAACTTTTTTTTTTTTTTTTTTTTTCCCCCCTCCCAATTGCTTGCTCTGTACAGGGGCCTTATCCGCCCATGTATGGAGTATGTCTCACATGTTTGGGGAGGATCCACTCATACAGCTCTCCTAAACAGGGTTGAGTCAAAAGCTTTTCGTCTCATCAACTCCTCTCCTCTGACTGACTGTCTTCAATCTTTAAATCACCGCCGCAATGTTGCTTCTCTTGCTCTCTTCTACCGTTATTTTCATGCTCACTGCTCTTCTGAACTTGCTAACTGCATGCCTCCCCCCCTTCCGCGGCCTCGCTGCACAAGACTCTACTCATTCCCATCCCTATTCTGTCCATCTTCCTAATGCAAGAGTTAATCAGTATCTTTACTCTTTCATCCCTTTCACTGGTGAACTCTGGAACTCTCTTCCTGTTTCTATTTTTCCACTTTCCTATGACTTAAATCTTTTCAAAAGAAGAGTAACAAGACACCTCCCGAACTAAATTGGCCTACCCCTTTGTTTTTATTGTATTCTCTTACTGTCTTCTTTATAGGGACTGGCAACTAAGCGGGCTTTGTGTTACCCATTTTTGTTGTGCCCTTGGCCAGTTCCTTGTCATGTAAAAAAAAAAAAAAAATTTTTTTTTTTTTTTTTTTTTTTTTTTTTAAATAAATATGGGGTAAATGAATGACTAATGTCATGCTCGCGGATTTACGATACTCGCGGGTGTCTCTGTTCCCTAACCCCCGCGAGCATAAAGGGTTTATTGTAATAAAGTCATATAAGGAGTGAGTATTTAGATGATGGAATGAACACCATGAAGTGTTGGATGGTATGGACAAATAGACGTTAGTTCAATGTGAGAAAGAAATTAAAAGATATATAAGTAAGTCATGAATGTTATATAAGGAGTGAGTATTTAGAACATTGGAACATAAGAAAATAAGGAAGCTACAAGAGGCCGTGAGACAAGAAAATAAGGAAGCTACAAGAGGCCGTGAGACCTGCACGTGGTAGTTCCTGTTACTTAATGCTTTTCCAGCTTGAATCTGTTACTTATTGCTCTACCCTGATTACTAGCCGTAAGAACTTTTCCTACGTCTCCATTATTGTATCCCTTTAACCACTTCAAAACTTCTATCAGAGCGCCCCTTAAATGATGATGCAATAAATTTAGATGATGGCATGAACAAGATGAGATGGTTTAAACAAGTAGAGAGAATTAGTAGGGAGGAATTAATGAAGAGTAAAAATGACAGTACAGTCGACCCTCGGTTTAACAGATTTCGGATTTAACGGATTTCGGATTTAACGGATTTCGGATTTAATGGATTTCGGATTTAACGGATTTCGGATTTAACGGATTTCGGATTTAACGGATTTCGGATTTAATGGATTTCGGATTTAACGGACCTCGGTTTAACGGATTTCGGATTTAACGGACCTCGGTTTAACGGATTTCGGATTTAATGGACCTCGGTTTAACGGATTTCGGATTTAACGGACCTCGGTTTAACGGATTTCGGATTTAACGGACTCCATTCGCTACTGGACAAGCGACTAAACCCTTCAAAAAGTCCGCTGCTTAAAAAATGTGCCCGTTAAGTCAGAGCTTAAATGTAAAATGTGTCCGAGCAGTGCAGGTGTTCTTGCCAAATCTTGCCATGTAGCACAAGTCACTGTTTACCTCCCAGCCTAGCTACTCTGTCTAGTTGTGTTTGTGATTATGGTTCATTATTTCACAATTTTTCCTGTGTTTTTCTATATTTTCACACCCTTGGGAAAACACCCTCGCACTAACGGACAATCGGCTCTAACGGACCACTTCTCCCCCCTTTTAGTCCCTTAAATCGAGGGTCAACTGTACCTACGTCTATGATTGTTTTGCATCAGCCTCACCTCCTCGATCTCGTTCTCCAGCTGCCTCATGGTGGCCTCCAGGTCCTGTTTGCGGGTGAACAGCGCGTCCAGCTGCTCGGCCTCCTGCTGGTTGGTGGCGTGCAGCTCCTTGGAGTCCAGGTCCACATCGGCGCGCTCCGTGTCCGTGTTGATCAGGTCCACGAGGAGGTTGTAGTCCGCCAGCCCGCCCTGCAGCTCTGGGGGGAAACACAAGGAACGTAAGAAAGAATACGTACTACTTAACCCCTTGAGACCCAGAAAGTAATTTCCATTGTAATTTGGGTACCATGAGACGATTTTTAGTGAATATCAGCAATATTTTATAGATATGACCTGTTTAGTATCCTTGTCCACTAACTAATTTGATATATTCAGTTATTTTTCGTAATTTTATGGCTAACAACAGACAATTTTATATAGCAAAGGAAAGATCTGGGCGTGAAGGGGTTAAAAAGGAAATAGGGAAAAACTGGTTCACAAATAGGGTGGTAAATGATTGGAATGGACTCAGTCGTCGGGTAGTTAGTGCGGAGCCACTAGGGAGTTTTAAAAGCAGGCTGGATAATTTCATGGATGGGGATGAAAGGTGGATGTAGGTAGTGTTAAGTAACAGGAACTACCACGTGTAGGTAAGGAATGGGGGAAGACACGTAAGAATGAATACTGAAGGAGGCTAGCCAAGGGAAAATCAAATAACTAGTAATCATTGTCAAAATAATCTGCTTCATGCAAAATAAAGTACAGTAAAACCTCTCGTATTCGGACCCTCATTATTTGGACTTTGACATTGTTCGGACCTCCTCTTTTTTTTTTTTTTTTTTTTTTTTTTTTTTTTTTTTTTTTTTTTCAGGGGTCAAAATTTCCTAGCTATACACCTAGAATTTTTTTTTTTTTTTTTTTTTTTTTTAGTGGTCGAAATTTCCTAGCTATAGTACGTATTTATACACCTAGAATGTTTTTTTTTTTTTTTTTTTTTTACATATCCCCCCATTATTCGGATCCTTGCATTACTCGGACCACTCCTTGGCCCAATTAGTCCGAATATGAGAGGTTTTACTGTAAATAGAAATCCACACAAATTGGTCGGGTTCTCATAAAAAGACAGCAACATTTTCAGTGACCAAGAAAATGTAAAGTAAAATTTGTTTAATCTGGACTCTTTATGGCATTTCTTCTACTCCAAGTTAACTGTAAAACCAATGAACCAGTATTATCAACAAGCCTAGACAAGTTTTCTAATAACATCGCAACGACAGAAAGGAAGAAGTTTCGAAGAGTGAAGTGTTCAAGTGGCAGTCACGCACAGTTTCGGGCGTTACAATACAGTAAAACCTCTCATATTCGGACTAATTGGGTCAAGGAGTGGTCCGAGTAATGCAAGGATCCGAATAATGGGGGGATATGTATATATATAAAAAAAAAAAAAAAAAAAATAAATAAATAAATAAATAAATAAATAAATAAATAAATAAAAAAAAAAAAAAATAAAAAAAAAAAAAAAAAAAAATTGTAGGTGTATATATAGCTAGGAAATTTCGACACCTAAAAAAAAAAAAAAAAAAAAAAAAAAAAAAAAAAAAAAAAAAAAAAAAAAAAAAAAAAAAACGAATAATGTCGAAGTCCGAATAATGAGGGTCCGAATACGAGAGGTTTTACTGTACATTATCAAGTGTTGTATAAAGTACTATCCTATGGTTTGCAAAATGGCCTAACTCAACCCAATTATTTTCCAACATGTAATGAGTGCTACAAACTGCTTCAGCTGCTAAGGGATCCCAACAGACCAGATCAAAAGACACAACACTCCAGGCTGTGTGTAATAAGCTGACCGGTAAGTTCCTGAGCCATTTCTTTGACACGCTTGTCGTAGGTGAGGAAGGTGCTCTGTTCCTGCTTCATCAGCTCTATCTCCGAGCCCAGCCGCCCCATCTCCGTGCCCAGCTCGGCGATGCGCGTCCTCAGCAGACCCAGAAAGTAGCTCTTGTCCTGAACCTGAACACAAATGCCACAGCTGCGTAAGACTACATGAAAACTAATTACAGTATTATTAACCCCTTTAGACCCAGAACGTAATTTCCACCGTAATTTGGGTACCATTAGACGATTTTTAGTGAATATAAGCAATGTTTTTCTTAGATATGACCTGTTTAGTATCCTTGTCCACTAACTAATTTGGTTTATTAAGTCACTTTTCGTTATTTTATGGCTAACAGCAGACAATTTTTTATAGCAAAGGAAAGATCTGGGTGTGAAGGGGTTAATGATTTATATTTTCAGATATGTTTTATAGTTAAGACCTGTTTAGTATCCTTGCCCACTAGCTTATTTGGTGTACTATTAAGAATCATTGCAATTTGGGTAAGACTACATGCAAGGATGGAGTGAATACAAGAGTTGTGTATTCGAATAACGACTACGAATACTTCAATTTTTTACGAATACGAATACTCCATCCCCGACTACATGAAAACAGAAGATAATGTTTCCATGTGAAATTGTTTTCATGTTACAATTTTTACAAGTTTTTATTGAGTTCAAGTTTTTTTTACTTTTTACACTTTCTAATGTAAGGATATCAATGAAAAAAAAAAACTTCTTCACCCAGTATCTATACAGGGAAGTCCCAAAGATATGAGCAGTTAGGTTCCACCTGACATACTCGTAAAGCGAAATCTCGTATAGCGAAATACATAACTAATGGTAAAATATAGGTTTGGTTCCAGGACCCCATCAAAGACATGTTTTTCAAGCTAAAATAAACTGTAGCGTTCCCAAGGTTGGGGTAGCATACCTGGCTAATTACCCCTAAAGGTCAGGCTGCACACCTGGCTAATTATCCTTCAAGTCACGCCTTGATTGGGGTGACCTGACTGGGGTCAACCAAAATCCCCCTTTGTCCAGCCCGGGAGTCCTGTATTCAGTCAGTTGCCTACCAACCACTACAGTGAGAGGAACACCACTCCTCCTCTCCCTGTGTTCCTCTCACTGTAGTGGTTGGTAGGTAACTGACTGAATACAGGACTCCCGGACTGGACAAAGGGGGATTTCGGTTGACCCCAGTCAGGTCACCCCAATCAAGGCGTGACCTTTAGGGGTCACGCCAGGTGTGGCCAGGTGTGCCACCCCAACCTTGGGACCCTTACAAAACTATACCAAACACAACAAACACAATGTTTGACTGTCATAGCATTGGATTTTCGATCTTGTATATTGAAAATAGACCCTAATTTACTCAGCTCGTATCATTGATTTCTCGTATACCGAATGCTCGTATAACGGAACTTCCCTGTATCTTTATCTATATCTAAATCTATATCTCAGTACGTCTCTATATCTTTTCCCAGTATGTATAGCAGCTAAAACAAACAAAAAGTGAAGTCAGTGAGGCCGATGAACAAAAAGCTGCTTTGTTACACATTTAGGTTTGCAGCGTCACCAGTGAGGACTGTGACGGGAGTGACCCACCTGCCGTTCGGGCCCTCGGAAGCCGGTCTTCATGCCGCTGAGGCCCTGCTGGGTGATGGGCCGGTCCAGCACACTGATCTGAGGACACACACACACAGGGGTTCAACCTCTCATAAGAAAATAAGGAAGCTACAAGAGGCTGGGAGACCTGCACGAGGTAGTTCCTGTTACTTAATACTACCTACATCCACCTTCCATTCCCATCCATGAAATTGTCTAGCCTCTTTTTAAACCTCCCTATTGACTCTGCACTAACTACCTGATGACTGAGTCCATTCCAATCATTCACCACCCTATTTGTGAACCAGTTTCTCCCTATTTATTTTTTAAATCTACGTTTTTCCAATTTGAATCCGTTACTCACTGTTTCACTCTCCCTCCTGCTAACAATGGACCTGAGTCATGGTGAGGCAGTTATTGCAGCATATTGTAGAGACATGAAATAACCAATGATTTACACAAAGGGGTTTTGAATAAACAGTGCAGCTTTCTTGCCCATGAAGCCTTTCACAGTTTGCAACATGACATGACTGCATGATCATGACAGTGTGTGTTTGGAGCTGGCCGTGAGAGCCAGAAATTAAGAAAGATTGTGGGAAATTAAGGCGATTGAGGTGATTTGGGAACGTGAAGAGGAGATAAGGCGGTGAGGCATGGGGGAGAACTGTTAGAGTGGAAGTCCTAGGTCGCTCTCCACCGGGCAGGCCAAGAAAGACATGGAGGCAGTGTGTTGAAGAGGATCTGGCAGCATTGGACATTGAAGAAGTTGAGGCAAAGGATAGAAATAGTTGGGTATTATCGTAAAGATGGGTATCATAAAGAGTATTAGTATTATCGGCCGTTTAACCTCATTAAATATGGGAAAAACTGATGTTAAACAGAAAGAAGAAGAAAAAGAAGAAGAAGCACTATCATGACAGTGTGTGTTTGGAGGTGGCCATGAGAGCTGAGCCGGACAACTTACCGGCGTGGTGAAGCCGATGCCTGTGGCCACGCCGGTGCGGGTGCCGGGCCGCTGCAGGCTGGCGGTGGAGAGGAGGCGCGACGCTGTGCCCGGCGCCCCTCGCAGCGCCGCACTCACAGGCCGCGCCGTGACGGGCCGGCCCGACGTGGTGGGACGACTTATGCCGTCACTCTGGCACAGGAGGAAAGTTATTAGAACATAAGAACATACGAAAATAAGGACGCTACAAGAGGCCGTGAGACCTATACGAGGTAGTTCCTGCTACATCCACCTTTCATCCCCATCCATGAAATGATCTAGCATCCTTTTAAAGCTCCCTAATGACTCCGCACTAACTACCTGTCTACTGAGTCCATTCCAATCATTAGTTATGAAGCTATCACTGCCACCCTGCCTTGCTATAGCATTGCAGTGTTCTCCATCTAGGCTATCCCCATGATATCTCTGCAAACTTCAGATATTTTATGCCACTGACAGTGACTACACAAATTCTGTGGTACATATACAAATATTTGGTGAGGATGACTGTTGGAAGTTGAGGATAAAAGATGAGTAACATGTAATGGTGTGTCATATCATGGGGAAAGCCTCCACACCTTTATACTCATCACTATTCATCACTCCCCGCCTGACACATCCTGACACACTGGAGGCATGTTAGCATGATTTATCTATCTATTTAGTCTATCAACAGTGGTGTTCCTCAGGGTTATGTCCTATCACTCATTCTCTTTCTATTACTCATTAATGATCTTCTACATCTAACTCCATGCCCTATCCACTGCACATGTCCCAGTGCCCCGTGGCTCACCAGGCGCGTGGAGGAACGCTCCCCAAAGGCCGAGGAGTGGCGCGTGTCTGGTCGCTCCATGGCGGCGGAGCGGGAGGGCGCCCCGTCCCCCCCATCCCTGCCGCGGGTCATGGGTCGCTCGGCCATCCCTGCCCCTGCCGCCAACACTGCAGAGAAACATTAAAAGAAAGCATTATTAGGTATGCATATAACTGACCTCCCGAACAAGTGGGGCGACATCAGAAAAAGTAAGTTATTAGCCTTTTCTGCTTTATATCTTTATGGGAAATGAGTTTTTTAATGGGCAATGACAGTGTCTTTTTTAATGGGAAATGAGTCTTTTTTTTAATGGAAAATGAGTTTTTTTTTTTTAATAGGAAATGACACTGTCTTTTTTTAATGGGCAATGACACTGTCTTTTTTTAATGGGCAATGACACTGTCTTTTTTTAATGGGCAATGACACTGTCTTTTTTTAATGGGCAATAACACTGTCTTTTTTTAATAGGCAATGACACTGTCTTTTTTTAATGGGCAATGACACTTTTTTTAATGGGCAATGACACTGTCTTTTTTTAATGGGAAATGACACTTTTTTAATGTGCAATGACACAGTCTTTTTTTAATGGGCAATGACAGTGTCTTTTTTTAATGGGCAATGACACTGTCTTTTTTTAATGGGAAATGACACTTTTTTAATGGGCAATGACACTGTCTTTTTTTTAATGGGAAATGACACTTTTTTTAATGGGCAATGACAGTGTCTTTTTTTAATGGGAAATGACACTTTTTTTTTTTAATGGGCAATGACAGTGTCTTTTTTTAATGGGAAATGACACTTTTTTAATGGGCAATGACACTGTCTTTTTTTTAATGGGAAATGACACCTTTTTTTTAATCCTTTTTTTAATTCCTATTAAAAAAAAAAAAATCATTTTCCATTAAAAAAAGACTCATTTCCCATTAAAAAAGACACTGTCATTGCCCATTAAATGACAGTGTCTTTTTTTAATGGGAAATGACACTTTTTTAATGGGCAATGACACTTTTATTTTTTTTAATGGGAAATGACACTTTTTTTTCATGGGCAATGACAGTGTCTTTTTTTAATGGGAAATGACACTTTTTTTAATGGGAAATAACACTTTTCTTTTAATGGGCAATGACAGTGTCTTTTTTTAGTGGGAAATGACACTTTTTTTAATGGGCAATGACTGTCTTTTTTTAATGGACAATGACACTGTCTTTTTTTAATGGGAAATGACACTTTTTTTTAATGGGCAATGACAGTCTTTTTTTAATGGGCAATGACAGTGTCTCTTTTTAATGGGCAATGACACTGTCTTTTTTTAATGGACAATGACAGTCTTTTTTTAAAGGAAAATGACTGTCTTTTTTTAATGGGCAATGACACTGTCTTTTTTTAATGGGCAATGACACTGTCTTTTTTTAATGGGCAATGACAGTGTTCTTTTTTAATGGGCAATGACACTGTCTTTTTTTAATGGGCAATGACAGTCTTTTTTTAATGGGCAATGACAGTGTCTTTTTTAATGGGCAATGACAGTGTCTTTTTTAATGGGCAATGACAGTGTCTTTTTTTAATGGGCAATGACACTGTCTTTTTTTAATGGGCAATGACAGTCTTTTTTTAATGGGCAATGACAGTCTTTTTTAATGGGCAATGACGTCTTTTTTTAATGGGCAATGACAGTCTTTTTTCAATGGGCAATGACACTGTCTTTTTTTAATGGGCAATGACAGTCTTTTTTTAATGGGCAATGACACTGTCTTTTTTTAATGGGCAATGACAGTCTTTTTTTAATGGGCAATGACACTGTCTTTTTTAATGGACAATTACAGTGTCTTTTTTAATGGGCAATTACAGTGTCTTTTTTAATGGGCAATGACACTGTCTTTTTTAATGGGCAATGACACTGTCTTTTTTAATGGGCAATTACAGTGTCTTTTTTAATGGGCAATGACACTGTCTTTTTTAATGGGCAATTACAGTGTCTTTTTTAATGGGCAATGACAGTCTTTTTTTAATGGGCAATGACACTGTCTTTTTTAATGGGCAATGACAGTCTTTTTTTAATGGGCAATGACACTGTCTTTTTTAATGGACAATACAGTGTCTTTTAATGGACAATTACAGTGTCTTTTTTAATGGACAATTACAGTGTCTTTTGTAATGGGCAATTACAGTGTCTTTTGTAATGGGCAATTACAGTGTCTTTTTTAATGGGCAATTACAGTGTCTTTTTTAATGGGCAATTACAGTGTCTTTCTTAATGGGCAATTACAGTGTTCCTATCTCTCCTCTGCTGTTTATTACTCCTATGCTGTTTAGGGTTATCTTCTTCCCTGTTGAACGAGGAAAGAAACTTAAATAAATGTTGCGTTGTATCATTATAAACACTGAACACCCTGCAGCTTATCATTAGAACACAATGATAAAAAAAATTGATAACTTACCCTTGTATTTGAATCTATAGTCTCCGTGTGTGTGTGTGTGTGTGTGGCAGTCACTCTGTTCTCTTCTGTTGAGTCTTCGGAACTTCCCTGAGTATTCTTGCCTTGTGGTTTTGTCTGTTTTCCTAATGTTTTGTTGATTACTGAATGTTTTCCTCAGCTGTCACCACCACCACCACGCTCCGGAATGTTGTTTGTTGACACCGCCGTCACCATGGCAACGCCACGCCCCTTTTCCTGCCTTTGCCTTATTATGCCTGTGGCCCGCACTATTTTTTTTTTATTATCTTGTAGAGTATTCATGGCAACTTGTAATCGGTAAAATTATTTATATATATAGATTTTATATAGATGGGAAAAAGTGTATTTATGGTGACATAGAAGCCTGTTTACCTGTGGTAGTGTATAAGTTACCGTATAACATAAAAATCAAAATAAAACGTTGAAAACATATTAGAAATGAATTATCAAGATGGTAAATAGATAAAATGGTACATCTAGCAAAGTAAACAAATGGCGAGGATATGAAGAGGACAAGGAGTTGAAATCTGAAAGAGGAGGAAGAGGAAGCTCCGAAGCAGCGATCACAATAAGAAGAAGCAACAAGATGGGATTGTCAGGCACGTCCCAGCTGGTGGCGGTAAGTCATGGGTATCTCTATGTGTAGTGACCCCTAGAGGCAGTATTGCAGTGCAGGGCCTGTCACCGGGACGCCCCACGTGGCAGGCACGCCCATAACGTGTACTGTACGTGACAACGAGTTAAAACAGCCCAGTTGTAAACCACCCACAGATCAGCCCATTTGTTTTTGTGTTCACAATTTCTTACTGCTGCTGCCTCTGCCGCTGCTTTACAATACTCTTCAATTGGGTACTTATGCAGCTTCAACCAATGCTCCCTATTGACCAATACTCTCCTGACAAAACTGGGTGAGCTGCGCCCCCTCAGACCCCCCTTGTTTTATTTTTCATTTCCGCCGGCTGTTATATTGGTTAGAAATGCTAGTAAATATGCAGGGTAAATATTCGTTTTATCGCCCCTCATCAAGGTTATACCTATTTTTATTTAAACTATATTTTTCTGATAGATTTTGATGTGTTTTGAATTTAGGTTATAATGGACGAGGACTTCGCGGTCGTTTTCAGAGACACCGACTAATTTTTCCTGGCCTACAATAGGTGTTTTTGCTAATGGAGATACTAGTTTTATTTTCCGGAAACCCATTTAATAAAAAAAATAAAAATTCATCACCAAATTGTATGCATGGTTAAAGGTTAAAGTAATCGTCCAGACCATTTCATCATTCCTGATTTAATGCAATCAAATCATAGCCATTAACGAGTATATCAACAATACGTAGTCACTTTTTGTATCCAGTCAGCCGTTTTTAAATAATCCGCAATCAAAATCTGCAAATTCCCCGAGTTTTCAAAACGCTCTCAAGGTTTGCAGACGCTCAGGCTCGGTGACGTAGCATCAGGGAGGCTCATCATCCCGCGCTGATCAGAGAGGCACGTAAACACAGAGATAAATATAGTACTTGAAGATATTTGGGTGTTTCTGATAGATTTTTTTTGCTATATGCCACATGCATGCATCCTTTATGGGTGCAGCAAGACAGCTGTGCCTTTCGAGAAAAGTTTGCACACGGAAAGGAGTGGCGTGTGTAGGGTGATACACGCCTATAGTGTGTTGGGGCGAGCAGTTGTGTTGAGAAACGGCGCCCCCCCGTAAAACTCAGTCCAACACCATACCAGACCAGGTGGTCCTGTTAGACAGGGACGCCAGGACTGGCAGCAGCGGTGGACCACCACGACTGTGAGGCTTTACCTCTTAACAAGACCAAGTAAACCAAGTAAACCAGTTGTGGAGTGGGCGTGCCCTGTGGTGAGAGACCCTGTGGTGGTGTGGCTGTCACACTTTCTGCCTTCCCGCCCGCATATTTTCCAACTCTATGCTGTAGTTAATGCTAGTATGTGGTTTCCGAGTAATGACGTTTGACTGTAGCTCCAAAACTAACCATAGGATTTTCTCGAAAGTACCTTCATTGTGATTCCCACACACGCATGGTTTAACCTTATTTACCAATCCATGTTTTGGAGAAGTGCCAGGTCCTCCTGCTGAACCTCAGGCTCTGCTAACACCTGTTCATCCACCTCGTACTCGGGCTCAAACATATAGGATCCCATGACAATTTGAGGTTCGTTTTCCTCATAGTATACGCGACCAGCGTCATTTCTTTCAGTGTCAGATTGAGCATCGTACTCTAAATCTGTCACAGCGACAGATTCACTGTCTGACACCGAAGTACAATCGCTCATCATAACATTTGCCGACAGGTGTCAGACAGAGTGTCTGCGGGCGTCCCTGTTCTGACGTCATCAATAACAGTCGTAACCCTGTTGGAGGGAAGATTTTTTTTTTCGCGCGCTTTTTACAAAAGTCGTGTTTTTACGGAAATAAGGCCTGGAAATCAATTATTTTTGGTGGATTAGGTGTTTTAAATGTACATTCAACATAATTCGGCAAAAAAAAAATGGGTCTGGACGATTACTTTAAGGCTAGGTTAGGTATACTTAGTGGTTAAGGTTAGGTTAGTTTTCACTAAAACCTATAAGGTTATGTTATAAATATAGGTTATTATATATAAACCTATAAGGTTATGTTATAAATATAGGTTATTATATATAAACCTATAAGGTTATGTTATAAATATAGGTTATTATATATTAACCTTTAAGGTTAGGTTTGGTATGTTCTATTCAATTACTTCCGTTATCTGAGACTCTGACTAATTTCTCCCGGCCAAGTTTTAGTGCTTTTACTGATGGAGATACAGTGCTTTTAATGCAAACGGCGACCATCAAATTCGGTGATGAAATATTATTATTATTTTTTTTAAATATGGGTTTCTGGAAAATAAAACTCCATTAGAAAAAGCACTTATTGTAGGCCAGGAAAAATAAGTCGGTGTCTCAGAAAACGACCGCGAAGTTCTCGTCCATTATTACCTGAATTTATATGATGTTTTTTTTGGGGGGAAATCACTTTAAAAAAATTCTTTTAAATCACTATTTTTTTTTTTTTTTTTATAAATAAATCCCCTTGACCCAACCCTAACCTTAACCTACCTAACCGTCCTAACCTCACCTTAATAACTTAAGGCTACCCAATGTTGTAACTTATTATCACTATTTACATACCTTATTATGATGAATTTGGGTGCTTGTACAGGAGACCTGCGTATTGGAGGAAGGGGTGGTGGAGGTGATGCTTGTGGGGCAAAATAAAAAAAATTGTGATTTCGAAAAACATCGGATTAATTCAAAACACATCAAAATCTATCAGAAAAATATAGTTTAAATAAAAAAAGAAGAGGGGCGATAAAACGAATCTTAACCCTATGGAGTTTCAATCAATACTTCCTATTGACCAATACGCTCCAAACATAACTGGAGAGGCTGTGTCCTCCTAGACACCCCGCTAGTTAACTAACCTAACCTCGCTGTGGGGGGGGGGGGGGTTTGGCCCTCCCTTGACCCCCATTGTGTTATTGTTAATTTCCGACGGCTGCTGTAGGGGTTAAAAGTACTCCTTATAATAATAATAATAATAATAATTTTATTCTCACCCGAAGGCATACAAGAAAAAACAACAACATAATATATAGACGAGGGAATGAACTTAAGTACTAAAGCAAATAATTGATAATAGCTACGGTATATACTGTACCTCTATAATAATAATAATAAGAACAATAATAATAATTTTAGTATCACCCGTAGGCATACAGGCAAAAAAAAAAAAAAAATAAGACAAAGAGTTAACTTAAGTAGTAGAGCAAAAAATACATAATAAAGGCACATGATGAGAAGGAAACCTTCAGGATACTTTGAACCACCGAGCGTGTAGTGGTAGTAACTGCACTGATACCTTCTTGGGTTGCACATCAATAACAATACTCTTTCGGTTTCCTCTTATTTGGTATGTTTTTTTTGGTTGAAAATAAGTTATGTTTCTAAAATATTTCCCCGGTAAGGTTGTTGAAGGTTTGGGCATGTATTCAATGACCTCTTCTGTATAAGTGCAGTTACAACCAATACACCATGGGTGGTTTTAAGTATCCGCCTTTTGTTCTCATCATAAGGAACATTTCTAACCCCTGCAACAGCTGTCGGAAATAAAAAATAACGCTAGGGGGGTCTGGGGGAAGGAACCCCTCCCAGCATGGTTACTGCTTAGCTTACATACTCAATGCCCAGGTGAGGTTAGTTAACTAGCATGGCGTCAGTATAGACTAGACTAGGCAACTCATCAGATCAGATTTCTCTTCTATTTCAAGCTAATCTCTTTTCACGTTTCCGCAGCGCTTGAAGGCACAGAAGGAGCCGCTCCAAGGAGACGTGTTCGGCCTCGTTTCAGAAGATGAGAAGGCCCCAGCAGTGGCCATGGCCCTCCTGGTGGGCGGGGAGGCGCAGGCAGAGCTGGGCCACCCCCCTGCCCTGCTCCTCCCTCCCCCCCTTGTCCGCCTGGGTGTGTTCAGAGTCACAGAGGGAGAGGCGAGCTGTCCAAACTTGCAGGTGTGTGTGTGTGTGTGTGTTGTGCCAAAGTAAAACAATACACCTGCATCTCGTTAAACGCACGAGTTACGTTACTGAAAAATTGTGTGTTAAGCTAAAATTGAGTTAAACGAATCCTATGTTCCCATTGCTTTCTTAAAATTTGCGAATAATTTTGTGCATAACTTCAATTTTTTCATGCTACGTAAAGCCAATTTTGGTACAGGTTGAAGTTCCCAAACTCGGCAACCTCGGGACCAGCGCCGAGCCGAGTAATGGAATTTTCCGACTTTTAGAACGTAGATATATTAAGGGGAAAAAAAGCATGGAAATATGCAAAAAACCATGAAGTACACAAAATAACAGTGTACACAACTCTACAGTCACAACACCACTGAACAATAACAACAAACAAATCGGCGGGAGAAACCAAGCGGTCTAGTGTGGTGGCACCTAGCGGCCGACCCGGCAACTACGCGCCGGGTTTTGGGTGTTCTGCCGTGTTTTGGAAAATCCGGAACCATAGCCGAGTTTTGGGTGTTGCCGAGTCTTGGGATGCCGAGTTTGGGAACTTCAACCTGTACACACAAATTTTTTGTGTGACTGAATTTTTGTAAAGGAAAATTGCGCTAAATGAGGTCCATGTGTAATAACCCACAGGTGTATAGTGTCATCTGCTAAAAATAGGAATGTTAATGAAACACCAATGAACTAAAACCATTGAATTATACTACCAATTATCTAAATAAATAAACTACTAAATATACTAAATATACTACCTATAGTCTATTTTTTTTAACAAGGCAAAAAATCCATTTATCTTAAGGTCTCATGCTTAAAATTATCCCTCCGTTTACCTGATAATAGGGTTAACTATGATAAAATACAGCATAAATTTAGAAGAAGCGTAGTATTCCCTTCTCATGACATCAAATATCAGTCAGTAAGCAGCAAGGGGGCAGGATTTTTTGCCTTGTTAAGAAAAATAGACTATAATAACTTATAATATATAATAACTACATACGTATGTAGACCTTAGTATATTAGATGTTAAAAGAAAATATGTACCTTTGATATCTATAAGGAAGGGAGGAAAAGAAGGCCGGGGCTTATGAGGAGGTCGTGAATTACTACACTTTGAGATGATGGATTCACAGAGAGAGAATATGCGAGAGCGAGATGATAAAAACTAAATCATATGATATTTTACTGCAATGCATGTCTCTTGGCTGTCTCAAAGAGGGGTATGCCATAATATACATACAGTCTCAATTTGCCCCTGTCCATGCACTCTATTCCTCTCCCCGTCCTCCTCATGCACTCACTGGTGGGGGGAGTGTTGGAGTGTGTGTGTGTTTTGAGAGAGAGA
Source organism: Chionoecetes opilio (assembly GCA_016584305.1). Classification (NCBI taxonomy): domain Eukaryota; kingdom Metazoa; phylum Arthropoda; class Malacostraca; order Decapoda; family Majidae; genus Chionoecetes; species Chionoecetes opilio. The sequence goes on along the minus strand of JACEEZ010023784.1, from coordinate 257,611 downwards.
GAGTGTAAGAGAAAATGTAAATGATTTATTATTTTGATGAATTGAAGGGAGTAATAGTGATGATGATAGTAATCATCATCGTGGCCCCAGGCAGGTGAGGTGGCTGTTGTTTGGGACCAGAAGGACTTGCTGTACTACAGTGGTCCCGGCGAGGCAGCACAGCCCCTGCTAACCCTCCCTGCCAGCCACCTCAACGCCATGTTTGCCGTGGCCAAGGTGACCTTCACCCTGGAGCTGTGGTCCAGGGACTCCGCCAGGGAGGCCACCCCCGGCCCCGGCCCCGGCCCCCACGGCACCAAGGGCAACGCAGCCAACACCTGTGAGGAGCTGGAGTCCTCGGCCGCGTGTTTCCGTCTTCGCGGCGGGCGGCTGGTGCTGCACAACGGTGGTGGCGTGCTGTGTGCCGGCGGGGCTGTGGAGCCTCGGGACACAGCTGGAGGCGTGCTGTTCAAGGCTGTGGGAGGCAAGAAGAAGGGAGGGGGTGGAGGTAGCACGCAGCAGGAAGTCACCTTTCAGCTGCTGTACAACAGGAGTGTCACCGCCAACGCTGCCACCGCAGCCGCCCCCGTGGTGCGCGTGGACAACCGCGACACTGCCGTCCTCTCTGCCGTGGTGGCCGGGGAGGCCGTGGCCTACCTGGACAAGTCAACGACCCTTGGAGAACTGTCGTCCGTCCTTGCCGGCGCTGTAGCCGGTCAGGTTCGTCTTGCCGAGTACTGGCTGGCCAAACAACGATCACAGCCAGACTTACGCGGTCCGCTGACGGCTCTGGCCGCCCTGCCCCACACTGCCGGCCACCTGGTCTCCCTGGTGTATCCCGATGCCGTGGACGAGGACAAGACAAAGTCCTACAGAGAAGCGGTTCACCGTGCATTCCTCTTTCCTCTGGACCGGCCGATGGTCCGCCGGGCCAACGGTCTCACGCCGGCCCCCGGGATCCGCCCCTCGGCCCTGTGCAACCCCCACGCCTCCCTGACGCCCCCCGGCCTGGGCGTGGCCTCGCTAGTGTCTGGGACGTACGCCTATTACCACTACCTGCAGGGCAAGGTGGAGGACAAGGGCTGGGGCTGTGCCTACCGCTCCCTGCAGACCGTGGTGTCCTGGTACCAGATCCAGGGCTACACCACACACCCTGTACCCTCACACAAGGCCATACAGAAGTGCCTGGTGGATATCGGCGACAAACCAAGCAACTTTGTGGGATCCAAGCAGTGGATCGGCTCGACGGAGGTGGGCTTCGTGCTGGAGACGCTGTGCCGCATCCACTCCCGCTTCCTGTGCGTGTCGAGCGGCGCGGAGCTGGCGTCGCGCGGCGGGGAACTGGCGCTGCATTTTGAGACGCAGGGCACGCCGGTGATGATAGGCGGGGGCGTGCTGGCCCACACCATCCTGGGCGTGGACTGGAACGAGGACACCCAGCAGACCGCCTTCCTAGTTCTGGACCCTCACTACACGGGGGCCGACGACGCAGCGACTGTGGTGGCCAAGGGGGGCGTGGCCTGGAAGAACGCTGACTTCTGGAACCCCAATGCATTTTATAACTTGTGTTTGCCGCAGAGACCTGTGTGTATATAGGGTGTGTGTGTGTCAGTATATTATTTTTCAAACATTTCTTGCTATCATCATTGCATTGTTGGTGTTATTATACAACATTACTAACACCTGTCATTAACTAGCAGTATTTTTCATGATCATAACATACATTCATTACAGTTATAATGACTAGCTTGTATTCCGTGGGGGTTTACATCTATTATTATAACATTCCATGGCAAAAGAAATAACTTCTATTGTTGTTAGCATAAGATATACGTTCTGTCACTCCAACATGGGCTGAAACACTAAAGTCACTCAAATAAGAACATAAGAAAATAAAGAAGCTACAAGGGGCCGCGAGACCTACACGTGGTAGTTCCTGTTACTTAACACTACCTACATCCACCTTTCATCCCCATCCATGAATTTATCCAGCCTCCCTTTAAAGCTCTCTAATGACTCCGCACTAACTACCTGAAGACTGGGTCCATTCCAATCATTTACCACCCTATTTGTGAACCAGTTTTTCCCCATTTCTTTTTTAAATCTACACTTTTCCAGCTTGAATCCGTTACAAAAAATTTATTGAAATGTTGATGAATGAAACCCAATCCTTCAGGGAATTAGATAGCCTGATCTTTATAAATTCCTCATTCCTCTATTTCATTGCATCATTTTTTATTACTTCATAGTGGACTGGCCAACGACATAATATATATATCAACAAAAAAATGCATCTCTATCTAGTTACTTAAGAGAGGTTATCAAGATCTTGGAGAAATCTTGTGATTGTGTGATATTTTACTCTACAGATTAAGGCTGAGAAGTGTCTGTTAGTAGGTCGTTCTTGCTGAGAGATCGAGTGTAATGCTGATATACATGCCTATTAACCCCTTCACGCCCAGATCTTTCCATTGATACATGAAATTGTCTGTTGTTAGCCATAAAATTACGAAAAAGTAACCAAATAAACCAAATTAGTTAGTCGACAAGGATACTAAACGGGTCATATCTATTAAATAATGCTTATATTCACTAAATATCGTCTAGTGGTACCTAAATCACAATGGATATTACGTTCTGGGCCTCAAGGGGTTAAAGCTCCGTCCACACCAGCGGGCATTGCCCGCGGGCACAAGCGAGCAGTTTGCCTGTTGACGGGCTCACCGCTTGTGCCCGCGGGCAAACGAGTAAAATGCCCGCGATAGTAGGTGAGCGATTTCACCAGGCACTGCCTGCCGCGCCAGGCAGTGCATCGCTGCCAGACATACGAGGTTACATGTGGAGCTTTGGAGTGGAGAAGTGGAGCCACTTCTTTTTCTCCACTTTGTCCTTTTTCTTTTTCAGACACATAGCAATGATTATGGTACACAGTGCCAGCTACCTACGGTCCTTCCTGCTTCCCATTGATGTCGTACCGCACACAGTTTTCCTGAATAGAGAACGGCTACACTGCCTGGCTGCTCAGCTGCTCGCCTCTGACTGGGCCAGACAGGCTCTGCTGTGTGGACAACAGTTTCAGTGTGCCCGCGGGCTTTTCCCCGTGACGGGCACTGCCCGGCGGGCTTTGCCCGCTAGTGTGGACGGAGCTTAAGGGAGAGGCTTTAATAGGGTTGATAGTGTATAATCAACATCTGCTTTCAATGGTTAAGGTATCTGCCTAATGTGATTTATTTTGATGCGCTTTTAACCTATGATTGAAGTACCTCCATTTGCTCCTGTCTATATACTTTTGCACACTTCCCTCCCCCCCCCCCCCCCCCCCCCTCTCTCTCTCTCTCTCTCTCTCTCTCTCTCTCTCTCTCTCTCTCTCTCTCTCTCTCTCTCTCTCTCTCTCTCTCTCCCTTCACTCCTCTCTCTCTCTCAAAAGTATTCCAACTCCTATCTACTTTACAGGGGTTCATCTTAACACACAGCATTCAGTCCTTTATATCATAGATTTCCTCCTTCTGTTATCCCTGCCATTGATGTGATTAGTATATGGTTATTGGCATCATCTATTAGCTCTATTAACCCCTTGAGACCCAGATCTTTCCTTTGCTATATAAAATTGTCTGTTCTTAGCCATAAAATTACGAAAAGGGACTAAATAAACCAAATTAGCTAGTGGACAAGGATACTAAACAGGTCATATCTATTAAAATATTGCTTATAGTCACTAAAAATCGTCTTATGGTAGTCAAAATACTATGGAAATTACGTTCTGGGCCTCAAGGGGTTAATCATACCAGATTGAATTTATGAAGCGCTGTTTATGTCACGCCAAGTTTAGCTATAAGTTACTAGCCGATCTTATATTTCATAGGCATATTATAATCATTATTGCTACCAAAAGGTATGTTAGTATTATATTGATTATGCAAAGTCCATGAAGTATGTACAAGTATTTTGTTATGGGAAAAGTTTTAGCAAGGGAGTGTTAAGTTTTATGTTTGTAAGTTGTTGGGGTTATAAATAAATGAATGCTGTGAAGGTATTTGTAGAGTTTTGTCTTTATATGTATCTGTGTGTGTGTGTGAGTGGCGAGCGAGGAAGCTAGAGGGACAAGGAAGTCTTTGTGCAATAGACTACCTTAGTGAGCTCGATCTGTCATCTGGTGGCCGTCTGGGAACTACACGCGGAGCTAGAATGTCGGGTCTCGGGGTGTCGGGCTCGACTTATTTTCTATTATTCCCTACCAAACCAGCTACAATTAAGTGTTGTCATGGTCAACATAGGCTTATGCAAAATGGAAATATATGAGTTTTACATTATTCATGGTGTTATAATGAGGATTGTTGGCAGAATAGAAGCATTCGATCACAGGTGTCCTACAACATTCTACTAAATACTGCAAAGGAATGCTTCAAGGCGGGTGCATGGGTTAATATTACCTCCATGTATGCAAAGAGAAGGTAATATTAACCCATGCACCCGCCTTGAAGCATTCCTTTGCAGTATTTAGTAGAATGTTGTAGGACACCTGTGATCGAATGCTTCTATTCTGCCAACAATCCTCATTATAACGCCATGAATAATGTAAAGCTCATATATTTCCATTTTGCATAAGCCTATGTTGACCATGACAACACTTAATTGTAGCTGGTTTGGTAGGGAATAATAGAAAATAAGTCGAGCCCGACAACCCCAGACCCTACATTCTAGCTCCGCGTGTAGTTCCCAGACGGCCACCAGATGACAGATCGAGCTCACTAAGGTAGTCTATTGGGGGAGGTGAGGCCAGGTTTCCTGCCCTGTTTTCCATCTAGATGTCTACAACGGAGCGCACCTGTGAGCGTACATGTAAACAAACACTCATTGGCCAGACAACACCGCAGCAATGCCGCTTACAATTTCCCGCAATAAGTGTTGTGTTTGTGGCAGGAGGAGGGCTACACTTCACGGAACAAGACTTCATTTATTTCCCAAGGATTCTAGAAGGTTAGTAACCATGAGTGAATTGAATTTGTATCTAAAAATCACAATACTGATGTTGCCTCAGTCCTGGGATGATGAGCTGGCAAGTATATTTTCTTCTACCGTATACACAGTTCTACAGGGGGCTAGCAAGTCTGTAGATCAATTCTATTTGCACATTAGATATGATATTGATCGTGAGTTGAAGGTTATCGTTAGAGGTCCGATTCTCTCATGAACCATCGGTATATATTCGGTAAACCGCACAGGTATACCGCGCTGACTAGCTACCCCGCCCGGATAGCTACCCTGCCACCACTACTAATGTGCGGCAGATAACGTCACACAAATAAAATTTTAGATAAATTAAAAACACGTCAAAACTATTATGAAAAACAAAGTTTCGTCTTCGAAGACAGTGATGCCAAAAAACAAATATTTTGCACTTAATGACTAAACCTTTTAAAGAAACTAACCCTAACCTACGTATTTTTACCAAGGTATTAATGCGTTAATAATGTTTTGGTATATTCAAGGAGAGTAGTTTTGATTGAAAATTGCACTGAAATAATAATATTGATTTCTATGGTTAATCTGCATCTTCTCCATGACTATTCCAATGCTATGCTTTTGTCATGTCATTATGCTTAAAACCAATATCATTGCAGACGGCTGCAGTGGGTGCAAAACCTCAACATTGCCACATTGCCTATGTGAAACACCCAGGTGGTGTGTGAGGATCACTTTGAGTCTCAGCACATAGGCATGAAGGGACACCTACTGAGCAATGCTGTTCCAAGGCCTTCAAGTATGTAATGGAGCTTTAGTTGTGGTTACTTAGTTTGTTATATGTCTCCTTTATCACCAAGAGGTATTTATGTTTGCTGATTAAAAGTTTTAATCAGTAGTTACCTGAATATTTTGATAACACATTATAACATTACGACATCTTGATTTTAATGGTGTTTGAGTAATTACATTCCTTATTGATAGAGTAATTTATGAATGCTCATATATGGATAAGATTTCTGTAACTTTTTATTCTAGATAATATGATTTGATTAAGATGTGATGTGATTCTCCAATAATTTGTAAACTGCATATTTTTCATAATCATGTTTGTGCAACCTTCACATTCTAGTTTTCCACATCATGATGAAGTAGTACTGTACACAGTACAGTCATAAGTTTTTGCAAACTAATATAAAAATCATAATCATTCATGGTATCATATGTTCCTCCAAACATGACATTATTTTCATTTTACTGTAGGCCTAGATGCCGGTGAGGTGCACACTTCTCCAGGAATTCTAGGTAAGATGTCATGATAGCTTGAAGCTGCTTGATGAGTAGACAAATCACATTAGGTATCACAAATGTCTGGGTATACATTAACCGTACCATGATTATAATGAAGTGTTTATGTTTATGTATAATACTGGCCACTTAAGTTAACCAGTAAAAACAATTTATGTAAAGTGGAAAAAACAAATACACTTGCATTTAACACTGTTCGTTAGCATGTTTGGAATGATTTTCTTTACACCTAACTTTTTTTCCACAGCATCAGAAGAGACCAAGGAAGACACGTACAGCATTCTCAACACCCGGTTTTGGATGTTCAACAAACGGATGATGGTGCAAGCACATCTTATGCAGGACTGCCAAATTATGGTGAGCTAGAAGCCAATAATTCTTTAAGTATATGTTTTGTATTCTTTTTCATCACATCGCACATAGCAGTAAAACCGATTAATACAAATAATAACGATTAATTAAAATTTGTTCATAACCTCAATTTTATTTATTTTATTTCAGATTTGTATGCCACACATTTTGGCGTGGCTAAAGAGATGCTTTATATATTACGAATTATAGCATCACTACTGATTTTTATGTGCCACTGAAGATGAAACAGAGTAGTTTATATCATAACTGTATAATCTACCCTGTTTTAGCATTGTTTTATGCTTTGTATCTGCAAGTATATACGGTTTCAAATTTCGCTACTCATTTTTTTTTCGGGCGGCGACGACTTTTTTGGGCGACGAGTTTCTAATGTCATTGGCTAATTTGGCTACAAGAGGCCGTGAGACCTACACGAGTTAGTTCCTGTAGAATTTGTTCATTAATAGCCATATTAGGACACAGATGAAGACACAAAATGACACACTCTCTCCAGATAGCCCCTTTTAACTTTCCTGAAATCATGGATGTAGAAATTTAAGTATTAACGCCGCTACACGTCTGTAAATTGAAAAAAACGTCCTGGCGATTTTTGTGTTATCTACGGTAGTTAGTGCAGAGTCATTAGGGAGCTTTAAAAGGAGGCTAGATAAATTCACGGATGGGGATGAAAGGTGGATGTATAAATAGGTAGTGTTAAGTAATAGGAACTACCTCGTGTAGGTCTCGTGGCCTCTTGTAGCTTCCTTATTTTCTTATGTTCTACCAAGGTAGAAAATCAGAGCGCCGACGGGCGGCAATCCGTGGCATTTGGCTAGATCGTGACGTCAGTGCAAGGCACCTAATAGGCCTTTTAAGCTTAATCTTCTTATCTAACAGCATAATTAACTCTGTTTTGGGTCTATTTCACCTATAAAGCTTACGTATTTTGGTGTTTCCGGAATTTTTATGCTAATGATGGCGCCACAATTTTTTCTTCTCAACGGATCCTTGTCATATAGTATCATAAATCATCATATATACGAAAAGAAAGGTAAAATTAGGGTAAAAGGTAAATGTTGGATATTACACGTCACCTTAGGACATAGTTGTAACTATAAGAAGCAATATGAATGACGTGCGCATATTGCTTCGGACATGTTTCATTGTGTCAGCCAATCAGAGACAAGGAGCGATGACGTCACAGCAGCTCTCAGCCAATCACAATCAATCATTGGGGGCATACGCCGGGGGGCGCGTCGCCTCGCCCACCCTACGACTCCACTCCCGGGGGTCACCACGCGCGAGTCCCCATGCAGGCTCCTTTCCCATACCAAGCAGCTCTCGACAAGAAACATCAACTTGCCCCAGCCACGAGCCTTGGGCTCCTCCACGCCGGATTGTCTCTTACAGATACAATCCGATGGGAAGGGTCGGTTTCAGGGTAGCGTGCCACATGCCCATATAGCCGAAGTTGGCGCTGACGGACTATGCAAGTAATAGGCCTCGATTCAGTCTCACGATGCAATCGCTGATTTGACACGTAATCATCCCAGCGATACTCCATGATTCTGCGAAGACACTTATTACCAAAGGCATTGATTCGTCTCTTCAAGTCACTATTTAGTGTCCATGTCTCACAACCATAGAGTAAGACAGGGATCACAAGCGACTTGAAGATCCGGATCTTTGTCCTCCTCCGCAGGTACCGACAACGCCAAATACTCCTGCTGAGCGAGTCCATAACACCGTGGGCTATGCCAATCCGCCGTAAGACTTCTTGACGTGACCCGCCGTCATTATGGACTGCGCTACCAAGGTATGTAAAACTTTCCAAGATCTCAATGTCCTCCTTCTCCTCCACTTCTTTACATTCCTTTTGTGTTTTTGCATCAGTTTTTTGTCTCCGTCTCTGTCTCTCTCTCTCTCTCTCTCTCTCTCACTTATTATTATTATTATTGTCATTATTTTTCACATTCCCATTAACATTCCAACCTCTACTACTACTACTGCAACCACAACTACTACTACTACTACTACTACTACTACTACTACTACTACTACTACTACTGCAACCACAACTACTACTACTACTACTACTACTACTACTACTACTACTACTGCAACCACAACTACTACTACTACTGCAACCACAACTACTACTACTACTACTACTACTGCAACCACAACTACTACTACTACTACTACTATAAGTACTACAACTACTACTACTTGGCTGGTGAGGTTGTTACTGTTTTTACCTTATTTATGGGGTTATAAAAGGTATGGTTAGTGAGTCGTTAAGAGACAATTGCTATAGTTGTTAGATAAGGAAATTGAAATGGCAGTAAAAAAACTAGATGTAATTTGCTAGTGTTTATTGACGAAATATATAATTCGGGACGTTAATTTTTACCTTTCCGAAAATATTTTGATTGTTTACAAAAAAAATTAAGTACGTACGTACCTTTTGATATACAGGGAGGTCCCGAAGATACGAGCAGTTAGGTTCCACCTGGCATACTCGTAAAGCGAAATCTCGTATAACGAAACACATAAATAATGGTAAAATATAGGTTTGGTTCCAGGACCATCAATTAAAACAAAACAAAAAAACAACAACATGTTTTTCAAGCTAAAATAGCAAACACAACAAACACACAGCGTCTATATTACCTACACTGTACTACCTATTCTGTAGAAAAACCATTCTGAAAGAGAAAATAGCAAACAAAATAACATAACTGCACATTAATTAAACATAAAACATAAATGATGTCATCAAGCTCATCATCAGTCACCAGCCAATGACAAACTGTTTTTAAAACTTCTCGACCAATCACAAGTCAGCGAGACATATTTCCGGGCAAGAATGGCATGCCAGACTGCCTCTCCGCCCTCTGTCCCTGTCATCCCAAACTAATTCTAGTTTTATTCGGAATGCTTGCGTTTTAAGGAGTTTTAATGTATCAGATAGTAAGATATATAAGTAAAAAGCCTGTGTTGCTAGTGTTTTGGTGTTAGAAGGTGTGTGTGTGGGTTGAAATAGTGAATATTTGTGTTATGGGGCGGTGGGGCCGCGGCAAGAATTTCTCCGTCACTCACTGCCCCAACAGTCACCTCATCATAACATCTTTAAATCACCCTTATTTAAGGTGACACACGGTGCTACATTGATTTAGATAATGACACGTGTATATAACATCTCACCATAATCACTAAGTTGTATAATAACGAGTAATAAGACGTTTAAGCCTGCCCAAACCTACAGTGGCGGAGGAGGCGGTGGCTCCAGCGGCCAGCCGCCACTCAAAACTTTTGAGTAAAAACCCGCCGTCATCTGCCTCACCTGTGCTTTCCTGAAGAAGACAGTCAGCTCCCACGCCTGTGATAGCACCATAGGAGGCTATGTGATAGCACCAGGGATCATAGGATTCCTCAAGGGGTTCTCGCTCCCCTACTAAATATTACCAAAGACATCTATCTCCCTTGGTCTAGTGGTGTTGATATCCAC
>JACEEZ010023784.1:207500-242500 GCA_016584305.1 Chionoecetes opilio | reverse complement strand
CATTAAATCAGGAATGATTAAATGGTCTGGACGATTACTTTAAGGCCTCATGCTTTAAATGATGCCTATGTTTACCTGATAATATGGTAACTATGATAAAAATACAGCTGAAATTTAGAAGAAGCGTAGTATTCCCTTCTCCCGGCATCAAATATCAGTCAGTAAGCAGCAAGGGGGCAGCATTTTTTGCCTCGTTAAAAAAATATATATTTTACACAACATTGTATTAATAATAGTAATTTGAATAAGGGTTATATCACCATTCTTATACAATGCTGTGTTGATAAATGAGTTTGTTTATAGAGATTTTTTTTTTTTTTTTTTTTTTCCCCCGCTTAGTTGGCAGTCCCGATAAAGAAGACAGTAAGAGAATAAAATAAAAAAGAGGGGTGAGCCAATTTAATTCAGGAGGTGTCTTGTTACTCTTCTCTTGAAAAGATTTAAGTCATAGGAAAGTGGAAAAATAGAAACAGGAAGAGAGTTCCAAAGTTTACCAGTGAAAGGGATGAAAGAGTAAAGATACTGATTAACTCTTGCATTAGGAAGATGGACAGAATAGGGATGAGAATGAGTAGAAAGTCTTGTGCAGCGAGGCTGCGGGAGGGGGGGAGGCATGCAGTTAGCAAGTTCAGAAGAGCAGTGAGCATGAAAATAACGGTAGAAGAGAGCAAGAGAAGCAACATTGCGTCGGTGATTTAAAGATTGAAAGCAGTCAGTCAGAGGAGGGGAGTTGATGAGACAAAGCTTTTGACTCAACCCTGTTTAGAAGAGCTGTATGAGTGGATCCTCCCCAAACATGTGAGACATACTCCATACATGGGCGGATAAGGCCCCTGTAAAGAGCAAGCAATTGGGAGGGAGAAAAAAAAGGACGCAGACGCCACAGCACACCTAACTTCTTAGAAGCTGTTTTAGCAAGAGATGAGATGTGAGATTTCCAGTTCAGATTTTTAGTAAAGGATAGTCCTAGAATGTTCATTGTAGAAGAAGGAGACAGTTGAGTGTCATTGAAGAAGAGGGGATAGTTATCTGGTAGGTTTTGTCGAGTAGATAGGTGAAGAAATTGGGTTTTTGAGGCATTGAACAAAACAAGGTTTGCTTTGCCCCAATCAGAAATTATAGAAAGATATAAGCTTTTAGCCATGTATGTGTGTGTCTGTGTGTGTGTGTATTTACCTAGTTGTATTTACCTAGTTGTAACATACAGGAAAAGAGCTATGCTCGTACTGTCCCGTCTCCAAATCTACTATTATCCAGTTTGCCTTTGAAGTCCTGAATACTTCTTGCATTAATCACTTTTGCATCAAGGTTGTTCCAGGCTTCTATGCTTCTATACGGGAAGCTGTATTTTTTTATATCCCTCTTGCATGTTGTCCTTTTCAATTTCTTCTCATGACCTCTTGCACTTCTATCATCCCACACAAACAGATCTTCTCTATCAATTTTTTCCAGACCCATTGATGCTCTATACACTGCTATAAAATCTCCCCTTTCTCTTCTTTTCTCAAGAGTTGGGAGTTTGTCTTGAAAGTCTTTCCTCATATGGTAAATCTCTCAGGCTTGGAACCATTTTTGTGGCTGCTCTTTGTATTCTCTCAATCTTCCTTATATCCTTCTTTTTATGTGGTGACCAAATCACTGCCGCATATTCCAACCTTGGTCGAATCAAAGATGTTATCAATTTCTTAATCATCTCTTCATCCAGATATTTGAATGCCATTCTTATATTCCTCAGCAACTGATATGTATCTCCTGTGATCTTGTTTATATGCTTCTCAGGTGACAAATTGTCCGTAATCCATACTCCCAGATCTTTTTCGACCTTTGTTTTGATTATCCATTAATTTCCCATCGAATACTTTCCTCTCTGTCTCTTTTTGCTACTGCCCACTTCCATCACTTTACACTTTTTAGCATTAAACTCCATTTCCCATAGTTGACTCCATCTGAAAATCTTATCTAGATCTTTTTGTAGAGTGTGTGTGTGTGTGTATATAGGGGAAATGGGTTACACTGGTGGGGTCCCGTCTCCTTGTCTCAAATGGTCAATCTTATCTTTAAAAACATGAATACTTTTGGCATTTATAATTTCACTGTCCAGGCTATGTATACACAGACTAAGGTTGTATGTATGTGTGTTTAGTATGTATACACAGACTAAAGGCAACTAGTTAACGTATAAACTGTATATATTGTATTTTTGTATTACATCTATAACTGTTTCTCATGTTCACGCCTTATTTCCCTAAAAACATGACTTGTAAAATGCGCGGGAAAAACAACATCGCTGTTCCAGCCGTGGCGCGAAACCTGCCGATGACGCCACGTGAGGCGGACAATCTGCTTCACACATCCTGCCTCTCCCCCGGCGCACACTCGTCTCCACATATATATCGTGGCCGTATAGGTCGGGAACGGGTGATAAGCTATAGATATTTCTATGCATATTGCAAATGTATTATCAAAAAACTAAAGTATTTCACGTAACAATACTTTATTAGTCAACTGGTGAAGGTTTTAGGGTTTTTTCCCTATCGGTTTAGATAAAAAATTAAGCTTATTTGTTATTTTCTGATCGGGTTAGCTAAAACAAATTAAGCTTATTTGTTATTTTCCGATAGGGTTAGATACAAAATTAAGCTTATTTGATCATTTTCCGATCGGTTTAGCTAAAAAAAATAAGCTTATTTGGTCATTTTCCGATCGGTTTAGCAAAAAAAAAAAGCTTATTTGGTCATTTTCCGATCGGTTTAGCTAAAAAATTAAGCTTATTTGGTCATTTTCCGATCAGGTTAGATAAAAAAATTAAGCTTATTTGGTCATTTTCCGATCAGTTTAGGTAAAAAATTAAGCTTATTTGGTCATTTTCCGATCGGTTTAGCAAAAAAATTAAGCTTATTTGTTATTTTCTGATCGGTTTAGCAAAAAATTAAGCTTATTTGTTATTTTCCGATCGGTTTAGCTAAAAAATTAAGATCCTCAATCCAATCAAAAAATATAAATCATTTTCCACACACACTGTTAGAGTAGGGGGTCTCACCAATAAAGGTTGCACACACTTTCTGCCTTCATCATTCATCGTGTGAGAACCTTCATCATTCATCGTGTGAGAACCTTCATCATCCATCGTGTGAGAACCTTCATCATCCATCGTGTGAGAACCTTCATCATCCATCGTGTGAGAACCTTCATCATCCATCGTGTGAGAACCTTCATCATCATCGTGTGAGAACCTTCATCATCCATCGTGTGAGAACCTTCATCATCCATCGTGTGAGAACCTTCATCATCCATCGTGTGAGAACCTTCATCATCCATCGTGTGAGAACCTTCATCATTCATCGTGTGAGAACCTTCATCATCCATCGTGTGAGAACCTTCATCATTCATCGTGTGAGAACCTTCATCATTCATCGTGTGAGAACCTTCATCATCCATCGTGTGAGAACCTTCATCATCCATCGTGTGAGAACCTTCATCATCCATCGTGTGAGAACCTTCATCATTCATCGTGTGAGAACCTTCATCATTCATCGTGTGAGAACCTTCATCATTCATCGTGTGAGAACCTTCATCATCCATCGTGTGAGAACCTTCATCATCCATCGTGTGAGAACCTTCATCATCCATCGTGTGAGAACCTTCATCATTCATCGTGTGAGAACCTTCATCATCCATCGTGTGAGAACCTTCATCATCCATCGTGTGAGAACCTTCATCATCCATCGTGTGAGAACCTTCATCATTCATCGTGTGAGAACCTTCATCATCCATCGTGTGAGAACCTTCATCATCCATCGTGTGAGAACCTTCATCTAATAATAATGTGCTATCGTCCATGTATTTCAAGTCACCATCTTCTACATACTTCTTCATGGTGTATTCCTGTGTACATATTAAACGGTGTCAATAAAGTATTACACCGAGAATGTCCTTGTTTTATGTACACACTGTATGAACAATCAACAGTTTTTGGACGACTACCGTAGATAACACTATAGTCACCAGTCACTTGCCACTGCACTAATGTCGCCAGGCACAATATATTACGAATTTTAGCATCACTACAGACTTTTATGTGCCACTGAAGACATGTAGTGTGATGTACATAATATAAACTACTGTGCATGCCTCTTCAGTGACACATACAAGTCTGTAGTGATGCTAAAATTCGTAATATATTGTGCCTGGCGACATTAGTGCAGTGGCAAGTGACTGGCGACTATAGTGTTATCTACGGTAGAGAAAAGAGGAAAGAAAGAGAAAGAAATTAATAGACAATATGAGAATTTATGTCACATACATATATTTAATATGAGTCTTACCTAATCAAAACCCATTGTCTATCTCATCCCGACACAATACCCCAACTAGTCAACTAACTAGGATACTTATCGGTGGATAGTAGGATTGAATTACGTAGGCTTGATTAATACTGCCTGTCTTGTGATCCGATGTGGTCGCCGGGATCGAGGCCGCCCGTGAAGGACAGAAGCGGAGGGCTGGAGGCGAGGTGTTTCGATATGGGCGTCAGGTAGTTTTCATAACCCAGTTATCCATGACGCGCGGCTATAATCACTTGTGTTGTATTTAACACGTCCTATTGGTTTAACACCGTGTGCAAAGAGTCTATATACAAGCACGTATATTTAATAAGAGATGTTGTTCTCTCGGAGGTATGGAGTGTACTGATTCTCCGGTGGGCAGCGAGTCCCCCGCTACCAATACCTACAGCCACGTGTATAATTCCAGGTGGCTAGGGATCTAATGGGCGGCAGCCAATGAAGCCACTACAACTAAGGTGCTAATTATTTAAATTGCAAATGCTTATTAACCACTGGGAATATTAATTTATCCTATCCCAGTACTAATTATTTACTTAAATTACCTTAATTATTACCCATTACCATTATAACTATATACAATAAACCCTTCATGCTCGCGGGGGTTAGGGAACAGAGACACCCGCGAGTATCGTAAATCCGCGAGCATGACATTAGTCATTCATTTACCCCATAGTTTTTTTTTTTTTTTTTTTTTTTTTACATCACAAGGAACTGGCCAAGGGCACAACAAAAATGGGTAACACAAAGCCCACTTAGTTGCCAGTCCCTATAAAGAAGACAGTAAGTGAATAAAATAAAAACAGAGGGGTGAGCCAATTTAGTTCGGGAGGTGTCTTGTTACTCTTCTTTTGAAAAGATGTAAGTCATAGTAAAGTGGAAAAATAGAAACAGGAAGAGAGTTCCAGAGTTTACCAGTGAAAGGGATGAAAGAGTAAAGATACTGATTAACTCTTGCATTAGGAAGATGGACAGAATAGGGATGAGAATGAGTAGAAAGTCTTGTGCAGCGAGGCCGCGGGAGGGGGAAAGGCATGCAGTTAGCAAGTTCAGAAGAGCAGTGAGCATGAAAATAACGGTAGAAGAGAGCAAGAGAAGCAACATTGCGGCGGTGATTTAAAGATTGAAGACAGTCAGTCAGAGGAGAGGAGTTGATGAGACGAAAAGCTTTTGACTCAACCCTGTTTAGGAGAGCTGTATGTGTGGATCCTCCCCAAACATGTGAGACATACTCCATACATGGGCGGATAAGGCCCCTGTAGAGAGCAAGCAATTGGGAGAAAGAAAAAAAAAAAAAAAAAAAAAAAAAAAAAAAAAAAAAAAAAAAAAAAGGAGGGGTTGACACACACACAAAAAAAAAAAGGGGGGGTTGAAAACCCGCGAGCATGAAGGGTTTATTGTATATACATCCCTACGCACCCTCCTATGACGAGCGGAAAATACCTCACTCACAAGGGGGGGGGGGGGAAACAAAACCACCACTCTACCAATTATGAGAGGGTGGTTGGTGGATAATTTCCACAAATAGACAATATGAGAAGACAACTAACTAAAGACCCAGACAGAAGAAGAAACACATCAGGGAGTGCCGATAAAAAAGGCCAGACTCCCGACCCACAACTGAACTGAAAAAAAAGGAAATAGGGAGAAACTGGTTCACAAATAGGGTGGTGAATGATTGGAATGGACTCAGTCGTCAGGTGGTCAATGCGGAGTCTATTGGGGTCTTTAAAAGTAGTCTGGATAAATTCATGGATGGGGAAGAGAGGTGGATATAGGTAGAGTTAATTAACAGGAACTATCTCGTGTAGGTCTCACGGCCTCTTGTAGCTTCCTTATTTTCTTATGTTCTTATGAAATACACCTCTATTTACTACCCTAATGCCTCCTTACTGTACTTATTATATTATATTTGTTGCTTCTTCAGTAGTCAATTGGTGGCGCTCATTTGGGGTCCAGCGAGAGGCGAGCTTTGGCTAATAGTTCGTTTGTGTTCTCGCCGCACCCGTCGATAAAGTTCCTTGCCTTGATAGCGAGCAGCCACCACTGGTCCTTCTGGTCGCCATACTTCCTCTCCAGCAGCGCCACCACCACCGCCGTGCCCCATGCCGCCTCCCCCTGCAAGGACACACCGCTGTACACACACACACACACACACACATATACATACTGCCACACACACACACACATATACATACTGCCACACACACACATACATACACATACTGCCACACACACACACTGCCACATACTGACACACACACACACTGTCACACACACTGTCACACACAGTCACGCACACACACACACATACATACACATACTGCCACACACACACACACACACACACTGCCACACACACACACACACACACACACACACACACACACACACACACACACACACACACTGCCACACACACACACACACACACACACACACACACACTGCCACACACTGCCACACACACACACACACACTGCCACACACACACACACACACTGTCACACACACACACACTCACACTGTCACACACACACTGCCACACACACTGTCACACACACACACACACTGACACACACACACACACTGTCATACACACACACACACACACACACACACACACATATCAAGTGAGACATATAAATAATATATAATATTATATTCATATAAAGTGCAGAATGTTAGGTTACTGGTCTCGGCTAATTTCAGGTAAAAACACTAAATTATGCTATATAATGTATCAATGTTTGTTGCATTTGGATATGTTAGGGTTATACACTTCTCCATGGGTTGCCTGCATTAAGAATATATGTAATGAGTGTGGTATGTCAGGGATGTGGTTATCACAAAATGTGCCCAACACTACATGGTTTAAGAAAGCAGTTGAAGTGAGATTAAAGGATCAGTGGATTACTACCTGGCATCATAATTTATCAACAAAATCGTTATGCAGTAACTACAATATATTTAAGCAGATTTATGGTATGGAGGTGTACCTCGTCAAACTACCGAAAAGTATTCGCATCCAGGTAACTAGATTCAGAACAAGCAACAATAGACTACCAATAAATGTTGGTAGATACACAGGTGTAAACAGAGAAGATCGTCTTTGTAGCAAGTGTATTGCTAATTTTGTAGGAGATGAATTTCATGTCCTATTCGAATGTACTAACGAGGAAATTGTAAGGCTGCGGGATATGTATATCCAGAAATACTACACAATTAGGCCAACGCATTTTAAGTATGTTGCGTTAATGCAAAGTACCAGTGTGAATGTTTTGAAGAACTTGTCATTATTCATCAGATCAATTTTGAGCATGTTTAGATAAACTAACAAGTATATCTGATTATTAGTTATCTTTATTTATATTTTTCTATGTGTCACTTAGTTTTGGAAATTGACAATTGGATTCCTCCTAACTTTTAGTTTACGTAGTACTTATCTGTATGTGCATGTATGCACACTTATCTTATTGGTATCGTTTGAAATGTCCTGCCAAATGTATTGTATCTTGTAGGAGCTGTGCTCCATACTTTATTTATAAAGTCTGAGCAATAATAAATTCTATTCTATTCTATTCTATTCACACACACACACTCACACTGCCACACACACACACACACACACACACACACACACACACTGTCACACACACACACACACACACACACACACTGACACACACACTGTCACACACACACACTGCCACACACTGTCACACACACACACACACTGTCACACACACACACACTGCAACACACACTGTCACACACACACTGCCACACACTGTCACACACACACACTGTCACACACACACTGCCACACACACACACTGTCACACACACACTGTCACACACACACTGCCACACACACTGTCACACACACACACTGTCACACACACACACACACTGCCACACACACTGTCACACACACACTGCCACACACACTGTCACACACGCACACTGTCACACACACACTGCCACACACACTGCCACACACACACAGTCACACACACACTGCCACACACACTGCCACACACACTGTCACACACACACTGCCACACACACACTGTCACACACACTGCCACACACACACTGCCACACACACTGCCACACACACTGTCACACACACACTGCCACACACACACTGTCACACACACAGTCACACACACACTGCCACACACACTGTCACACACACACTGCCACACACACACTGCCACACACACACACAGTCACACACACACTGCCTCACACACACTGCCACACACACACACTGTCACACACACACACACCATACATAGCAAAGACACCCACAAGGTACTATACTAATGCTTGTTGTGTCGGTGACTATTGATATTTTTATAACATTATAGTAGCCGCACGTTAAGTTGGCGAAAATGTGGCCCCTTCACTCCCCCCTTCCGAATGCACGGGGTTGGCTGAGGTGTTGGGTGTTGGGGCTTCAGGGCAGAACTTGGAGTAAGGCATTCTCACCCAACACCCAACACCTCAGCCAATCCCGTGCATTCGGAAGGGGGGAGTGCAGCCACATTTTCGCCAACTTAACGTGTGGCGACTAGTATGAGCCCCTTAAATATTGTGCCCTCTCTCCCCCTAAGCAATACCTAGCAAGACCTCCCTTCCTTCCTTCCTTCCTTCCTTCTTTCCCTCCTTCCTTACTTCCTTCCTTTTTTCCCTCCTTCCTTCCTTCCTTCCTTCCCTCCTTCCTTCCTTCCTTCCTTCCTTCCTTCCTTCTTTCCCTCCTTCCTTCCCTCCTTCCTTCCTTGCCTCCTTCCTTACTTCCTTCCTTCTTTCCCTCCTTCCTTCCTTGCCTCCTTCCTTCCTTCCTTCCTTCCTTCTTTCCTTCCTTCCCTCCTTCCTTCCTTCCTTGCCTCCTTCCTTCCTCCCTTCCCTCCTTCCTTCCTTCCTTGCCTCCTTCCTTCCTTCCCTCCCTCCTTCCTTCCTTCCTTCCTTCCCTCCTTCCTTGCCTCCCTTCCCTCCTTCCTTCCTTCTTTTATTCATTCCTTCATTCTCTCCAGGGGCAATAAACACACACCTTGGCAGGGTTCTCGGCAGTCAGGTCATCTAAGGTCAGGCTCGTTAGGTGGGCGGCATCCTTGAGCGACCACGAACCATCAAACTGTTGCAGACTCACCACCTCCATCAGACCCGAGGCAACACCAACACCACCACCACCATCACCACCAGCAACAGCAGTACAGTCCTCATACATGCTATTGGTATGTATTAGAAGGGGGAGGGTGTTAGTGTATGCATCACCACCATCAACACCATCATCATCATCATCAACACTAACACCAGCAGTACAGTCATCATATATGCTATTGGTACATATTACAAGAAGGGGGGGAGGGAGGAAGGGGAGGGTGTTAGCGTATATATAACATGACAACAGACAATTTCATATTAACCCCTTGAGGCCCAGAACGTAATTTTCATTGTAATTTGGGTACCATAAGACAATTTTTAGTGACTATAAGCAGTATTTTATAGATATGACCTGTTTAGTATCCCTGTCGACTATTGAATTTGGTATATTCAGTTACTTTTCGTAATTTTACGGTTCGATAACAGACAATTTCATATAGAAAAGGAAAGATCTGGGCGTGCAGGGGTCAAGATAGGATGAAATTTTTGCCTCGGTAAAAATAAATTAAAAAAAGGCATATGGTAGAAATACAAGGATATAATACTAACCTGTCCGGGGAGTGTTCTGTGTCCACATTAGCGGCACCAAAGAGGGAAGCCTGCAGACAGCCGCCGCCATGAAGCGATTCGGTAAAGGTGCTGGAAGGTGCTAGGGACGAAGGTGCTAGGGATAAAGGGACGGCACTAGCACTTGCGGTTTGCGGTATGCTGTCATAACTGAAGCCCCGGTGTGGTGTTGCGCTGCATGATTGTGGTGGTAAGCTCTGATGATAAGGTAATGGTGGAGAACAAAAACTACGTCTTATTAAATTGTTGAACATGCCTGCACTATTTGATCCACTGCTTACACTACATGGATCTTCACAAATAGCACTTGGTCTGCAATTACTATGAGAGAAACAACATTAAAAGTATATCACTGCACATATTACAGTCAGTCAGAGGTTAGTGAAGTTAGTTAGTTAGAGTTAGTCAAAGGTTGTCATGCTTCACCCATCCACCCAGCCCTGAACTATACTGCTTCACCCATCCACCCAGCCCTGAACTATACTGCCCCACCCATCCACCCAGCCCTGAACTATACTGCTCCACCCATCCACCCAGCCCTGAACTATACTGCTTCACCCATCCACCCAGCCCTGAACTATACTGCCCCACCCATCCACCCAGCCCTGAACTATACTGCTCACCCATACACCCAGCCCTGAACTATACTGCTTCACCCATCCACCCAGCCCTGAACTATACTGCTTCACCCATCCACCCAGCCCTGAACTATACTGCTTCACCCATCCACCCAGCCCTGAACTATACTGCCCCACCCATCCACCCAGCCCTGAACTATACTGCTCCACCCATCCACCCAGCCCTGAACTATACTGCCCCACCCATCCACCCAGCCCTGAACTATACTGCCCCACCCATCCACCCAGCCCTGAACTATACTGCTCAACCCATCCACCCAGCCCTGAACTATACTGCTTCACCCATCGACCCAGCCCTGAACTATACTGCTTCACCCATCCACCCAGCCCTGAACTATACTGCTCCACCCATCCACCCAGCCCTGAACTATACTGCTTCACCCATCCACCCAGCCCTGAACTATACTGCTTCACCCATCCACCCAGCCCTGAACTATACTGCTTCACCCATCCACCCAGCCCTGAACTATACTGCCCCACCCATCCACCCAGCCCTGAACTATACTGCTTCACCCATCCACCCAGCCCTGAACTATACTGCTTCACCCATCCACCCAGCCCTGAACTATACTGCTCCACCCATCCACCCAGCCCTGAACTATACTGCCCCACCCATCCACCCAGCCCTGAACTATACTGCTCCACCGATCCACCCAGCCCTGAACTATACTGCCCCACCAATCCACCCAGCCCTGAACTATACTGCCCCACCCATCCACCTAGCCCTGAACTATACTGCTCCACCCATCCACCCAGCCCTGAACTATACTGCCCCACCCATCCACCCAGCCCTAAACTATACTGCTTCACCCATCCACCCAGCCCTGAACTATACTGCCCCACCCATCCACCCAGCCCTGAACTAAACTGCCCCACCCATCCACCCAGCCCTGAACTATACTGCCCCACCCATCCACCCAGCCCTAAACTATACTGCTCCACCCATCCACCCAGCCCTGAACTATACTGCCCCACCCATCCACCCAGCCCTGAACTATACTACCCCACCCATCCACCCAGCCCTGAACTATACTGCCCCACCCATCCACCCAGCCCTGAACTATACTACCCCACCCATCCACCCAGCCCTGAACTAGACTGCCCCACCCATCCACCCAGCCCTGAACTATACTGCCCCACCCATCCACCCAGCCCTGAACTATACTGCCCCACCCATCCACCCAGCCCTAAACTATACTGCCTCACCCATCCACCCAGCCCTGAACTATACTACCCCACCTATCCACCCAGCCCTGAACTATACTGCCCCACCCATCCACCCAGCCCTGAACTATACTGCCCCACCCATCCACCCAGCCCTGAACTATACTTCCCCACCCATCCACCCAGCCCTGAACTATACTGCTCCACCCATCCACCCAGCCCTGAATTATACTGCTTCACCCATCCACCCAGCCCTGAAGTATACTGCTCCCCCCATCCACCCAGCCCTGAACTATACTGTCCCACCCATCCACCCAGCCCTGAACTATACTGCCCCACCCGTCCACCCAGCCCTGAACTATACTGCCCCACCAATCCACCCAGCCCTAAACTATACTGCTTCACCCATCCACCCAGCCCTGAACTATACTGCTTCACCCATCCACCCAGCCCTGAACTATACTGCTTCACCCATCCACCCAGCCCTGAACTATACTGCTCCACCCATCCACCCAGCCCTGAACTATACTGCCCCACCCATCCACCCAGCCCTGAACTATACTGCTTCACCCATCCACCCAGCCCAGAACTATACTGCCCCACCCATCCACCCAGCCCTGAACTATACTGCTTCACCCATCCACCCAGCCCTGAACTATACTGCTCCACCCATCCACCCAGCCCTGAACTATACTGCCCCACCCATCCACCCAGCCCTGAACTATACTGCTCCACCCATCCACCCAGCCCTGAACTATACTGCTCCACCCATCCACCCAGCCCTGAACTATACTGCCCCACCCATCCACCCAGCCCTGAACTATACTGCTTCACCCATCCACCCAGCCCTGAACTATACTGCTCCACCCATCCACCCAGCCCTGAACTATACTGCTTCACCCATCCACCCAGCCCTGAACTATCCTGCTCCACCCATCCACCCAGCCCTGAACTATACTGCTCCACCCATCCACCCAGCCCTGAACTATACTGCTTCACCCATCCACCCAGTCCTGAACTATACTGCCCCACCCAGCCCTGAACTATACTGCCCCACCTATCCACCCAGCCCTGAACTATACTGCTCCACCCATTCACCCAGCCCTGAACTATCCTGCCCCACCCATCCACCCAGCCCTGAACTATACTGCCCCACCCATCCACCCAGCCCTGAACTATCCTGCCCCACCCATCCACCCAGCCCTGAACTATACTGCTCCACCCATCCACCCAGCCCTGAACTATACTGCTTCACCCATCCACCCAGCCCTGAACTATACTGCCCCACCCATCCACCCAGCCCTGAACTATCCTGCCCCACCCATCCACCCAGCCCTGAACTATACTGCCCCACCCATCCACCCAGCCCTGAACTATACTGCTTCACCCATCCACCCAGTCCTGAACTATACTGCTCCACCCATCCACCCAGCCCTGAACTATACTGCTTCACCCATCCACCCAGCCCTGAACTATACTGCTCCACCCATCCACCCAGCCCTGAACTATACTGCTTCACCCATCCACCCAGCCCTGAACTATACTGCCCCACCCATCCACCCAGCCCTGAACTATCCTGCCCCACCCATCCACCCAGCCCTGAACTATACTGCCCCACCCATCCACCCAGCCCTGAACTATACTGCTCCCCCCATCCACCCAGCCCTGAACTATACTGCTCCCCCCATCCACCCAGCCCTGAACTATACTGCTTCACCCATCCACCCAGCCCTGAACTATACTGCTTCACCCATCCACCCAGCCCTGAGCTATACTGCCCCACCCATCCACCCAGCCCTGAACTATACTGCTCCACCCATCCACCCAGCCCTGAACTATACTGCTTCACCCATCCACCCAGCCCTGAACTATACTGCTTCACCCATCCACCCAGCCCTGAACTATACTGCCCCACTAGACCTGTTCAGAAAACAATTTTTTTCTATTTTTATACCCCCCTGCAAGGTTTCCCATGCTTTTTGACCTGGAAAAGCCGAAAATTACAACCATTTTGAGCTAAAATGTCAGGAACTTTTGCCTCATTGGACCTCAAGATATTAAGCCCGCGACAGTAGAAAAGTGCCTAATTTTGCCTTCCGCCAGACTTTTTTTCACCTGAGACTTTTGTTACAATTGGGATAGAACAACAAATTGGGTATCAAATTGAAGCATTTTTAATATTATTTCTGAAAAAACAATCCAAGTAAACATTCAAGAAAAAAAGACACATCATATCCAAAAAAAAAGCAAAATTTTCTGAAAATTTCATATAAACAGGTCTACAGAGGCATCCATGGATTTGCTGGAGGCATGGGGGCTTACTGGAGTGATCACTGCCCTTGTGTTTGACACAACGGCCAGCAACAGTGGAGTACATCGGGGAGCTGCCAAGCTTCTGGAGCAACAGCTTGACAGGAAGGTGTTCTACCTGGCCTGCAGAAACCACATTCTAGAAGTGCTGGTTGGTGCTGTATGGGAGAATCTGTTTGGCAAGGTCAAGAGCCCAGAGAATCCTTGGTTCAAGCACTTCAAGGACGTTTGGACAGATCTTACCACAGACAACCCTACAACCCTGTCCATCAGACAAAAATGGTTGAATAAAAAGAAGAAAGAGTGCAAGGAAATACTACAGGAAATCCTGAGGTCGGAGAAGCCTCCTAGAGCTGACTACCGTGAGATGGCTGAGCTTACACTGATCGTCCTTGGAGACACGCCTCCCCGCGGAATCCACTGGAGTCGTCCTGGAGCCATTCATCAGGCCAGGTGGATGGCCAGAAACCTGTATTCTATGAAGATGTTCATGTTTGCTGAGCAGCTGGAGTACGATGAAGAAACTGTTGTGAAGCTGGAACGCCTCAACCTCTTCCTAGGACTGTTCTATACACCCATGTGGATGTCATCTACACTTGCTGCAGATGCCCCTGCAAATGATCTGCAGTTCATGAAGGACATGATGAAGTTCAAGAGAACAGATCCAGAGATTGCTCAGGCAGTGCTACAAAAACTTGAAAACCACAAGTGGTACCTGACACAGGAGGTTGTGCCGTTCGCTCTCTTCGGTAGCAGACTCAGTGACAAAGAGAAGCAGGACATTGCTGCCAAGCTGCACGCCACTGAGAAGCCAGATAGCTTCAGACGAGGGAAACCTATGTTCCCTCAGGTTACAGCCAAGACGACTCTGGCTGATCTAGTTGGTCCAGAGAGTCATCTTCTGCTTGACACCCTTGGCATTGAGTATGACTGGCTTCTGCAACCTGTGGCGACATGGCCAAGGAGTGATGACTACAGCAAGGCCCTGGAATATGTCAGCAATGTAAAAGTAGTGAATGACATTGCTGAGCGAGGAGTCAAGATGATGACTGATTTCGCAAACATCATTACCACAGATTCTCAGCAAAAACAGTACCTTCTTCAAACTGTGGAATACAACCGTGAGCGATTTGATAGCTTCATGAAGCAAACTCTGAAAAAATGACTGTGAAGTGTCCTTCTGACATAGACAATAGAGTTTTCTGCCACTTGAAAATAGTTTTTAGAGTCTTTGTCACACATTTTTTGATGTCAAGATTGTAATATTTATGAAATTTATATGAAATTTTCACAAAATTTTGCTTTTTTTCTGGATATGGTGTCTTTTTTTCTTGAATGTTTACTTGGATTGTTTTTTCAGAAATAATATTAAAAATGCTTCGATTTGATACCCAATTTGTTGTTCTATCCCAATTGTAACAAAAGTCTCAGGTGAAAAAAAGTCTGGCGGAAGGCAAAATAGGCGCTTTTCTACTGTCGCGGGCTTAATATCTTGAGGTCCAATGAGGCAAAGGTTCCTGACATTTTAGCTCAAAATGGTTGTGATTTTCGGCTTTTCCAGGTCAAAAAGCATGGGAAACCTTGCAGGGGGGTATAAAAATAGGAAAAAATTGTTTTCTGAACAGGTCTACGGCCACCCATCCACCCAGCCCTGAACTATCCTGCCCCACCCATCCACCCAGCCCTGAACTATACTGCCCCACCCATCCACCCAGCCCTGAACTATACTGCTTCACCCATCCACCCAGTCCTGAACTATACTGCTCCACCCATCCACCCAGCCCTGAACTATACTGCTTCACCCATCCACCCAGCCCTGAACTATACTGCTCCACCCATCCACCCAGCCCTGAACTATACTGCTTCACCCATCCACCCAACCCTGAACTATACTGCTTCACCCATCCACCCAGCCCTGAACTATACTGCTTCACCCATCCACCCAGCCCTGAACTATACTGCCCCACCCATCCACCCAGCCCTGAACTATACTGCTCCCCCCATCCACCCAGCCCTGAACTATACTGCTTCACCCATCCACCCAGCCCTGAACTATACTGCTCCACCCATCCACCCAGCCCTGAACTATACTGTCCCACCCATCCACCCAGCCCTGAACTATACTGCTTCACCCATCCACCCAGCCCTGAACTATACTGCCCCACCCATCCACCCAGCCCTGAACTATCCTGCCCACCCATCCACCCAGCCCTGAACTATACTGCCCCACCCATCCACCCAGCCCTGAACTATACTGCTCCCCCCATCCACCCAGCCCTGAACTATACTGCTCCCCCCATCCACCCAGCCCTGAACTATACTGCTTACCCATTCACCCAGCCCTGAACTATACTGCTTCACCCATCCACCCAGCCCCGAACTATACTGCCCCACCCATCCACCCAGCCCTGAACTATACTGCTCCACCCATCCACCCAGCCCTGAACTATACTGCTTCACCCATCCACCCAGCCCTGAACTATACTGCTTCACCCATCCACCCAGCCCTGAACTATACTGCCCCACCCATCCACCCAGCCCTGAACTATACTGCTCCACCCATCCACCCAGCCCTGAACTATACTGCTTCACCCATCCACCCAGCCTGAACTATACTGCTTCACCCATCCACCCAGCCCTGAACTATACTGCCCCATCCATCCACCCAGCCCTGAACTATACTGCTCCACCCATCCACCCCGCCCTGAACTATACTGCTTCACCCATCCACCCAGCCCTGAACTATACTGCTTCACCCATCCACCCAGCCTTGAACTATACTGCTCCACCCATCCACCCAGCCCTGAACTATACTGCTTCACCCATCCACCCAGCCCTGAACTATACTACTTCACCCATCCACCCAGCCCTGAACTATACTGCCCCACCCATCCACCCAGCCCTGAACTATACTGCCCCACCCATCCACCCAGCCCTGAACTATACTGCTCCACCCCATCCACCCAGCCGAAACTATACTGCTTCACCCATCCACCCAGCCCTGAACTATACTGCTTCACCCATCCACCCAGACCTGAACTATACTGCTCCACCCATCCACCCAGCCCTGAACTATACTGCTCCACCCATCCACCCAGCCCTGAACTATACTGCTTCACCCATCCACCCAGCCCTGAACTATACTGCCCCACCCATCCACCCAGCCCTGAACTATACTGCTCCACCCATCCACCCAGCCCTGAACTATACTGCTTCACCCATCCACCCAGCCCTGAACTATACTGCTTCACCCATCCACCCAGCCCTGAACTATACTGCTCCACCCATCCACCCAGCCCTGAACTATACTGCCCCACCCATCCACCCAGCCCTGAACTATACTGCTCCCCCCATCCATAGGTGGGCGTTATCGCGATGAAATATCACGATAATTTATCGAGATAATGATATCGGGTTATCGGTTATCCGATAATTATTTTCCCGCGTTATCGATTCATCGGTATCGCCGATACTTTTGGTTCCAAACTAGTGATAATCGATAATTTAATTTTTTTGGTTCCAGTTTAGCACAGGGGCGAGCCGCGCGTGCCTTGGAGGCAGAAATAGGTAGGTCCCAGCTGGGAACCGAACAACGGTAGTGCGGTTTAGTTAGTGCGGAGTCATTAGGGAGCTTTAAAGGGGAGCTGGATAGGTTCATGGATGGGGATGAAAGGTGGATGTAGGTAGTGTTAGGTGACAGGAACTACCACGTGTAGGCCTCTTGGCCTCTTGTAGCTTCCTTATTTTCTTATGTTCTTATGTAACGGTCTAAACCCAGCTAACCGTCTTGACGTCTTCTCAAAACGTTCGCTCAGCTTCAGTCTCTCACCAGCTGTCGGACGGGGAGGTGTTGCTCCTGCGCGCTCCCGGTTTTACGCGTTCTTTGATGATTTTTTTCCCTATGTTCCCGTGCTTCTTCCGTTCTAATTTTTTGTGCACGTGTATATGAATGTATGTACTATTCGGTGCTATTCTTTAATATCCGTTTATTAACGTTTTGAACACTTACGCCCCTATTCTAAACTGATCCTATTTTTATTGTAATTTAGTAGTGCTTTACTATTTTATTGTATTATAGTATTGAATTAGTGATAGCGTCGCAAGAGACTGTGCCCGCATCAAACCAAAGAGACTCAGCGGAGTCTATTGACTCTGAGCTCACTGAGGCTGAGCCTCAGTCACCCTGGCCATTCCTTGGCAAGTGGGTGAAGTACAAGAAGATGGTTGGTGACAGCTACATCTTCCAGCGCTTGTCCTGCCTCCCTAAGATCACTGAAATTTTCTAGATCACTAGATCAAGATCACTGAAAAGATTTCTTATTTAAAATATCAATATCGTTATCGCTAGTATTGGAATTTTGGATTTATCGATTTATCGGGCGATAAATTTATCGCCAGTTATCGATTATCGGTTATCGTTATCGATTTATCGGTTATCGTGATAAATTTTTTCTTTATCACGCCCACCTATGCCCCCATCCACCCAGCCCTAAACTATCCTGCTTCACCCATCCACCTAGTTAAGAAAGTCACAACCTCACCCGCCCAGCCCGGCACAACACCGCCTCACCCGCCCAACACCACAACACCCACCTGTCCGTCCTGGCTCTGTGGCGCAGGCAGCACTCGGGTTCCAGCCTAGTGGAGGTGGTGGCGCTCTGCTGCTCCTGCCACGCCACCAACACAAGCATTGCATTCAGTCTCTAATAACCACACAAACACTTCAAAAAATCCTTCCAATAAATTCAACATGAAAACCTTCCACTAAAAACTGTCCTCAACTTTAACCCCTTGAGACCCAGAACGTAATCTTCATTGTAATTTGGGCACCATTAGACTATTTTTTATTGACTATAAGCAATATTTTAATAGATATGACCTGTTTAGTATCCTTGTCCACTAACTAGTTTGGTATATTCAGTTACTTTTCGAAATTTGATGGCTAACAACAGATGATTTTATATAGCCAAGGAAAGATCTGGGCGTGAAGGGGTGAAAACATCAACAAAGAATTGGTTCTCACTTTGAAGTTGGCAAAGAATTTACCCTTTTACCTCTAACATTTTCAGACTTATTAGAGGAGATTTGCAACACTAACTTTCAATGAATTATGTTATTTGTTATTTCACTATATCATGCCATCAATCATTACAAGTTTTAATAAATCCATGAAACTATACTGCTTCACCCATCCACCCAGCCCTGAACTATACTGCCCCACCCATCCCTGAACTATACTGCTTCACCCATCCACCCAGCCCTGAACTATACTGGAGTCAGTCTCTATAACCACACAAACACTTCAAAATATCCTTCCAATAAATTAAATTCAACATGAAAACCTTACACTAAAAACTGTCCTCAACTTTAACCCTTTGAGACCCAGAATGTAATTTTCATTGTAATTTGGGTACCATTAGACAATTTTTTATTGAATAATCATTTGCATCATACCTATAAGCATTGAAATCCTTAATAAATCATACCATTATGTATTAGTTTCAATAAATCCTGCCATTCAGCATAACTTTTTTTTTTTTTTTTTTTTTTTTTTTACATCACAAAGGACTGGTCAAGGGCACAACAAAAAGAGATAACACAAATCCTGCTTAGTTGTCAGTCCCTATAAAGAAGACAGTAAGTGAATAAAAAAAAATAAGAAAAGAGGGGTGGGCCAATTTAGTTCGGGAGGTGTCTTGTTACTCTCTACCCTAAGCCCCTTCACCCACACACCTGCAACTGGTAATTATCCTCATGTAGTACGTATACTAGCTGGCCTCCGGAGGATTGACGTCAAGTTGCCGCTGCTTGTCACTACTGATGTAATACTACATCAAGATAATCATATAACTGTTGTTTCAAAATGTTTACACTTTGAAATATTCAATTCTTGAAATTCTGTACATTAATTTTCAACATAGTAAATTATCCCGTCTGAAAATACACCAGCTGGAATACACTCCGGAAGGCTGACGGAGGTAAATTTGCCGCCGGCGGCCGCCGTTCGCCGCTCTACGGCCTACGTCGGCCAGCCGGTGATGGTTAGCTGGGGTGGAGAGACCCGATAAGTCTATAGATCCTGATAAAAAGAGTGGTTTGAAATCTCACCGGGAGACACGGGCGGGCTGGGAATCTTTTTTTCCACTATAGGTTTGCAAAAGTGGGTGGGGCATATAGCGACGAATGGGCAGGGCCACCTCTCTCGCTCTCTCAGGCGTGGGTGGTAGGGGGGGGAGGCGTTGGTGGTGGGGGGGAGGGGGTGTAGTAAGACGAGAAGTTACAGGGAAGGAAAGGAGGAAGGTAGAGAGAGAGAAGTGTTGGGGAAGAGAGAAAGGGAGGAGGGTGAGTTAGTCGAGAAGCTATATACAAAGGTATACCAAAAAAACTCCCGTGTTTTTTTTTATATTTATGTATATAGCGCACCGAAGAAGAAGAGTATATACTATCGCAAGTAATGCAGATAAATTAACACGTCAAAGATTACTGACTGATTATGATGAATGATGACACACACATAAAGTCATCAAAAGACATAAATATAATTTTATAAATACAGATCATAGACAAACAAAGACACACACAAAAATCAAACATAAATAAAGTAATAAAATATGACAGGGAAAATTAATAAAAAATATATATCTATGACAATATTAATAAATCGATGAATTAAAACAAGACTATATATAAAGCAAGGAAAAGGAGGAAAATTAACATAAGGACACAAACATTCTCCTCCTCTTCCTCCCCCCTCCTTCTCTTCCTCCTCCCTCCCTCTCACACACCTCCTACTCCTTCTCCTTAATTACCTCCTTTCAGGGGCGGACTGGCCATATATGGACAAACGGGACATTTCCCGTTGGGCTGCTGGGTCGTGTGGGCCGGTCTGAGAAGGGAAAAAAAAGTAATAAAATCTTTAAAATATTTTTAAAGGAAAATGAATAAATAAATTAAGGAGTGGAAATGAAATATCTGAAGAATAAGGTAAAACTAAAAATAAATGAGAGAGAGAGAGTTACTCAGCTGAGAGAGAAAGAGATGACGACTGACGTGAGATCGGAAAGATCAAAAAGTCTCGAGTATGCATGCTTACACTCGACACGAGTCAACTTTCAAGATTCTCAATAGAGTCGTCTAAGTTTTTGTTTTCAGACTTCTTGTATTTCATATACGTTAACCGAGCGAGTATATATGCTATGCATGTCAGTGCACACACTGGGACGATACCATATCTAAAATGCATTATATGGGCATTCAATCAATCAATCATTGGGGGCATACGCCGGGGGGCGAGTCGCCTCGCCCACCCTACGAGCGACTCCCGGGGGTCACCACGCGCGAGTTCCCATGCAGGCTCCTTTCCCATACCAAGCAGCTCTCGACAAGAAACATCAACTTGCCCCAGCCACGAGCCTTGTGGGCGCCCCCTTGGCCTCCTCCACGCCGGATTGTCTCTTACAGATACAACCCGATGGGAAGGATCGGTTTCAGGGTAGCGTGCCACATGCCCATATAGCCGAAGTTGGCGCTGACGGACTATGCAGGTAATAGGCCTCGATTCAGTCTCATGGTGCAATCGCTGATTTGACACGTATACTGCGGTCTGCTGAGCCAAAACAAGCCGATCAGCTGATCAGGCGAGATCTGAGTCTGCGCTTACTACGTCACAACCAATCACAGCGCGTTCCGCCGTGTTGTGATATTTTGGCCCAAAAAAAAACATATATTTCATTTATGGTGCATTTCTCAGCAAAAAGAATATGAGTACAGTGATATGTAGCCTATATTGCACCCAAAGCTTCATAATACTCCGTGTTTTAGGTGTGAATAAACGGGTCCATTCCGCTTCTATTGATATTCTCCATGTAAAAAGTTTTCTTGCAAAATATTAAATAGCGAAGAGTTTAAGTGAATTTAATATTCACTTAAACTCTTCGCTATTTAATATTTTGCGAGAAAACTTCAATCAATCAATCATTGGGGGCATACGCCGGGGGGCGCGTCGCCTCGCCCACCCTACGACGCCACTCCCGGGGGTCACCACGCGCGAGTTCCCATGCAGGCTCCTTTCCCATACCAAGCAGCTCTCGACAAGAAACATCAACTTGCCCCAGCCATGAGCCTTGTGGGCGCCCCCTTGGCCTCCTCCACGCCGGATTGTCTCTTACAGATACAACCCGATGGGAAGGATCGGTTTCAGGGTAGCGTGCCACATGCCCATATAGCCGAAGTTGGCGCTGACGGACTATGCAGGTAATAGGCCTAAATTCAGTCTCACGGTGCAATCGCTGATTTGACACGTAATCATCCCAGCGATACCCCATGATTCTGCGAAGACACTTATTACCAAAGGCATTGATTCGTCTCTTCAAGTCACTATTTAGTGTCCATGTCTCACAACCATATAGAGTAAGACAGGGATCACAAGCGACTTGAAGATCCGGATCTTTGTCCTCCTGCACAGGTACCGACAACGCCAAATACTCCCGCTGAGCGAGTCCATAACACCGTGGGCTATGCCAATCCGCCGTAAGACTTCTTGACGTGACCCGCCGTCATTATGGACTGCGCTACCAAGGTATGTAAAACTTTCCAAGATCTCAATGTCCTCGCCACACGCATGAACAGACTGTACTGCTTCATCTAGTAAGTCTCCAAATACCTGGACCTTGGTCTTGAGCCAGGAGACCTCAAGTCCCAAAGGCTTTGCCTCCTTGTGCAGCGCCTCGAGAGCCATCACCAGGACCTCCAGCGACTCAGCAAAGATTACTGCATCATCGGCAAAAACAAGATCAGTGATCTTGGTGTTGCCGATGGATGCTCCACAATCACTTTGATCTACAACCTTGTCCAATACCCAGTCCATACAAGCGTTGAAAAGTGATGGGGCAAGGACGCACCCTTGCCTCACTCCTGTATTCACAGGAAAGAAGCTGGATACACCTGCCCCACACCTCACAGCACTCTCAGTCCCAGAATACAGACCAATTATCAAACCAATAGTCCTTGCAGGAATCCCTCGAAGTCGCAGAAGATCCCAGAGTGACTCACGATGCACTGAGTCAAACGCCTTCTTGAGATCAACATAGGCTGCAAGCATCCCCTGTCGAAACTCACGTCGGCGTTCCACCAGGACACGAAGCGCTAGGATACGGTCCGTTGTTGACTTACCAGGCGTGAACCCAGACTGCTAAGGTCTCTGATGCTTCACCAGATGACTGCAAATTCGTGTCAGCAATAGATGGGCAAGCACCTTGCCTGGTACGCTGAGCAGTGTAATACCGCGGTAATTGTTGCAGTCCTGACGGTCCCCTTTCCCTTTCCAGATAGGGACGACCAGCCCCCTTTTCCAGTCAGGAGGAATGGTACCTGATTGCCACACGGGAAAACTTGTTCATGCATATTTCTTGAAAGTCTCATAATGACCTTTCTTTAGTATTTTTTACGGTTTTTTATTTGATAATAATTATATAACAAGCATTTCCGAAGATAACAGTATATCTTTTATAGCTACTGATAAACATATATTTGGTAGGGGAAAATTACCATAAGCTGGCAAACACGGGCGGTGTGACGATATAAAGAGTTGCCAATATAAAGGGTTGCATGGCCCCTACTGCGCATGCGCGGAAAAGCGCAACTTTATTTATCGTTGATACGGCGATATATTTGGTTGCCTGATAAATAGTGTCACCAAAACACAAGTATTTATTTTCTCATGTAGGTCATTTATCTATACTAGTCAGTGATAACTTCGATCATAGACCACTATACAGTGGTATATATGTATGGTTCTTTACAGCTTATTTACCATGTAGCTATGTGGCGATGAATGTGGTACCCTGATAAATAGTGTCACCAAAACACAAGTTATATTATTTTCTCATGTAGGTCATTCATTTATACTAGTCAGTGATAACTTCGATCATAGACCACTGTGGTACAGATACAGTGGTATATATGCTTCTTTACATCTTATTTACCATGTAGCTATGTGGCGATGAATGTGGTACCCTGATAAATAGTGTCACCAAAACACAAGTATATTATTTTCTCATGTAGGTCATTTATTTATACTAGTCAGTGATAACTTCGATCATAGCCACTGTGTACAGATACGTGGTATATATGGTTCTTTACATCTTATTTACCATGTAGCTATGTGGCGATGAATGTGGTACCCTGATAAATAGTGTCACCAAAACCAAGTCATATTATTTTCTCATGTAGGTCATTTATTTATACTAGTCAGTGATAACTTCTATCATAGACCACTATACAGTGGTATATATGGTTCCTTACATCTTATTTACATGTAGCTATGTGGCGATGAATGTGGTACCCTGATAAATAGTGTCACCAAAACACAGTCATATTATTTTCTCATGTAGGTCATTTATTTATACTAGTCAATGATAACTTCGATCATAGACCACTGTGGTACAGATACAGTGGTATATATGGTTCTTTACATCTTATTTACATGTAGCTATGTGCGATGAATGTGGTACCCTGATAAATAGTGTCACCAAAACCAAGTCATATTATTTTCTCATGTAGGTCATTTATTTATACTAGTCAGTGATAACTTCGATCATAGACCACTGTGGTACAAATACAGTGGTATATATGCTTCTTTACATCTTATTTACCATGTAGCTATGTTGCGATGAATGTGGTACCCTGATAAATAGTGTCACCAAAACCAAGTCATATTATTTTCTCATGTAGGTCATTCATTTATACTATTCAGTGATAACTTCGATCATAGACCACTGTGGTACAATACAGTGGTATATATGCTCTTTACATCTTATTTACCATGTAGCTATGTGGCGATGAATGTGGTACCCTGATAAATAGGGTCACCAAAACCAAGTCATATAATTTTCTCATGTAGGTCATTCATTTATACTATCAGTGATAACTTTGATCATAGACCACTGTGGTACAGATACAGTGGTATATATGCTTCTTTACATCTTATTTACCACGTAGCTATGTGGCGATGAATGTGGTACCCTGATAAATAGTGTCACCAAAACACAAGTCATATTATTTTCTCATGTAGGTCATTTATTTATACTAGTCAGTGATAACTTCGATCATAGACCACTGTGGTACAGATACAGTGGTATATATGGTTCTTTATATCTTATTTACCTTGTAGCTATGTGGCGATGAATGTGGTACCCTGATAAATAGTGTCACCAAAACACAAGTCATATTATTTTCTCATGTAGGTCATTCATTTATACTAGTCAGTGATAACTTCGATCATAGACCACTATACAGTGGTATATATGGTTCTTTACATCTTATTTACCATGTAGCTATGTGGCGATGAATGTGGTACCCTGATAAATAGTGTCACCAAAACACAAGTCATATTATTTTCTCATGTAGGTCATTCATTTATACTAGTCAGTGATAACTTCGATCATAGACCACTGTGGTACAGATACAGTGGTATATATGCTTCTTTATATCTTATTTACCATGTAGCTATGTGGTGATGAATGTGGTAGGCCTACCCTGATAAATAGTGTCACCAAAACCCAAGTCATATTATTTTCTCATGTAGGTCATTCATTTATACTAGTCAGTGATAACTTCGATCATAGACCACTGTGGTACAGATACAGTGGTATATATGCCTCTTTACATCTTATTTACCATGTAGCTATGTGGCGATGAATGCGGTACCCTGATAAATAGTGTCACCAAAACCCAAGTCATATTATTTTCTCATGTAGGTCATTCATTTATACTAGTCAGTGATAACTTCGATCATAGGACCACTTGGGTACAATACAGTGGTATATATGCTTCTTTACATCTTATTTACCATGTAGCTATGTGGCGATGAATGTGGTACCCTGATAAATAGTGTCACCAAAACACAATTCATATTATTTTCTCATGTAGGTCATTTATTTATACTAGTCAGTGATAACTTCGATCATAGACCACTATACAGTGGTATATATGGTTCCTTACATCTTATTTACGTGTCACCAAAACACAATTCATATTATTTTCTCATGTAGGTCATTCATTTATACTAGTCAGTGATAACTTCGATCATAGACCACTGTGGTACAGATACAGTGGTATATATGGTTCTTTATATCTTATTTACCATGTAGCTATGTGGCGATGAATGTGGTACCCTGATAAATAGTGTCACCAAAACACAATTCATATTATTTTCTCATGTAGGTCATTTATTTATACTAGTCAGTGATAACTTCGATCATAGACCACTGTGGTACAGATACAGTGGTATATATGCTTCTTTACATCTTATTTACCATGTAGCTATGTGGCGATGAATGTGGTACTTCCCTGATAAATAGGGTCACCAAAACACAAGTTATATTATTTTCTCATGTAGGTCATTTATTTATACTAGTCAGTGATAACTTCGATCATAGACCACTATACAGTGGTATATATGGTTCTTTACATCTTATTTACCATGTAGCTATGTGGCGATGAATGTGGTAGGCCTACCCTGATAAATAGTGTCACCAAAACACAAGTCATATTATTTTCTCATGTAGGTCATTTATTTATACTAGTCAGTGATAACTTCGATCATAGGCCACTGTGGTACAGATACAGTGGTATATATGCTTCTTTATATCTTATTTACCATGTAGCTATGTG
Source organism: Chionoecetes opilio (assembly GCA_016584305.1). Classification (NCBI taxonomy): domain Eukaryota; kingdom Metazoa; phylum Arthropoda; class Malacostraca; order Decapoda; family Majidae; genus Chionoecetes; species Chionoecetes opilio. Next base: position 215,634 of record JACEEZ010023784.1, on the reverse strand, counting down.
GCGATGAATGTGGTACCCTGATAAATAGTGTCACCAAAACACAAGTCATATTATTTTCAAATGTAGGTCATTTATTTATACTAGTCAGTGATAACTTCGATCATAGGCCACTGTGGTACAGATACAGTGGTATATATGCTTCTTTACATCTTATTTACCATGTAGCTATGTGGCGATGAATGTGGTACCCTGATAAATAAGGAAACCAAAACACATGTTATATTATTTTCTCATGTAGGTCATTTATTTATACTAGTCAGTGATAAATTCGATCATAGACCACTATACAGTGGTATATATGGTGCCTTACATCTTATTTACCATGTAGCTATGTGGCGATGAATGTGGTACCCTGATAAATAGTGTCACCAAAACACAAGTCATATTATTTTCTCATGTAGGTCATTTATTTATACTAGTCAGTGATAACTTCGATCATAGACCACTGTGGTACAGATACAGTGGAATATATGGTTCTTTACATCTTATTTACCATGTAGCTATGTGGCGATGAATGTGGTACCCTGATAAATAAGGAAACCAAAACACATGTTATATTATTTTCTCATGTAGGTCATTTATTATACAATTGGTATACATTGTCAAACAAATATTCACCCAGGGAGCAGTGTTTCAGTGCATATTTGTGCAGTGTAGCTACTCGGGCCAAGGGTAGCTGGTCAGATCGCTACACCGACGTGGATGCCTGGCTTATTTGTTCTTATTACTATGGAAATCCATTCTGTATTGCCTTGACACTAATACAATATATAAAGTAGTCAACCAGGAACATACTTGTCGATAATGACACACAGACGTTGTATTCTTACTGTTAAATATGCCTTTTTCTGTGTCACCCTTCCCGCGCATGCCTCCGACGTGGATGGGTGAACATGATATGATTTACACATAATAACGCGTCGTTTTGTACAAATACTTAGCCCACCTGTACAATACTGATTATTCAATGTACGACCAAAGTTAAAGCAGGGAACGTTACTGTATTATTACAAACAGGAGCACAAACCTGCCATGGTGTCCTCGTCCCTTGCAGCTTGTGCCAGGTGCACCAAAACACCCGTATATGTTCATATATATCTAACCACTGGGCTTGTGTCTGGTATGCAGCGATTGTTCAAGTCTTCTTCTATCATGGACAGCCTTATAGTGTACGGACACTTATCATTTATGACATAATTTGCCATATTGCTGGCTTGGGGCGGTGGTCGGTGCGAGAGCGGGCCAGGCAGCAACACTAAGAACCAAATTATCTCATGTAAACACCACTGTTGGGCGAGTATCTTGATGACAGCAATAGATGAGGCATTCTTCTATTGTGGGATGCCTCATTTGGTGAAGGATAGCATTGTTTAACTGATTTTAGACGATATTTCTATTTACCTGATATATTTGGTTTCTCACGCCACCGCGCATGCGCAGTAGGGGCCATGCAACCCTTATATTGGCACTCTATGCACAGCGGCAAGTGGAAAGTTTTGGTCCAGCTTTCTAAAACGGCGGCATATTTGGCTTGAAACCGCTACCTAGTAGATCGTGACGTCAGTGCAAGACAGCTATTGACTGTAGGAAGTATTATAGATCCATGTTTTTTTTATGAATTACGCAGAAATATATTTAGCTCTGAACCCCCAACAACAAGTTGTCAAGCGACGCTGAATAAGTTCGAAGTCAGGCCAACTGCCCAGGATCTAACCTGCTGATTCCTCTGCATACTGCACCTTCGGGGCACTAGAGGCTGTGGCACCACAACCTGCAGGGCCCCATCAAACCCCCAACAACAAGTTCCCGGCTCCCCTGCATCGCCACCGTGTGTGCCCTGTCCCCTGACCCTCCGTGCCCTGGTGCAGGATACTCCCGCACACCATTGACCACTAGCTGCTGCAGTGTCCACGCCTCCACGCCCACCCTGCTGTACCAACCAGACCACACGTGAGTACAAACACTTCTGGCCTCCTAGGGGGTGGAGGGACAGTTAGCTATAATTTCGGTATTGCACACTAAAAACTGTAAGTTTAGTTTACATCATCGTGTAGATTCCATTCTTTTGAACCCCATTTCTCAGGGTGCAATTGAAGGTCACCACCCTATGCGGCCGCCGTCCCCATGCGGCCGCCCGTATCAATCAATCATTGGGGGCATACGCCGGGGGGCGCGTCGCCTCGCCCACCCTACGACGCCACTCCCTAGGGTCACCACGCGCGAGTTCCCATGCAGGCTCCTTTCCCATACCAAGCAGCTCTCGACAAGAAACATCAACTTGCCCCAGCCACGAGCCTTGTGGGCGCCCCCTTGGCCTCCTCCACGCCGGATTGTCTCTATCAGATACAACCCGATGGGAAGGATCGGTTTCAGGGTAGCGTGCCACATGCCCATATAGCCGAAGTTGGCGCTGACGGACTATGCAGGTAATAGGCCTCGATTCAGTCTCATGGTGCAATCGCTGATTTGACACGGAATCATCCCAGCGATACCCCATGATTCTGCGAAGACACTTATTGCCCGTATGATCCACATATATAGAGGGCAGTCGCGCGGGGCAAACTTTTGTTATACGTATATGTTTATTGTACGTTATGTTTAACATATATCAAGTATAGACGTCCAGCCTCTGGCCCCTTTGCTTTTGGCTCAGTTCTTGCGGCTGGAACGTGACAGATTGCCACGTTCCAGCCAATTAACTCATTACGTGAATTACTCATTAAGGGCTTGTTCTATGCAAAATATTTGTTTAACAGACCCCCGTTGATTTTGACAGCACTACTTGCATGTCGAATTTCAGCTCAATCCGACAATAATTAGGAGTAGTTTACGCTTATTATTCATTAAGGGCTTGTTTTACGCAAAACGTTTCTTCCGACGACCCCCATTGATTTTGACAGCACTACTTGCACGTCAAATTTCAGCTCAATCCGATAATATTTAGGAGTAGTTATACACTTTTTGGCGGAAACTTGGTTCCACGGGTCTTATGGTAAGCGACAGCGAGCTTCGCTCGCTGTCAATAACTATATGTTAAACATAAGATATGGCATAAGTTACTAACCTAACCTCACTATAACCCCTAAAAGTTACTGACCTAACCTCACTCTAACCCCTAAAAGTTACTGACCTAACCTCACTATAACCCCCTAAAAGTTACTAACCTAACCTCACTATAACCCCTAAAAGTTACTAACCTAACCTCACTATAACCCCTAAAAGTTACTAACCTAACCCTACCATAACCCCCTAAACGTTACTAACCTAACCTCACTATAACCCCCTAAAAGTTACTTATATTGCCGTAAGCGGCCGCATTGGGCAGACACCCAATTGAATAGTAATATCAATACATATAGCTACTACCGAAATGTACCGTTATTTTAGCCAGAAACGGGTAAGTTAGGATAATTCAGGGTAAATAAGCAGTTTCAACCAATACTCCCAGAGCCAAGAAAGCCAGGAATACCCAAAAACATTTCGGGGTAAATTTTGCAGATGAACACCGAACTTCCTTTGGTGGACGAAACAATTTTTTTCTGGTGAGTTTTGATGTGTTTTGAATGAATCTGCTAACCGATTCTGTCGCAAATCAAATTATTATTTTTTTTTTGCTAAAATGACAAAAAACAAACAAATTGAACCTAACCTAACCTAACCGATACCTAACCTAGCCTAACCTTTAACTAAAAAAAACAAAAAAAAAACTAACCTTTATCTAACAAAAAAAAGAAAAAAATTGCGATAGAAACGTTAGCAGATTAATTAAAACACATCAAAACTCACCAGAAAAAAATTGTTTCATCCACCAAAGTGAATTCGGTGTTCATCTGGAATAATACTCATTGTGGTCTCAAAAGTAAGTATTGGGCGACATTCTGACCATTGAAATAACCGTCACTTATCAGTATTTTAGGTAGTATTCCAGTTTGACACCGAATTCATTTTGGTGAACGAAACACATTTTTTCTGGTGAGTTTTGATGTTATGAATTAATCTGCTAACGTTTCTATCGCAATTTTGTTATTTTTTTTGTTAGATAAAGGTTAGTTTTTTTTTTCTTTTTTTTTCTGTTGTAAATCTTCTTCCTTTCTTTTTTCAGTTAGATAAAAGTTAGGTTTATTTTGTTTATTTTTTGTTCACTTTTATTGTTCATTTTTTGTTCACTTTTATTGTTAATTTTTTGTTCACTTTTATTGTTCATTTTTTGTTCATTTTTACTGTTCATTTTTTGTTCACTTATTTTGTTATACATAGGTTCGCTTAGGTTCAATTTTTTTTTTATGTCATTTTTGTTGCAAATCTCTAAAAAAAATAGTTATTTGCGACATAAACGGTTACCGTAGATAACAGTGAAGTCGCCACCTACAGTGAAGTCGCCAGGCGCCAAATATTACGAATTATAGCATTACTACTGATTTTTATGTGCCACTGAAGATGTTACACAGTAGTTTATATCATGGCTGTATAATCTACCCTGTTTCAGCGTTGTTTTATGCTTTGTATCTACAAATATAACTTACGCATTTTGCTTCTCACGTTTTTCTTCGCGCGATGACAGACAGTAAACAGTAGCCTTTCGGGCGACAGGACACAAGACTTGCCAGATCTTTCAAACTTGAATAGAACTTATTTTCACGTTGGCAGAGGAATTTTTATATATCCAAGCATCTTCCGCAGCTAATATATATAGAGACTTGTTTTACTTTACCTCTAATTTCCCTGAATTCCCCAGAGTGGCGACTCAACTGTTGGGTTAAAATACTAGCTGGCGACTTTACTGTAGTAGGTATAGTGAGGTCGCCACTCGGTTTAATTTTGTCATTTGTTCATTTATAGCCCTAATATGACACAGATGAAAACACAAAATGACACAGACTTTCCAGATAGACCCTTCTAACTTTCCTGAAATCATGGATGTAGAAATGTAAGTATTAACGCCACCACACGTCTGTAAATAACAAAGAAACTTAGAACTGGCGACTTCACTGTTATCTACGGTAGCAGATTAATTGAAAACACATCAAAACTTACCAGAAAAAAATAGTATCGTCCACCAAAGAATGTTGGGTGTTCATCTGGAAATTTACCATATTATAGTTTTGTTGCGATGAAAAAACTGCTCTAAGTCTATATTTAATTTAGTTGGGTATCGCCGTAACATATTTTCTTTATAAATACAGTAAAACCTCTCATATTCGGACTAATTGGGCTAAGGAGTGGTCCGAGTAATGCAAGGATCCGAATAAGGGGGGGGATTAACAGGGTGTAACACGAGTTTCTGCAAATATTGATACAGGTGAAAGAACATGTAATTCTAAGCACAAAATATTCTATAACCATATGCTTTTTGAAGCTTCCTTTAGACGTGAGATGAAGTTAGAAAAATTAGCGCGGCCAGTAATTTTACCATGGCAGGCGGCTGCCGCTCGGTGACATTTTGAATGATTTAATCATAATGTTTACTAGTAATGAAGCATTACATTATCTTATAACAACACAATTGGTATTAATGGACATGTTATTGCTAAATAAGCAGTACATGAGAACAGCAGGGCTGTAATAAACAATACTGTACAAGGCTAAGTGGCAACGCGTCGGGGCGGGGGAGGAAGCAGGGACTAGGCTGCGAGGCCTCACGCCGATCAGCTGAGTCACGTGTTACATCCTACCCCTCCCTGACACAATTCCATGTAGCCTTGTACAGCATTGTTTATTACAGCCCTGCTGTTCTCATGTACTGCTTATTTAGTAATAACATGTCCATTAATACCAATTGTGTTGTTATAAGATAATGTAATGCTCCATTACTAGTAAACATTATGATTAAATCATTCAAAATGTCACCGAGCGGCAATCGCCTGCCATGGTAAAATTACTGGCCGCGCTAATTTTTCTAACTTCATCTCACGTCTAAAGGAAGCTTCAAAAAGCATATGGTTATAGAATATTTTGTGCTTAGAATTACATGTTCTTTCACCAGTATCAATATTTGCATAAACTCGTGTTACACCCTGTATATGGGGGGATATGTAAAGAAAAAGAAAAAAAAAAAAAATTAGTTAGGAAATTTCGACCCCTAAAAAAAAAAAAAAAAATATAGGTGTATATATAGCTAGGAAATTTCGACCCCTAAAAATAAAAAATAAAAAATCTAGGTGTATATACATATATAGGTGTATATATAGCTAGGAAATTTCGACCCCTAAAAATAAAAAATAAAAAATCTAGGTGTATATACATATATAGGTGTATATATAGCTAGGAAATTTCGACCCCTAAAAAAAAAAAAAAATCTAGGTGTATATACAGTAAAAGCCTTATAACTCGGCACTGTATAACTCGGAATTTGATATAACTCGGCATGGCAAAGAAAGTTTTTTTTTTTTTTTTTTTTTTTTTTTTTTTTTTTTTTCTATACCTATAGCGCGTGTAGGCAGTGAGCTCCAGGGGTGGAATGGTAGGCCCTGGAGGCTCACTCGAGGGCTGTGATGGTTGGCCCTCGCCCGTGGTGGCGCAGGCAGGATTTTTATAGTGACGCCTGTGATTAGAGGCTCATGCCGCCCCCTGTGTCCTCCCATGCACTCACAGTCGAAGGTAGAGTTTATGGACAGGGCATGTGGGTATTCTTAGGCCACTCGACGGTGCAGAAAGATTTCAAGTGGATTTATGGGTCTCACTCGGGATCGAACCACTCTGCTACCACCTCACCTAAACTGCATCTCATGGTTTTCACTCGGCATATCATGCCCTCACAACCTCTTCTGTGAACATGTAAACAGAAAGTCGGCAAAAAATAATGTATCTCGGCTTATTGATGTTATAACTGCATCTCTTTGCTTACACTCGGCATATCGTCAGTCGCATAAAGTCGTATTTTTGTCCTTTTGATCTTTTCCTGCAGGCTCAGGCTCTTCAATTTCATTCCCTTCCTGCTGGAGACACCCTTGCGTGATGGAGCTGACATCTTGAAATACAGTACTGTATGATGTAATCCCAAAACACCGTCTTGGATACGAATTCCGTTTTTTGTCGAAATTGAAAAAGGATTGGTTTCTGCTTCAAAAACACAAGCTTGGTAGGAGCCGAAATAGTAATCAATGCAAAACATTGCAAACAATATCACAAAGTAGTACAGGTTGAAGTTCCCAAACTCGGCATCCCAAGACTCGGCAACACCCAAAACTCGGCTATGGTTCCAGATTTTCCAAAACACGGCAGAACACCCAAAACCCGGCGCGTAGTTGCCGGGTCGGCCGCTAGGTGCCACCACACTAGGCCGCTTGGTTTCTCCCGCCGATTTGTTTGTTGTTATTGTTCAGTGGTGTTGTGACTGTAGAGTTGTGTACACTGTTATTTTGTGTACTTCTACAGGTCTGTTATTGGTATTATGGCTCCCAAACGTCCAGGAACACCTACTGGTGGAAGTGAAAAGAAAAGGAAGAACAATGTGTTAACTATTTCTGAGAAAATTGACCTTTTGAAGAAGTTGGATGGCTTTTTTTTCCCTTAATATATCTACGTTCTAAAAGTCGGAAAATTCCATTACTCAGCTCGGCGCTGGTCCCGAGGTTGCCGAGTTTGGGAACTTCAACCTGTATAACACACATTTCAGCAAGTGTTATTGGATTGGGATTCGTAATCCAAGACGGTGCTTGGACAAAAAAAACACCGCTCAGCCTAAACGCTGGTTCCCGACCTTTGCTTTACTTTGCCACCTATTTTACGTGTTTTGGGATTACATCATACAGTACTGTATATCAAGATGTCAGCTCCATCACGCAAGTGTGTCTCCAGGAGGAAGGGAATGAAATTGAAGGGCCTGAGCCTGCAGGAAAAGGTGAAAGTGCTGGCAAGGATGGATCCAGGTGCGTCCATGCGTGCTATTTGTGCTGAGTTTGATATCAAATCTGTACTGTATTTACCTTTTTTTTTTTTTTTTTTTTTTTTTTTTCTCTCCATATCAGAGGAGGACATTGCATAACTCGGCACATTGAATAACTCGGCAAGGGCCGGAGCCCCTATCGTGCCGAGTTATAAGGCTTTTACTGTATAGCTAAGAAATTTCGACCCCTAAAAAAAAAAAAAAAAAAAAAATTAGGTGTATATATAGCTAGGAAATTTCGACCCCTAA
>JACEEZ010023784.1:160000-202500 GCA_016584305.1 Chionoecetes opilio | reverse complement strand
AGCTATGACCTGTTTAGTATCCTTGTCGACTAACTAATTTGGTATATTATGTGACTTTTCTTAATTTCATGGCTCGACAACATACAATTTTTTATAGCAAAGGAAAGATCTGGGTGTGAAGGGGTTAAGATTTCAATATCTTTTATATGAATAACAACACTATCAGAATTGCTAAATGCTCCAGCTTTTTATTTCACACTTCTGGTCACCTTTCTTGCCTTTACATGTATTGCGATGGTTACAGGGAGTTTCGTACACAAGTTGTTTCGTACCCAGGTTTTGTTAGTTGTTTCACACACTGATTTTGAGTTTTTTTGTACATACCTGGTGTCGATTCGTAACTCCAGTAATCAAGTTCAACTCTGAGCTGAGTGTACGAAACGACTATGGTTTTCGAAACAACTTTTTGGTGTACGAATCTACAAGTGTACGAAACAACTTGTGTACGAACTGACTGCACCCCATTGCAATCACTGCTTTCTTGCACTTGACTGGAGACTCACTACATGCACTGCCAGGACTTTTTTCAAGGTCGTTTTTCAAGGTTTCAGGTAATTTTTTTACAATATATTTTTGAGATACAGGTGTTGGAGTTTGGCAGGAGTTTGTTCTACATAATATTGATCTAATACAATGGTGAAGATTTACGACTCCAAAGAAAACCTTGCTACTTAACACTACCTACATCCACCTTTCATCCTCATCCATGAAATTATCTAGCCATCTTTTAAAGCTCCCTAATGACTCTGCACTAACTACCTGTCTACCGAGTCCATTCCAATCAGTTACCACCCTCTTTGTGAGCCTTAAAATAGCAATACATGGACACACGTTTACATAAATCTTGTGATGGAACTGTTGACAGGCACGTTAGTGGAGAATATATCACGCCAGGCTGCTGCTGATGGGCCCCTGAGCTACTCGTGGGATTGTCTGTTAATTTTCAACTTGTTTTAATTTCTGCATTTATTTCAATACATGACCAAGAGTTGTGGTGTGTGCTGCTTTGAATTCTACTCTCAAAATTATGTAAAATCACCTCCTCCTACCAGAAACTTAGGACCTAGGACTAATCTTACAATTTTGATCTTTTGTTCTATAGGTACCATTTACAGGTACAGTATGTTAACCCCTTCACGCCCAGATCTTTCCTTTACTATATAAAATCGTCTGTAGTTAGCCATAAAATTACGAAAAGTAACTGAATATACCAAATTTACTAGTGGCCAAGATTACTAAACAGGTCATATCTCTAAAATATTGCTTATATTCACTAAAAATCGTCTAATGGCACCCAAATTACAATGGAAATTACGTTCTGGGCCTCAAGGGGTTAAGCTTTGCCTTGAAAAAATCAATCAGAAATTTGAAACGTAGCTGGGCGTAAGGATTTCTGGTCAGGAATTGTGGGTCTGTATTACCAAACACCTTCCTATAAGTTCACCCACGAGGTTGTTCTCTCTGTGGTCACCTAGTGGTAGAGTGATAGCCTTATTTCAGTCTCAAGATGCCTTCTCCATATGCCAAACTAACTTGCAGATCAGTCATGCAGTCAACTAGTTTTTGTTGTTGAGAGAAAATAAATCCGGGTTAATATTTACATTCACCTCTTTTTGTAGACGAGATTCTTGCAAACACAAAGATAGAAAATTAACCCCTTCACGCCCAGATCTTTCCTTTGTTATATAAAATTGTCTGTTGTTAGCCATGAAATTACGAAAAGTGACTGAATATACCAAATTAACTAGTGGACAAGGATACTAAACAGGCCATATCTATAAAACATTGCTTATATTCACTAAAAATCGTCTAATGGCACTCAAATTACAATGGAAATTACGTTCTGGGTCTCAAGGGGTTAAGTTTGCACACAGATAGATAGTTGAAGTAAGAAAGTAAAATGAGAGAGAAAAGCTTCCAGGATCTCCATGTGACATTCATAAGGATCATAGGGAGGATAGGGCTGACGATTAGGGAGAAAAGTACTTTGTGGAGGGCGGGAACACAACCTAGAAAATTACATCACATAAGAAAATAAGGAAGCTACAAGAGCCCGTGAGACCTACACGTGGTAGTTCCTGTTACTTTACACTACCTACATCCACCTTTCATCCCCATCCATGAATTTATCCAGCCTCCTTTTAAAGCTCCCTAATGACTCTGCACTAACTACCTGTCTACTGAGTCCATTCCAATCATTTACCACCCTTATTTGTGAACCAGTTTTTCCCTATTTCTTTTTTTAAATTACGCTTTTCCAGCTTGAATCAGTTACTTTTTTTTCTTTTTTTTAAATTACAAATTGTGTTTTTTTTTTTGTTTTTCCCCCTACCCTGGTCACACCTTTGTTGCAGTGTGTGTGAGGCCTTGGAATACCGGCGCTCCATCTACGCCAACGACCCCAAGCACAGGACGCGGCACAAGCAGGCTATGAAGCGACGCAAACACCAGCGCATCTTTACCTATGTGCATGAGGATAATTACCAGTTGCAGGTGTGTGGGTGAAGGGGCTTAGGGTAGAGAGTAACAAGACACCTCCCGAACTAAATTGGCCCACCCCTCTTTTTTTTTTTTTTTTTATTCACTTACTGTTTTCTTTATAGGGACTGACAACTAAGCAGGATTTGTGTTATCTCTTTTTGTTGTGCCCTTGACCAGTCCTTTGTGATGTAAAAAAAAAAAAAAAAAAAAAAAAGTTATGCTGAATGGCAGGATTTTTTGAAACTAATACATAATGGTATGATTTATTAAGGATTTCAATGCTTATAGGTATGATGCAAATGATTATTCAATAAAAAATTGTCTAATGGTACCCAAATTACAATGAAAATTACATTCTGGGTCTCAAAGGGTTAAAGTTGAGGACAGTTTTTAGTGTAAGGTTTTCATGTTGAATTTAATTTATTGAAAGGATATTTTGAAGTGTTTGTGTGGTTATAGAGACTGACTCCAGTATAGTTCAGGGCTGGGTGGATGGGTGAAGCAGTATAGTTCAGGGATGGGTGGGGCAGTATAGTTCAGGGCTGGGTGGATGGGTGAAGCAGTATAGTTTCATGGATTTATTAAAACTTGTAATGATTGATGGCATGATATAGTGAAATAACAAATAACATAATTCATTGAAAGTTAGTGTTGCAAATCTCCTCTAATAAGTCTGAAAATGTTAGAGGTAAAACGGTAAATTCTTTGCCAACTTCAAAGTGAGAACCAATTCTTTGTTGATGTTTTCACCCCTTCACGCCCAGATCTTTCCTTGGCTATATAAAATCATCTGTTGTTAGCCATCAAATTTCGAAAAGTAACTGAATATACCAAACTAGTTAGTGGACAAGGATACTAAACAGGTCATATCTATTAAAGTATTGCTTATAGTCAATAAAAAATTGTCTAATGGTACCCAAATTACAATGAAAATTACATTCTGGGTCTCAAAGGGTTAAAGTTGAGGACAGTTTTTAGTGTAAGGTTTTCAGGTTGAATTAAATTTATTGGAAGGATATTTTGAAGTGTTTGTGTGGTTATTAGAGACTGACTCCAATGCTTGTGTTGGTGTCGTGGCAGGAGCAGCAGAGCGCCACCACCTCCACTAGGCTGGAACCCGAGTGCTGCCTGCGCCACAGAGCCAGGACGGACAGGTGGGTGTTGTGGTGTTGGGCGGGTGAGGCGGTGTTGTGCCGTGCTGGGCGGGTGGGTGGGTGAGGTTATGACTTTCTTAACTAGGTGGATGGGTGAAGCAGGATAGTTTTAGGATGGGTGGGTGGATGGGTGGGGTAGTATAGTTCAGGGCTGGGTGGATGGGTGGGGCAGTATAGTTTAGGGCTGGGTGGATAGGTGAAGCAGTATAGTTTAGGGCTGGGTGGATGGGTGAAGCAGTATAGTTCAGGGATGGGTGGATGGGTGAAGCAGTATAGTTCAGGGCTGGGTGGATGGGTGGAGCAGTATAGTTCAGGGCTGGGTGGATGGGTGGAGCAGTATAGTTCAGGGCTGGGTGGATGGGTGGAGCAGTATAGTTCAGGGCTGGGTGGATGGGTGAAGCAGTATAGTTTAGGGCTGGGTGGATGGGTGAAGCAGTATAGTTCAGGACTGGGTGGATGGGTGGAGCAGTATAGTTCAGGGCTGGGTGGATGGGTGGAGCAGTATAGTTCAGGGCTGGGTGGAGGGGTGGAGCAGTATAGTTCAGGGCTGGGTGGATGGGTGGAGCAGTATAGTTCAGGGCTGGGTGGATGGGTGGAGCAGTATAGTTCAGGGCTGGGTGGATGGGTGAAGCAGTATAGTTCAGGGCTGGGTGGATGGGTGGGGCAGTATAGTTCAGGGCTGGGTGGATGGGTGGGGCAGTATAGTTCAGGGCTGGGTGGATGGGTGGGGCAGTATAGTTCAGGGCTGGGTGGATGGGTGGGGCAGTATAGTTTAGGGCTGGGTGGATGGGTGAAGCAGTATAGTTCAGGGCTGGGTGGATGGGTGGAGCAGTATAGTTCAGGGCTGGGTGGATGGGTGAAGCAGTATAGTTTAGGGCTGGGTGGATGGGTGAAGCAGTATAGTTCAGGGCTGGGTGGATGGGTGGGGCAGTATAGTTTAGGGCTGGGTGGATGGGTGGGGCAGTATAGTTTAGGGCTGGGTGGAGGGGTGAAGCAGTATAGTTCAGGGCTGGGTGGAGGGGTGAAGCAGTATAGTTCAGGGCTGGGTGGATGGGTGGGGCAGTATAGTTTAGGGCTGGGTGGATGGGTGAAGCAGTATAGTTCAGGGCTGGGTGGATGGGTGGAGCAGTATAGTTCACGGCTGGGTGGATGGGTGAAGCAGTATAGTTCAGGGCTGGGTGGATGGGTGGAGCAGTATAGTTCAGGGCTGGGTGGATGGGTGGGGCAGTATAGTTCAGGGCTGGGTGGATGGGTGGGGCAGTATAGTTCAGGGCTGGGTGGATGGGTGGGGCAGTATAGTTTAGGGCTGGGTGGATGGGTGAAGCAGTATAGTTCAGGGCTGGGTGGATGGGTGGAGCAGTATAGTTCAGGGCTGGGTGGATGGGTGGAGCAGTATAGTTCAGGGCTGGGTGGATGGGTGGGGCAGTATAGTTCAGGGCTGGGTGGATGGGTGAAGCAGTATAGTTTAGGGCTGGGTGGATGGGTTAAGCAGTATAGTTCAGGGCTGGGTGGATGGGTGGAGCAGTATAGTTCAGGGCTGGGTGGATGGGTGGGGCACTATAGTTCAGGGCTGGGTGGATGGGTGAAGCAGTATAGTTCAGGGCTGGGTGGATGGGTGGAGCAGTATAGTTTAGGGCTGGGTGGATGGGTGAAGCAGTATAGTTCAGGGCTGGGTGGAGCAGTATAGTTTAGGGCTGGGTGGATGGGTGAAGCAATATAGTTCAGGGCTGGGTGGCTGGGTGGAGCAGTATAGTTCAGGGCTGGGTGGATGGGTGGAGCAGTATAGTTCAGGGCTGGGTGGATGGGTGGAGCAGTATAGTTCAGGGCTGGGTGGATGGGTGGGGCAGTATAGTTCAGGGCTGGGTGGATGGGTGGAGCAGTATAGTTCAGGGCTGGGTGGATGGGTGGAGCAGTATAGTTCAGGGCTGGGTGGATGGGTGAAGCAGTATAGTTCAGTGATGGGTGGATGGGTGGGGCAGTATAGTTCAGGGCTGGTTGGATGGGTGGGGCAGTATAGTTCAGGGCTGGGTGGATGGGTGGGGCAGTATAGTTCAGGGCTGGGTGGATGGGTGGGGCAGTATAGTTCAGGGCTGGGTGGATGGGTGGGGCAGTATAGTTCAGGGCTGGGTGGATGGGTGGGGCAGTATAGTTCAGGGCTGGGTGGATGGGTGGGGCAGTATAGTTCAGGGCTGGGTGGATGGGTGGGGCAGTATAGTTCAGGGCTGGGTGGATGGGTGGGGAAGTATAGTTCAGGGCTGGGTGGATGGGTGGGGCAGTATAGTTCAGGGCTGGGTGGATGGGTGGGGCAGTATAGTTCAGGGCTGGGTGGATGGGTGAAGCAGTATAGTTCAGGGCTGGGTGGATGGGTGAAGCAGTATAATTCAGGGCTGGGTGGATGGGTGGAGCAGTATATATAGTTCAGGGCTGGGTGGATGGGTCTAGCAGTATAATTCAGGGCTGGGTGGATGGGTGGAGCAGTATAGTTCAGGGCTGGGTGGATGGGTGAAGCAGTATATAGTTCAGGGCTGGGTGGATGGGTGAAGCAGTATAATTCAGGGCTGGGTGGATGGGTGGGGCAGTATAGTTTAGGGCTGGGTGGATGGGTGGAGCAGTATAGTTCAGGGCTGGGTGGATGGGTGAAGCAGTATAGTTCAGGGCTGGGTAGATGGGTGAAGCAGTATAGTTCAGGGCTGGGTGGATGGGTGAAACAGTATAATTCAGGGCTGGGTGGATGGGTGGGGCAGTATAGTTCAGGGCTGGGTGGATGGGTGGAGCAGTATAGTTCAGGGCTGGGTGGATGGGTGGAGCAGTATATATAGTTCAGGGCTGGGTGGATGGGTCTAGCAGTATAATTCAGGGCTGGGTGGAGCAGTATAGTTCAGGGCTGGGTGGATGGGTGAAGCAGTATAGTTCAGGGCTGGGTGGATGGGTGAAGCAGTATAATTCAGGGCTGGGTGGATGGGTGAAGCAGTATAGTTCAGGGCTGGGTGGATGGGTGAAGCAGTATAATTCAGGGCTGGGTGGATTGGTGGAGCAGTATAGTTCAGGGCTGGGTGGATGGGTGAAGCAGTATAGTTCAGGGCTGGGTGGATGGGTGAAGCAGTATAATTCAGGGCTGGGTGGATGGGTGGAGCAGTATAATTCAGGGCTGGGTGGATGGGTGGAGCAGTATAGTTCAGGGCTGGGTGGATGGGTGAAGCAGTATAATTCAGGGCTGGGTGGATGGGTGGGGCAGTATAGTTCAGGGCTGGGTGGATGGGTGAAGCAGTATAATTCAGGGCTGGGTGGATGGGTGGGGCAGTATAGTTCAGGGCTGGGTGGATGGGTGAAGCAGTATAGTTTAGGGCTGGGTGGATGGGTGAAGCAGTATAGTTCAGGGCTGGGTGGATGGGTGAAGCAGTATAGTTCAGGGCTGGGTGAATGGGTGGGGCAGTATAGTTCAGGGATGGGTGGGGCAGTATAGTTTAGGGATGGGTGGGGCAGTATAGTTCAGGGCTGGGTGGATGGGTGAAGCAGTATTGTTCAGGGATGGGTGGATGGGTGAAGCAGTATAATTCAGGGCTGGGTGGATGGGTGGGGCAGTATAGTTCAGAGCTGGGTAGATGGGTGGAGCAGTATAGTTCAGGGCTGGGTGGATGGGTGGAGCAGTATAGTTCAGGGCTGGGTGGATGGGTGGAGCAGTATAGTTCAGGGCTGGGGGATGGTGTGGGCAGTATAGTTCAGGGCTGGGGATGGGTGAGCAGTATAATTCAGGGCTGGGTGGATGGGTGGGGCAGTATAGTTCAGGGCTGGGTGGATGGGTGGGGCAGTATAGTTCAGGGCTGGGTGGATGGGTGAAGCAGTATAGTTTAGGGCTGGGTGGATGGGTGAAGCAGTATAGTTCAGGGCTGGGTGGATGGGTGAAGCAGTATAGTTCAGGGCTGGGTGGATGGGTGAAGCAGTATAGTTCAGGGCTGGGTGGATGGGTGAAGCAGTATAGTTCAGGGCTGGGTGGATGGGTGAAGCAGTATAGTTCAGGGCTGGGTGGATGGGTGAAGCAGTATAGTTCAGGGCTGGGTGGATGGGTGAAGCAGTATAGTTCAGGGCTGGGTGGATGGGTGAAGCAGTATAGTTCAGGGCTGGGTGGATGGGTGAAGCAGTATAGTTCAGGGCTGGGTGGATGGGTGGGGCAGTATAGTTCAGGGATGGGTGGATGGGTGGAGCAGTATAGTTCAGGGCTGGGTGGATGGGTGAAGCAGTATAGTTCAGGGCTGGGTGGATGGGGGAAGCAGTATAGTTCAGGGCTGGGTGGATGGGTGGGGCAGTATAGTTCAGGGCTGGGTGGATGGGTGAAGCAGTATAGTTTAGGGCTGGGTGGATGGGTGGGGCAGTATAGTTCAGGGCTGGGTGGATGGGTGAAGCAGTATAGTTTTGGGCTGGGTGGATGGGTGGGGCAGTATAGTTCAGGGCTGGGTGGATGGGTGAAGCAGTATAGTTTTGGGCTGGGTGGATGGGTGGGGCAGTATAGTTCAGGGCTGGGTGGATGGGTGAAGCAGTATAGTTTAGGGCTGGGTGGATGGGTGGGGCAGTATAGTTCAGGGCTGGGTGGATGGGTGAAGCAGTATAGTTTTGGGCTGTGTGGATGGGTGAAGCAGTATAGTTTAGGGCTGGGTGGATGGGTGGGGCAGTATAGTTCAGGGCTGGGTGGATGGGTGAAGCAGTATAGTTTAGGGCTGGGTGGATGGGTGGGGCAGTATAGTTCAGGGCTGGGTGGATGGGTGAAGCAGTATAGTTTTGGGCTGGGTGGATGGGTGGGCAGTATAGTTCAGGGCTGGGTGGAGGGGGCGATAAGGCTGTGACTTAAAATAGCCTACAGGCGCTATAGGTTCTAACGTTAAAAAAATATATATATTGTTGACAATGAAATGAAAAAGAAAACAAATATTTATAGAAAGCAAGTATAATTATCTTGATATGTGGAATTTCTGCCATGTAAGGCTATGGGATTGTTGTTGTTTCAGGGGAGGTGACACACATGACTCTGAGGAAACCAGTGAGAAGAGTAGTGTGGTGGCCAAGGAGAGCAGCAAGAAGCCTCCCGCCACCCTCCAGCAGCGGTACTTCTATGTCATGGCAGACCTCGCGCCCCAGGAAAGGTAAGCGGCTGTGACCTGACCTTGTGACCTTTCATCACCCGTGTTAGATCTTTCTCATCAGATATTTAACCCCTTCACGCCCAGATCTTTCCTTTGTTATAAAAAATTGTATGTTGTTAGCCATAAAATTACGAGAAGTGACTGAATATACCAAATTAGTTAGTCGACAAGGATACTAAACAGGTCACATCTATAATACATTGCTTATAGTCACTAGAAATTGTCTAATGGTAGCCAAATTGCAATGGAAATTATGTTCTGGGTCTCAAGGGGTTAATGATAAGGTACCTATGTGATGGACGGAAGGATGTTTTGTTGTCTGCCACGGTGCCACCCACTTGTTTGGGCGTGTCTAATGTCACGCTGGAATGTTTCTTTAGTATCCTAAGTACGGAACCACACGGGACACGCTGGAATGTTTCTTTAGTATCCTAAGTACGGAACCACACGGGACACGCTGGAATGTTTCTTTAGTATCCTAAGTATGGAACCACACGGGACATGCTGGAATGTTTCTTTAGTATCCTAAATACGGAACCACACGGGACACGCTGGAATGTTTCTTTAGTATTCTAAGTAGTGAATCACACGGGATCTCTGTCCGCAGCCTGGGGGAGAGTCGGGTGTACGAGACCGTCCTGTGTGTCCTGAAATACGACGGCCACAGCCAGGTGACGGTGACCCCGGACTTCAGCACGCCCCCCACCAAGGCCTACAGGTGGGTGACCTTGAAGCGGTTACAGGGAGTTTAGTACACAAGTTGTTTTGTTAGTTGATTCGTACACTGGTTTTGAGTTTTTTCGTACATACCTGGTGTCGTTTCGTAACTCTAGTAATCAAGTTGAACTCTGAGCTGAGTGTATGAAACGACTATGGTTTCATATAGACTACAAAATAACTTTTTGGTGTACGAATCTACTGGTGTACGAAACAACCTGTGTACGAACTGACTGCACCCCCCTTGAAACACAGGTGACAAAGGTAGGTATTTAGTCCAGACCAATAAAGATTTAATACATATTGAGTTCAGACCAATAATGATGTAACACTTATTCAGTTAATGGCTTAGGTGATAAAAAGACCCTTGATAGAATACGCTCATGATTCTTTAAAAAAGTGTCAGATCAGTCAGACTCTTGGCTCTGGGACAAGGATGGGAGGAAGGAATTTAACGGATTCAAACTGGAAAAGCGTAGATTTAAAAAGGAAATAAGGAAAAACTGGTTCACAAATAGGGTGGTAAATGATTGAAATGAACTCAGTCATCAGGTGGTCAGTGCGGAGTCAATAGGGAGCTATAAAGGGAGGCTAGAGAATTTCATGGATGGGGATGAAAGATGGATGTAGGTAGTGTTCAGTAACAGGAACTACCACGTGTAGGTCTCGCAGCCTCTTGTAGCTTCCTTATTTTCTTATGTTCTTATGTTCTTATCATTGAGTTGTGTAATGTAATGGAGAGGCTGAGTAAAGGTTTGTTTGGTGTGTGAGTGAGGTTGATTAATCTCCGTGCAGACTGGAGAGCTTTGGTGCTGACAACGCCCTGTATGAGTACCACCTTGAGAACACCTCCCTGACCCGCCCTGCCGAGGAGAGGCACCAGGAGGACCAGCTGGCCAACCAGGTACTGACAATTTGACACCAACACTGGGCGGGTGAAATTTGTCATCTCATATCACGAGAGAGAGAGAGAGAGAGAATTATTGTGCATTTTGTAGATTGTCGAGGTCCTGTGGTAGAAGAGTGGCAAAAAAATGGGGTTTGGTGGCCCTGTTGACAGAATTGATAGCAGCAAAGAAAAATTAGAGAAAGCATATATGATTTGACTTTAACCCCTTGAGACCCAGAACGTAATTTCCATTGTAATTTGGGTACCATTAGACGATTTTTAGTGAATATAAGCATTATTTTATAGATATGACCTGTATAGTATCCTTGTCCACTAACTAATTTGGTATATTAAGCTACTTTTCGTAATTTTATGGCTCGACAACAGACAATTTTTATATAGCAAAGGAAAGATCTGGGCGTGAAGGGGTTAACTGGGTGGCGAGTGATCCTCCTATTGACTTGTCATGGCATACTATAAGTCAATGAAGGATGGGCCAGTGTCGTTGGGTTGTTTTTTCTTCCTTGCTTTATTGATTTTTCTCATTCTTGTGGTGCAGCTGGTCCGGCAGAGGTTAGAAAATGTGTTGTTTTCAATGATTTTAGCTAATTATCGGTGAAATATAGCTTTTTTCCTACAAATTGAAGTATACAAGCCTCTTTTTAGATAAATTTGCCCCTATAAGTAGCTTACATTACATTAAGCTAATAATTTCAGGAGTAAGATGTTATTTATTGTGATATAACGGTATATTGCAAGCATTTTTCATAGTTTCTTGTTGTATCTATTTCTGTATTTATCATTATATTGTTTACTATCTATCTGTCTTTATTAATTCTCTTTTTCATATCCTTGTGGTGCAGCTGGCTCGGCAGAGGATAGAGGAGGTGCAGCAGATGGCGCGGCTGGAGTGGGATCCCGAGGGTGCGCCAGGAGCCGGGGAGCTGCGCCTGGTGACCGCGGGGGAGATCAGCCGCGCCCTTCACTTCCCCCACGCCTCCTCCCTCTACATCCACTACGCCCTCCACCTGCCCCCCGGTGAGTGTGTGGATAGTGTAGGATCAAGGGATTAAGGGACTGGCTAGCAAGGTGGAGTGTGTTGATGGTGTACTGTATAATGGTAATGTTTGCCACCCTATAGTCTATTTTTTTTAACGAGGCGAAAATTCCATCCTATCTTAAGGTCTCGTGCTTAAAATTATCTCTATGTTTACCTAATAATATGGTTAACTATGATAAAATACAACTGAAATTTAGAAGAAGTGTAGTTTTCCCTTCTCCTGGCATCAAATATCAGTCAGTGAGCAGCAAGGGGTCAGGATTTTCACCTCATTAAAAAAACCAGACTATAGTGATTCCCGTGAGCTTATTTCTCTGGCAGTCATCAGAGTCAGATGAGGGAACCAAGTCCTCTATCCAAGGCAGAAATAATAACCAAGAAGTAAATAGTAGAATACAAATTGTAGTGAGAAATATGCGTGTGGGTGTTAGTATAATTACATACTTTCATGTAGGGGCGGAGGAATAGACTGCCATTATCATAATCAGTGCTGGAAATAACATCAGCCCCGGACCTCAGTTAGAAGGCCTGGAGAAGAAGAGTTCGAAGCACTAACGAACCCTATCAATATATACTTTAAAATACATACCACAAAACTATACCAAAACTTTGCTAGATCACATTTACTAACATTTAAAACTTAGATCACGTTACAGGTCAAGAATTATTGGTCAAAAGTCAATAGTTACGGGTGTAAATGACATGTTTGTTCGCTGCAGCAAAGTGTCAGGGCCATAGTCTAGGAAGTTGAGGTATTAAGTTATATGTGTGATGTCTCCATGAAGCCCGTGATGTATTGTGATTGACAAGTTATATGTGTGATGTCTCCATGAAGCCCGTGATGTATTGTGACTGACTAGCCTCATTTCGTCAGGCTGGAGAGCCAACCCCGGGACAGAGTGTGAGGGCTTCACGCCCACCTGCTGGGTGAGTCACGGCCACGAGGTCCCCGCCGCCCACTTCTCCACGCCCTTCTCCATTGATGTCACGCGCTCCTCAGCAGGTGAAGTACCATCATGCATTTCTGTATATGTTTTTTTTTTTTTTTTTTTTTTCCACAAAGGACTGGCCAAGGGCAAAACAAAAAGAGGTAACCCAAAGCCCGCTAGTTGCCAGTCCCTATAAAGAAGACAGTAAGAGAACAAAAAAAGGGGGGTGGTATTGCCTTGTATGGCTGTTAGGTAAAGCGAGAAGGCATTTCATTCAACTGCAACAGATTTTTCCGTGCGGAGTGACTCATGCACAGCAGGTATTCTTTTCCAATGTCAGTGTTATGTATTGGTCTTGAGAGTTGAGTTGCTGGAGTGCAAGGTGGTCACTTGTAGGCACAGTGTCTGCAGGGGCCTAGCTGTGGGAGGGCACGTGAGTCCGGTGCCCCCCACTGGCCATGGCTGCCGTATTCTGTATAATGCTCTAATACCCACCACTGATCTGATCACCACTTAGAATATACCCTTATACCCTTCTATGTGGCATCAGAAGGCCCCTGAGCTCCGGCTGTTTGCCTAGTGCCCCCCCATACTCAGCTGTGCCCCCCCAGGTGCCCCCCATTAATAGATACCTAGCCACGCCACTGCTAACAAAGCAATTCAGTCCTTTAACAACCCACAAATTACGTGGCAAAAAAAAAAAAAAAAAAAATATTTACCCACAATCCTCTGTGACATTGTTAACGAGTTGGAAGCACTAACAAACCCCACCAATATATACTTCAAAAAACATACTACAAAACTATGGCTACACTATTGCTAATTCACAATTACTAACATTCAAGACTTAGATAACGTTACAGGTCAAGAACTATTGGTCAAAGGTCAACAGGGCAGGGCATGGGAAGGAAATAAGGGAAAGGTTTAATGTTTCGAAGCATTGTTGAGCTGTTTGAGTTATCCGATACGAGCGACAGTCGAGGGCGAGCCGGCGAGGAAGCAGGGTGTGTGTGTGCAGGCAGCTGGGAGGAGGCAGAGGATTATTTTTGGCCAAGCAGCGGTTTATTTTGTTGCTTTTCTTCATATTTCTTCAGCATAAGGTAGTAGAGCGTGAAAGGGAGGGAGTGGTGGAGAGAGTGAGAGCAATGAGTGGGCAGTGGCGGATTTAGAGGTTCCTGAAATCTCATTGACCACTCCAGATCTCACTCAGGTCTAAGGAAAATTAAACCATTTCTTTTAATGGTTATGCCATGGCCACCTCACACTAGATCTGTGTCCAACCTTGGCCACTAGGATGCCGTAGGTCCAATGAAAAGTGAAATATAGATTATTTCGAATTTGGCAGGGTGTTTTCTTATGTGAAATTGAATTTTAAGGGTGGTTTGTCCTCTTCAACTTTTTGGTTTGAGCACTTCTTGCTATGCAAAAATGGACTGTTATATTTATATGCAAAACATAGCTTAGTATACACCATCTTTAAACTCACAGAAAAGCCACTTAAGTTAGAGATTCGATAAATTTCACTGATGACAAAGTTGTAGAGCGCTAAAAACTCTATCGGAAGTATGCCCTCGATATTGCCGTAAGACCTACATTAAGTCCGCCAGACGCCGGAAAACTCACTTCTCATACAAAATTGCCTCGTTTTTCAGGTAAAAACCTTTTTCCTGGCAACTGGATTTTCCACGTTATTATTTACCCAACGTAGGTGGTTTCAGGGCTGGATACTGTTTAAGGTCTAAGGTCCTATCACCAAACTCCAAAAGTCACAAAAAAACAGCGTAAATCGGTCAAACACGTACGGTCGAAGTCCAGCTCCGCATCCAAGCATCCGGTTCGACGTTCCGCCCACTGCTGCTGCTGCCTTGGCTTCTGGATTCCTCCAGGACCTTATCGCTGACGGCCACCTCTCTCCAGACATGTCGTACCTGGTCTGCGATCTTAACAAGCTGAGGAGGGCCAGGCAGGATGCCATGGCATCGGCCAGGGACCTTGACCAGGGGAAGCACCAGGGTACCAAAATAGTTGGATTGGGTTACGATGGGAGAAAGGACAAGACCAGGGCGATGGTGCCCAACAGCTATGGGAA
Organism: Chionoecetes opilio; assembly: GCA_016584305.1. NCBI lineage: Eukaryota > Metazoa > Arthropoda > Malacostraca > Decapoda > Majidae > Chionoecetes > Chionoecetes opilio. The sequence continues at coordinate 188,046 of JACEEZ010023784.1, read as the reverse complement.
ACTGCACCCAAGGTTGATCAGGGAGGAGCATGTGTCAGTGACAGAGGAGCCATCTGGAAGGTACCTTTGGCACTTTGTACCAGAGGACCCGGTGCCACCTGAGAAGCCTGCGTTCAAGGTGGCTCAGTCTCTCTATGATCTGCTGGTGACATACGACTCCACCGACTCACTGATCGTACTGCAAGGTGACTCAACTAGGGCCAACACGGGGTGGAAGGGTGGTACTCACGCCCATTTGGAGAAGATGCTGGGACGCAAGCTCTTCTGGAGTATATGCGTGTTGCACACAAACGAGCTGCCCCTGCGCCACCTTATCACCAGCATCGACGGGCCTACCTCATCTGACACTGGCTTCACGGGTCCAGTGTGCAGTCTGCTGTCCAGCGTGAATGAGATGCAGTACAATACAGAGTTCAGAGGAGTGCCAGGCGGTGAAGATCTCGCAGAGATACTGGAGTATATCCTGGTCAACATGTCCACTGACCAGCAGGTCTCCTACCAGCTGTGAAGCGGGGCGTTCTCCCGTCCGAGCTGCAGGAGATCAAGTGTGGCAAGGTGTCCCACTCCAGATGGCTCACCACAGCCCAGTCGCTCGTGTACATGTGGACCGGATGCATGGACTGACTGGCAAAGAACTGAACACTCTTGAAATCCTAGTCAAGTACTGCCTGCAGGTGTACTTCAAACTCTACTACGACATCAAGGTTCACCACAGACTAGAGGACGGCCCCAAGCACATCCTCACGCAGCTCAGAGTGATGAGGTCGCAGCCCAAGAAGGTCCAAACAGCTGTGACCTTCTACGTGCGGACAGGAGCATGGTTCGCACACTCAGAATGTGTCCTCCTCTCGCTGATGGCGAGTCAGAGTGAGGACGACCGCAGGTTCGCCGTGACCCAGATTTGGAGCTGAGGGCTGGCGAGAAGTATGGGGACACCAGTGTAAAACCTCGCATCACACCTAAGATGATCTTGTCAGCCACCAGCTTGCAGACACTGATCAGCTGGCAGCCTGGCCAGGTGCACGAGCCGGCATTCACCTGTTCACTGTCCGGGGATTAGATCCAGGAGATCCTGGTCAAGCCGTACGAGGTTCCGGAGTTCTCTATCTACACTCAGAGCACCGAAAGAGTCGTGAAGCAGGTGACAGAGGCTGCGGCAGCAGTGGTGGGGCAGCAGGCCAGAGACGGATTCATCCGGGCTCGGGCCCACCACCGGGAGACCATGCCCTGCTTCAGGTCTAAGAAGGACACGTTCTAGGCCAACGTAGAGGCTGTGACACTGTGATGTAGTGCCTGATGAACCAACTGATCAGAAAGAGCTTACCACGCTAGTCATTTGGAACTCATATTGGTGCATGATGCAATACACAGGACCAACCGGACACTGCGTACTCATTTAAGCATTATTCGATAAGGGTGCAATATAAAAGTGCGATTTTGCATAGTAAGAATTGCTCAAATGCAAAAATGGATACAGATAAAATTGTCTTAGAATTCCATTTTACATAGGAAATTGTCATGCCAAAGTTGAGAAAATGAATTTTTGTTATACGGCGTACCCTATATGGCCACCCCAGTCACCATGTCCTGGTGGTGCTAACTGTGAGTGGGAGAGGGAGGGAGGGAGAGCTTACGTGTGATTTGAGGTTGTTTAGTCCTGCCTGCAAAGTATACATTATGGCTGTTGCCTCGTTATCTTTATACCTTATATAGGGGCATATCGGCTATAGCCAGTGGCGTAGCTACGGGGGGCACGTCCCCCCCCCCCCCCCCCCCACTGGCCATGACTGCCGTAATCAGTTAAGATAAGAGAGTCTGACGATATGCCCCATACCCTTCTATGTAGCATCAAAATATGCCCCCGAGCTTCGCTTGCCTAGTGCCCCCCATACACAGCTGTTCCCCCCATTGATTAAGATACCTAGCTACGCCAGTGAATGTCTGGCGTTCAAAGTGATGGTGATAACTAGTTAATGACATTGATATACCTGCCACCTCAAATAGCTGTGAAATATATAAATACTAGCCGCAAAGCCGCCCTCCGGGCGGACTTTTTGGCTAGCTCCTGCGGAGGGCTATTGGTGGGCCTTTGGCCCACCACCTGTGTTTGGTGGGCCTTCGGCCCACCAAACATGGACTCTCCAGATAGCCCCTTTTAACTTTCCTGAAATCATGGATGTAGAAATGTATGTATTCCCCCCACCCATTCACTCACCCATTACCCATCACCCCCCACCCATTCACTCACCCATTACCCATCACCCCCCACCCATTCACTCACCCATTACCCATCACCCCCCACCCATTCACTCACCCATTACCCATCACCCCCCACCCATTCACTCACCCATTACCCATCACCCCCCACCCATTCACTCACCCATTACCCATCACCCCCCACCCATTCACTCACCCATTACCCATCACCACACCCATTCACTCACCCATTACCCATCACCCCCCACCTATTCCCTCACCCATCACCCCCAACCCATCACCCCCCACCCATTCACTCACCCATCACCCCACACCCATTACCCATCACCCCACCCATTCACTCACCCATTACCCATCACCCTACATCAAGGCTTCCTCAATTCTCGCAACCCACTTTTGTTTTCACAATTCTCGCTAATAGGCTGCTAAAAAAAAGAAGAAAAAAAGTGATCGGATCATCTCATAAGTGGGCTTATGACCTTCCCCTGGTCAACCTGATTCCAAAAATGTGCCATATGAGGTGTTTGCGCCACGGGGGGCGGAACCTATACCACACACACACACAGACAGACAGACAGACAGACAGACACACTTTCGCTTATATTATTATAGATGAGAGTCAGGCTAGGAAGCTCAACATCATCATCAAGGCGCCCTTTTTAAAGATGCTATATATTGAAATGGAAAGGAAGAGAAATATAAGTGGAAAAAGCACACAATGCAGCGAGATATTAAGGCAGGTATTTATAAGCCTGCAGTGATGTGGCATCCTCCTGAGATGGTTCAATGGCCTTCAGGACAACGTGACAAACACCAACAAGGCGGCCTCTCCACCTGTCTTGTCTTCACGTCTTGATCTCCACAAATTTAGACACATGTTATTTATCAACAAAACAATTAATATCAAATTAATATCACCTCATAAACCCACTTACAAGATAAATAGTCTATATTGTGGTGAAATAGTATTATATTTGCAGTCATATGTGTATAATACCTTCATTCATAACAAAAGTGTCATTGTTTAGGCTGGTATGCAACTATTATTCTCAATGTGTTTGTCCTCCCTGAACCCGCCAGGGTGGCCTGGTTGGTAGAGCGCTCGGCCCGTGTGCAGAGTCCCTGCATTCGGTCAGCGGTTCGAGTCCACCAAGTTCGTCCTGGCGTGGTGGCGCTTTGTATAGTCAATAACCTTGTAGTTGGTACTTGCAAAGTGTCTAGATAGGATCAAAGTATCTTATCTTATCTTGTCCTCCCTGACCCAATTCCCAATTTATAATTCCTTCCTCCAACACTTACACATCCTCCATTTGACTTAACCATCCTGCTGTGACATCCCGTTCCTCTCCCCTTCCCTCACCGTTTCACTCTTTTTTCTCTCTAACCCTTCCCTTTTTTTATGCTTTGCCATAGTGCCATAGGACCTCTGATGTCTGGCACATTTCCCTTTTTTTGGCATTACAATCAATTAATCAATGTGTGTGTGTGTCAGGCAAGGGCTGGCCACTCTTACTGCTGGCGGCCTTCTCCCTGGACTGGTTTGGCCACGACCGGGATGAGGGATACGCTGCCTTCGCCCTGCCAGCCCCAGGTGAGGCATCCACTCTACCTCTACCACTCTACATCAGTCATCACTTCGGCTTAATGGACCGTGGCTTGTATGACTGTATGATTGAATATATGAACCTTATTATATTACACCAAGCCTAATAAACTATCAAGTATCCTTCCCCCAGCCCTGCCCGGCCAGCACCGGGACGACGGGCTGCACCGCGTGGGCACCTGGAGGCCGGCGCAGGTGTCTCCCATAGGCAGGATGCGGAGGTTCTTCCTGGGAGGCTGCCAGCTGATCACTGACCCTTCCTACCTTGCTGTCGGGGTGCAAACCAGCTCACAGGTAGCCTTGAGTGTTCATATAGCAATTTTTTTAGCAAGGCAAAACTTCCATTCTATCTTAAGGTCTCATGCTTAAAATGATGCCTCTGTTTTCCTGAATATATGGTTAACTATGATAATATACAACAGAAATTTAGAAGAAGCGTAGTTTTCCCTTCTCCTGGCATCAAATATTAGTCAGTAGGCAGCAAGGGGTCAGGATTTTTCGCCTCGTTAAAAAAAACAGAGTATAGGTCGTCTTTATCTTCATTAGAAAAAATAGGGTACAGTGACCAATAGGTATGCAAAATTTCATGGTCATTTTCCCTCTTGAGACTACCCGTCCCGCAAATAGCATGGAGAGTGTCATGTGTGGTCAGTATACGATGAAATGGTTGTAGTTTCATGTAATGTCAAGATATTTTGAATATCTTCATACACTGCTGAGAAAATAACCTGCAAAGTTAGTGCAGACCTATTATGGGCTAAATGCAGGAATGCTCGTCAAATCCCGGCAGGTGGAGATTCCCGACCGTCGTACCTCCACCGGTGGGATATACAAGAATTGTTTTCAAATGCCCGACCAGTGGAGATTTGGGCAGTCGTACCAACACAAGCGAGTCCAAGGCGGCATCAGTATTTTGACTGTTTTACACCTATCTAATTCCTTTTACTAGCCTAATTTATCATTTCTGTCATTAAAATAATAGCTTTGTTAGTGTTCGTCACTTATCTGAGGCGTTGATGAAGAAAAAATGGGCCTGAGTGATGCTTGTGCGTACATTTGAACGTCCCGCCAGTCGCCACAAAGCAATATGGCGGACCACCTCCACCACCGCCGCTCTCCCTCGTCACCACTTAGCACAACAGTATAAGGCCTGCACCTAATTTTATCTTAATTATGACACGTGTGCATTCACAGTGTATGAATGTCACTCTCGGTTATGTTGAAAACTCGCCTGTAATGGTTTGGGAAGAAATATGATGGAATAAGGACAGAGGACAAGGCATGGACAACGCAACCAGTGGAGCAACGCAACCAGTGGAACGCAACGGGTGGAGTGTTTTCAAATGATTCTTGCTCACCGCGCCCCGGTGCAACGGGTCGAGAAAATTTCTTGCATATGGGCCTATAAAGGGTTGTCCGATAGGTAAGCATCCCCAGAGCTGGGCAGTATTTAAATACATTTGTGTATTTAGAAATGTATTTATAAATACATTGGTTGTCTTGTATTTAAATACTCATATATAACTAAATACTTTTTATCAGTTAATTTGGCCATAACCCCCGCCCAACTATCTGGCAATCCTGATGTTACAGTGAACCAGTGCTTCCTCTTGCAAGGAAATTTCCTGATTTTTAGGAAATTTAGGCCTGAGCAGGAAATTTCTAAGGAAATCCATTTTTTTCGGACATGTTCAAATTTGTGAGCATTTAAAATGTATTTACAAATGTATTTAAATACATTGTAGGAGAGTTGTCGAGGAGAGGAGTATGTATGAGATGATGTATTTAGTATTTAAATACATCCGTAAAATGTATTTAGTATTTAAATACATTTCTCCATGTATTTAGTATTTAAATACATTCAATGTATTTAGTGCCCAGCTCTGAGCACCTGTCTTGACGAAGTCAGAGAGGCTGTAGCAAAGTTGAAGGGTGGAAAGGCAGCTGGTGTTTGTAATATCAGTGCGGAGCTCCTCAAAGCTGGGGGTGAGGCCATGATCCGCGGGTTGCATGCTTTCCTGACTGCCGTGTGGCAATCAGGTACCATTCCTCCTGACTGGAAAAGGGGGCTGGTCGTCCCTATCTGTTAAGGGAAAGGGGACCGTCAGGACTGCAACAATTACCGCGGTATTACACTGCTCAGCGTACCAGGCAAGGTGCTTGCCCATCTATTGCTGACACGAATTCGCAGTCATCTGGTGAAGCATCAGAGACCTCAACAGTCTGGGTTCACGCCTGGTAAGTCAACAACGGACCGTATCCTAGCGCTTCGTGTCCTGGTGGAACGCCGACATGAGTTTCGACAGGGGATGCTTGCAGCCTATGTTGATCTCAAGAAGGCGTTTGACTCAGTGCATCGTGAGTCACTCTGGGATCTTCTGCGACTTCGAGGGATTCCTGCAAGGACTATTGGTTTGATAACTGGTCTGTATTCTGGACTGAGAGTGCTGTGAAGTGTGGGGCAGTGTATCCAGCTTCTTTCCTGTGAATACAGGAGTGAGGCAAGGGTGCGTCCTTGCCCCATCACTTTTCAACGCTTGTATGGACTGGGTATTGGACAAGGTTGTAGATCAAAGTGATTGTGGAGCATCCGTCGGCAACACCAAGATCACTGATCTTGTTTTTGCCGATGATGCAGTAATCTTTGCTGAGTCGCTGGAGGTCCTGGTGATGGCTCTCGAGGCGCTGCACAAGGAGGCAAAGCCTTTGGGACTTGAGGTCTCCTGGCTCAAGACCAAGGTCCAGGTGTTTGGAGACTTACTAGATGAAGCAGTACAGTCTGTTCATGCGTGTGGCGAGGACATTGAGATCTTGGAAAGTTTTACATACCTTGGTAGCGCAGTCCATAATGACGGTGGGTCACGTCAAGAAGCCTTACGGCGGATTGGCATAGCCCGCGGTGTTATGGACTCGCTCAGCGGGAGTATTTGGCGTTGTCGGTACCTGTGCAGGAGGACAAAGATCCGGATCTTAGAGTCGCTTGTGATCCCTGTCTTACTCTATGGTTGTGAGACATGGACACTAAATAGTGACTTGAAGAGACGAATCAATGCCTTTGGTAATAAGTGTCTTCGCAGAATCATGGGGTATTGCTGGGATGATTACGTGTCAAATCAGCGATTGCACCGTGAGACTGAATTTAGGCCTATTACCTGCATAGTCCGTCAGCGCCAACTTCGGCTATATGGGCATGTGGCACGCTACCCTGAAACCGATCCTTCCCATCGGGTTGTATCTGTAAGAGACAATCCGGCATGGAGGAGGCCAAGGGGGCGCCCACAAGGCTCGTGGCTGGGGCAAGTTGATGTTTCTTGTCGAGAGTTGCTTGGTATGGGAACTCGCGCGTGGTGACCCCCGGGAGTGGCGTCGTAGGGTGGGCGAGGCGACGCGCCCCCCGGCATATGCCCCCAATGATTGATTGATTGATCTGAGCACCCCTGTCCAATAGGTACTCATTCCTTTATAACTCTAAAGATATTAACCCCTTGAGACCCAGAACGTAATTTCCATTGTAATTTGGGTACCATAAGACAATTTTTAGTGAATATAAGCAATATTTTATAGATATGACCTGTTTAGTATCCTTGTCGACTAACTTATTTGGTATATTCAGTTACTTTTCCTATTTTATGGCTGACAACACACAATTTTATATAGCAAAGGAGAGATCTGGGCCTCAAGGGGTTAAAGCTAGACTAGTCTTCTTTGGCTGTGTTAAGACATCATTCTTTGCTATACTTGCTCATCTATATCTCAGTGATTGTTGACTGCCTTATCCTAATTACCAGGGGACATACACAGTGTGGCTATAGTGTTGTTAAGTTGAGTTATTTACCAGTGGACGTTAGTAGTGTGGCTATAGTGTTAAGTTGAATTATTTACCAGTGGACGTTACTAGTGTGGCTATAGTGTTAAGTTGAATTATTTACCAGTGGACATTACAGTGTGGCGATAGTGTTGTTAAGTTGAATTATTTACCATTGGACATTTACAGTGTGGCGGTAGTGTTGTTGTGTTGGTAATGCAGTGTCTGGTCTTCCTCAGGTGGGCAGGGTGAGCCGCCTGGGCTTCAACACCTGCAGCAGCGGCACGGTTGAGGTGCGGGCGTCCACGGTGGCGCAGGCAGACTTCATCGAGAAGGGTGAATAGGCACCACACTGTTACTGACTTTATCTTATGTGTGGTAGTGTTTCGAGTTACTATTTATTGGCTTAAAATATATTACCATTAATATCACGAGTAACGATATACAGTATTCTGATATTCTATTGTATATTCAGTTAACAAAATTATAGATAGATAGATATATGTGTGTGTGTGTTATAGATATATATCTGAGTGTGTGTGTGTGCGCAAGCTATATCTAATGTATCCACTGAATCATAAGTAAAATTCTAATTAATTTCCCACGTCTAGATTTCCAGGCGCCCCTTGAGATGCCTCCCGGGTGGCAGCTGTCCACCATTGCCGTGATTGACGCCTTCAACAAGTCCAGACAGAAGCTACGAGCAGCTAAGCAAGGACTTTTGTGATCCAAGGTGAGTAGAAAGCACTCTGAAAACATGCCATAGTATTACTGTGTCTGAGTAGTCGTCCTTTATTATTGTTATTTTCATTTCTTTTTCCACTTCTTCAAACTTCTTTAACCCCTTCACGCCCAGATCTTTCCTTTGCTATAAAAAAAATTGTCTGTTGTCGAGTCATAAAATTACGAAAAGTAACTGAATATACCAAATTAGTTAGTCGACAAGGATACTAAACAGATCATATCTATTGAATATTGCTTATAGTCACTAAAATTTGTCTAATGGTACCCAAATTACAATGGAAATTACGTTCTGGGTCTCAAGGGGTTAATCTTTAAATATATTTAGACTCTTTAATAGTCCCTATCTTCAAGAAGGGAGATAGAACGAACATTGACAAATGATCAATTGGTCAGTAAGACATGCTGTAGGGGAATTTGTTATTGTGAAGAGCATTACAGTCCATTGTTTGGTGCATGCCAGTGCCTGTGCCTGTAACTCCCGTCAAAGCAGCGGCAACGACAAGGCTTCCTCTGCACCCATGCCTGTGCCGCGGCCTTGCAAGTTAGGCTACTCAGGGCTCCCCTCTTTGTTATCATTTGTAATCTTATTCCTGTGAATTCCTTTACCCTGAATTGTTTCCTCCTTAGATCCCGTAGAACCTTAGGTCCACTAGTATTGCATATGGAGACTTGTTAGTGTTTGAGGACTATGGAGAGAGAGGAACTCATTGCAGAGTATGTACGCAGACAAGTAGTGAATACAGAGACTGGATCCACACATTAAATTGTGTCTGGACTGGACACATTAAATTGTGTCATTTAGTCTATTTCATTGTTGAGTGTCACCAAGACCTATAATATGATGCAGGACTCGTGGTAATCTTTTACATTGCATTGTACATAGACAAGACAAGACAATAACCAAAAGGTTACAACAACTTCCTACATGAACAGGTGACATGACCTTCCCAGTGTTAATGCCACATTGCGGCCGACTGACTAAATTGTTTGTCTGGCTCAGTATTTTCCTCATTCTGAATACTTTAAAGAAATTATGAACAAAACTTTTTTTTCCCAAGGGAGGATGGAATGAATATATATGCAATAATCCATCAGTTCAAAACTAACACATCATGTCTCTTGGCAGGGTCTACAAACGACACCACCATAAAGGCTTTGGAGCGGCTGTCAACAGAAGGCAGTCAAGGCAACAGTAAGTAAATACAACCACATCTAATACAGGACAGAAAGTATGTAGGATTTGTATTGTAAAGCACCTTGTAGGATGTGTAATACAAATATTGAATGGCTTTAAGTAGTAATGAAGTCACTGTGGTGGCTTCTAGGAAGACCGACTTCACTGAATAAACTCGCGGAAAGTAATGTGAAGGATATTTTCTATCTTATGCTACTACTACTAAGGGAGGTTGAAGTTTGATGCTTGCCGTGTTCAAGGGAAGCCAAATGAAATAATGAAAATTCCTGACATTAATTCCATGATGAGGTACCAGGGCCGTGGAGGTGCAGGCTGAAGCAATTCCTGGGTTATTGGAGTCAGTGTAAAAATATACTGACTCTTGACGTCTAATGAATGATGATGATGAGGGGCGTATATTCAGCGTGTGCTAGGTGAGCGGCGCACACCCACCAAAGATTATAAATCATCATGAATATTAAACTTACTTAATAATAAATGTCTCTTGTTGCAGTGTACGAGCGCTCCTCCCGAGGTGTGTGAAACTGAAGAGAAGGAGATGTTCTACAAACTCTACTCTGTATTAGACCAGTGTCCTCCTCGGGACACACTCATTGTCTTGGGCAACTTAATGCTACTACTGGCACTGTGAGAGATGGCTATGAGTTATGTGTTGGTCCCCATGGCTCCGGTACCAGAAACATTAACAGCTCTCTCCTTCTGAATTTCGGAAGGTGCAGAAGGTTGAAAATTGCAGGTTCTTGATATCAGAGACCAGAGCTGCACCGCTGGACATGGTATAGAGTGGTAGCCAAGGAGATCGACCACTTCCTCGTTAGTACTCGGTGGAGGATACTCCAGAACTGCAGGGTTTACCGGGGTGCTTTGCAACTGATTACAGACGTTGTTGTTGCACTTACACTTTGTTACACTTAAGCTTCATGTCAAGTCCAGAAGAATCTCAAGAGGTAACCATACAGCATTTCATCTTGAGAAGCTGAAGGACTTGACATGTGCCCATAAGTATGCATGCAGTGGCAGTCTCAAATCGGTTTGATGTGCTCTGTGCCCTCGGGGACTCCTGCAAGGACTATTGGTTTGATGACTGGCCTGTAGCCACAGCACTCTCTGGGACTGAGTGCTGTGGAGTGTGGGGAGGTGTATCCAGCTTTTTTCCTGTAAATACAGGAGTAAGGCAAGGGTGCGTTCTTGGCCCATCACTTTTCAACACTTGTATGGACTGGGTATTGGGCAAAGTTGTAGATCAAAGTGATTGTGGAGCATCCCTCGGCAACACCAAGATTACTGATCTTGTTTTTGCTGGTGATGCAGTAATCTTTGCTGAGTCGCTGGAGGTTCTGGTGATGGCTCCCGAGGCGCTGCACGAGGAGGCAAAGCCTTTGGGACTTGAGGTCTCCTGGCTCAAGGTCCAGGTGTTTGGAGGCTTACTAGATGAAACAGTACAGCCTGTTCATGCATGCGGCGAGGACATTGAGATCTTGGAAAGTTTTATATACCTTGGTAGCGCAGTCCATAATGATGGCGGGTCACGTCAAGAAGTCTTACGGCGGATTGGCATAGCCCACGGTGTTATAGACTCGCTCAGCAGTATTTTGCGTTGTCGGTACAGGTACCTCCTGTGCAGGAGGACCAAGATCCGGATCTTCAAGTCGCTTGTGATCCCTGTCTTACTCTATGGTTGTGAGATATGGACACTAAATAGCGACTTGAAGAGACGAATTGATGCCTTTGGTAATAAGTGTCTTCGTAGAATCATGGGGTATCGCTGGGATGATTAAGTGTCTAATCAGCGATTGCACCGTGAGACTGAATCGAGGCCTATTACCTGTCAGCGCCAACTTTGGCTATATGGGCATGTGGCACACTACCCTGAAACCAATCCTTCCCATCGGGTTGTATCTGTAAGAGACAATCTGGCGTGGAGAAGGCCAAGGGGGCGACCACAAGGCTCGTGGCTGGGGCAAGTTGATGTTTCCTGTCAAGAGTTGCTTGGTATGGGAAAGGAGCCTGCATGGGAACTCAAGCGTGGTGACCCCCGGGAGTGTCGTCGTAGGGTGGGCGAGGTGACGTGCCCCCCAACATTGATTGATTGATTTATCTGGTATCATGTATCTAATAGTGGGAAATGTTCTGGTCCGTATTATGAAATATTATGGCCATTGTTCTAGGATAGCCCTGCAAACCCCACAGCTCGCTGTAGCATGAGTGCCATATGACCTCTGATGTCTGGCACATTCACCTTTTTGGGCATTAAATCAATCAATCGTTGTAGCATGATGCTGCACCGGGTGAATGGCAGGATAACGAGGAGTAGCAAAAGTTAAATATGCAAAGTGTGCACCAGGCTAGCCGCTCACTTCTTGTTTCTTTTCGCGGTGAAAAGTTAAATTTATTCATTGAAAATTCAATAATAAACAAGAGTTTTTCTACGGTAAACCTGTTCTTGTAATCATGATACGTACATTAGAGCCATAATTTGTTTCAAATCTAATAAAACACACACAGTTACAAAGATTAGGTTCAGGTGAAGCCTGGGCTGTTTACGGAACAATGTGTGTGGAAATAGTGGTAAGTCCGGGAGAACAGTTCATGTGAGGCTGCTGGATCAAAGGGTCGATTCAAAGTGTGAGTGACATGCAAAGCCACCTTGAAAAATTAGTTGTCTCCAGACATGAACACAAGACTAAATATTGGGGATTTGTTACCCAAATAGTTAAACTTGATTAACTATTTAAATAATTGCTAAATTCTATTCCTAATTTCAATAAATCTTAGGCCGATGTTCAACATTTCAAGCGGTGATTCCCAACTTTTGTTAAACCACAGATACTGACGAGGACGGAGAAGGGAATGGGGTCTTATTGCTATGGAAATAAATAGTATATCAAATGGAGTTGTTTTTCTGTCCGAATGATGTAAATAATGTTCTTATTGAAAAGATACTTACCGTGGCAAACGTGGTGTAGAAGAGCCTCTTCTCTACGTGCAGTCCTTCATGCAAGGACAACTCTTGAGCTGCAGAGAGAAATAATTTGCTACTTAATTTAACAATCATATGACTAATGATAAATAACCACAATTAGAAAAAATATACCCTGATTTTCCTTTCAAAACTCTTTACAGTTCCCCCATTTCTGATTCAACAGCAGTGTTTGTTAGGACAGCAGCGCCACACCAAACAGGGAGAGTGAGGTCTGACGCCACATTTTTTTTCTGTGCCTCAACTTAGAAGAAATTCTAGGTAAAAAAATATCTAAGTCTTGTGCTTTTCTTCAGTAACTTTCATGAAATTTAAGAAATGCATAAACTACTGACACCAACATGGCAAGGGGCTTGTTTAGGTTGGCGCTTTACCCGAGTTATCAAACACAACTGAAATGTACGACACGACTGTTCCTGTGTCCCGCTGCTTAGGTAGTCAACATCTTGTCTTTTAAGACTTAATTTAAAACTTTGCCACACCTCTGAACCGCCTTCACTGGTTCCCTGCTAAGCTCTCTAAACATGAAATTGATAGGCTGAATAAGGGAAGTATGAGAGAAAGTTGGAGGATGGCAAATAACGTTAAGAGTTTAAGGATCTGAAAATTGGTTATATCAATATTTGGGGCAAAAATAAAATGAGAAATGCAAAAGAACGATCACTTCTCACTACAGCTTTGATTAAAATATGAAAGTTGGAAATTTAACTTTGAGAATAATTAGAGACAAATCCCCCCAAGGCACCCACCCAAGGCCTTCCCAGACTTACCGTTGTTGACAGACTCCTTGCAGATGGCCACCACCAGCTTGGAGTGTTGGCCGATCCGCTCCCCGAGCTTGACCGCCTCGGCCACCAGCTGGTCCGGCGGGTGCACGGAAGTTGCCAACCCTGTGGGCGCCCAAGGCAAGGTGAGAAACTTAACCACCTTTACACTAGCACTGAATTTCAATCCATACCGGCATATTTAGATAAACCAAGGAAGGGGCTAAAGGAAAAATATACGTATGATACGAGGCGCTTATTTCATAAAGTTGATAAGCGCCACAAACAAAAAACTGAGAAAATGGCTTCAAAGTTTTTCTATGTTCAAAATGTCACATCTTTTAAGGGGAGCGTCACACAAATATTTCCAGAAATATTTGTGTGACGCTCCCCTTAAAAGATATGACATTTTGAACATACAGCAGAAAAACTTTGAAGCCATTTCCTCAGTTTTTTGTTTGTGGCGCTTATCAATTTTCTGAAATAAGCACCTCATATGATGTTCTATTAAGAATAGGAATGGCAATTTCAAAGGCTCAAGTTTCAAGCTTGAGGTAATGTGATACTTTATTGAAGCAATTAAAGTCGTGGAAAGCTGATGGGCATTGATATAGCTTCAAGGGAAGGATAAAAGATGATTCGGCTGGAGCAAGATACTCTTGAGAACATAACTTAAAAAGACATGATAAAAGACTCACTGTAGTCTAACACAGTAATTCATGCCTGTCTCTGTGCCCTGCCTCCCCGGCCACACTCACCCCAGTCCTTGGCCTGCTGTGCGTTGATGGGGTCGCCGGTGACACACATCTGCATGGCGCGGGACTTGCCCACGGCACGGGTGAGCCGCTGGGTGCCGCCCGCCCCGGGGATGGTGCCGAGAGCAATCTCTGGCTGGCCAAACCTACAAAGACAGTTTATGTGACTTATGTATACACAGCTGAACAAACATCAGAGCAAACTATACAACCACCCGTCCAATCACCTATTTCCCAGGCAACGTGTAGTATGGATGGGAATGATGGCATGGCGACTATTTGAGGTTATTTGGCTTATTGTCCGAAGCTTTTTGAGGATGCAGAAGACCGATATAAAGAAAAGAAATATGTATTAGAAAATATAGACCCGTATCTTTTTGATAAAGGTCAGCAAGTGGTCCAGAGTGTCTTTCCGACATGGATATCTTAAACCATTCACTAAATACCACACAATAGAAAACAGGCAATGAAGAGCCTATTGTCTTATAAATTTGTCATTGATGGGATGGTGCAAGTGGTGTTGTCTGCTACAATCAAGTGTGTGTGTGTGTGTGTGTGTGTGTGTGTGAGTAAATGTGGAGTTGGGCAGATCTTGGGAAAAGTTACCAGACAGCCTTTCTTTATTTACTGACATATCTTTAGCTCAAGGATATAGACACGTGGCAGAGTACTGAGGTCCTATGTACAGGGGAGTCAAGACACACTCAGAATATAAGAACATAAGAAAATAAGGAAGCTACAAGAGGCCGTGAGACCTACACGTGGTAGTTCCTGTTCCTGCAAAACCATGAATACTTTACCTGGCCTTCTCTCCCGCCAAGATAATGTCGCACATCATGGCCAGCTCACAGCCGCCCCCGAGAGCATAGCCGTTGACCGCTGCAATGACAGGCTTCTTGCACTTGGTGACGCCATCCCAACCCTCCAGGAAGTTACCCATGTAGCAGTCAACAAAATCCTTGTTCTGCATTTCCTTAATGTCAGCACCTAGGGAGCAAAATAAACAGTTAACTCTATCCTCCCTACATCCTCACTCTTTACTCTTACTTATAGTCCATTCATAATCATCTTCCTGTTTAACGTCAGATTCTCCCATAATGTCATATGAGGTTAGACGGTCAATGGTACGCTTCCAATTCTATTGTCGGCGTTCATCATTTGAATTTGTGGCATGAATTTTATGATATATAGTCCATTCATAAGTCATAAGTAATTGCACCAACAATCACATATGCAAGCGAGACTTGGATGTGGAATGAAAGACAAAAGTCAAAGGTCAAAGCAGTTAAAATTAATTATTTCAGAAGTGCGTGTGCTGTACCTGTGGTGAGGAGAATGGATGGAGAAAGTAATGGAAGTGTGTGTAACAGGTTTGGTGTGTCAAGTGAGGGTGAGGGGATGTAATGTGGCAGTGGAAGCGCAGCACTCTGAGGTGGTCTGGTCATGTAGAAAGGATGGCAGAAAGTTTGATGACTAAGAGAGTATGTATGAGTGTGGTAGATGCGGTGGGTACCAGAGGACGGCCCTCAGTGACATGGGAGGACAGAGTGCTGGAGTATGTGATGGAGAAGGGCGAGAGAAGAATGAGAGGATTAGAGCATGGAAGGACAGAAAAAAATGGAGATTCTTCTGTCATGGTCATCTCTTTCGGGGAGTTTCTCTCAGGAACGGGAATCAGAGGTAGCTGGATAGGAATGTTTAGAACAATAAAAGGACTATTAGCAGCTACAGGATAACTTCATTCAAAGTAGCAAAGATTGATTACTCTTCCTCAGGTTCTCTATCACTACTTTTAACCCCTTCACGCCCAGATCTTTCCTTTGCTATAAAAAATTGTATGTTGTTAGCCATAAAAATACGAAAAGTAACTGAACATACCACATTAGTTTGTCGACAAGGATACTAAACAGTACATATCTATTAATATTGCTTATATTAATTTAAAATAGTCTAATGATACCCAAATTACAATGGAAATTACGTTCTGGGTCTCAAGGGGTTAAATTACTACCATGATTGAGTTACTCCCCAACACTCGCTCCACCACAGGAGTGTTCGGTCTCACCTGCGGCAAAGGCTTTCTCGCTGCCCGTCAGGATGATGGCGGCCACCCCGGGGTCCTTGTCCAGCGTGAGCATGGCCGCCTCCACCTCCTTCATGAGGCCGTCACACAGGGCGTTGAGGGCCTTGGGCCTGTTCAGGGTGACCAGGCCCACACAGCTGCCCTCACCTCTCTTCTCAACCGTCACATACTCATAGGAAGGGCCTGCAAGAAAGTAAGTCTTGTGATACACTATAAATCATAAACAGAAACTTGGTAAGTATTTTGGAAAATAATGGGCGGCTGAAATGATAGTTCTATAATGTAAAATATGTAGGCTAATGATTACATTTTCAATATTTCATAAAGTAAAATAATTTCTGCAAGGCTAGACAATGAAGGTTGTGGGGCATTGCGTGGGTTATGAGGGACGGCTATCTACCTTTGCACCACTTAGATATGATATCAGAACGTTACCACGTGTTACATAAGGCTGTATTTATTAAACTACTGAACCTACACATTCATCACACTCAACACTGTTCCATGATACGATAACCCAGGTAGCAGTACTCATGGTCACGCCTGTGTGCTATGTAACACTGTAGTGACGTAGGCCTACTAGGGTTGTGCGGTATCAAGAAAAGACCGGTATTGCCGATACCGGTTTACGGGAATAATACCGGTACGTCCTCATACCGGTATCAGTTACGATACCGGTATACCGATACCGTGCCAAAATACCGGTATTATCGGTATCGGTATTTGCTTTTTTACGTGTTTTTTTTTTTTACTTGTCCATTCTCAGACAATGATTAACCTCTACAGCAGGGGTTCCCAAACATTTTCCAATGCGACCCCATCTGGTGGTGTTGCCTATCCAGTGCGACCCCAAGTCATTTAGGATTTAAGGTGAACAATATATATATATATATATATATATTGTTACACGCCGCCCTCATACCTCAAAGACTCATCTGTCTTAATTTACCCCCAAAGGCGCCGTCACGTAACCCCTTACTTCCCTCCTGTAGAAGGGCTCGGTAGAACTACACTGAAGCGAGTAATGGTGTGCACACGTAGTCATTAACACAAGGCGGATAAGGGACAATGAACACTCACTGTACAATTCTTCCTTTAATAACGGAGGTCAACACAATACACACTGTTTCCTGGCGGCCCAATCCTGAAGGTGGAGAGGGTGAACAAAGTACACACATATTTACGGAGGATACACAGACGATACCTGATAGTGAACAGATGTTCAAAGGAAGCGATGAGGAGAAACTCAAAGATATTGTGATAACTAGGGAAATGGTGGAAGAGGGTATAGATAAAATGAAAAATTTTAAATCGCCAGGACCAGATGAAGTGTATCCCAGGGTATAAAAGGAATGCAAAGTTGTTAGTGAGTCGTTAGTGCACATTTTTAGGAAATCGGTTGAGATAGGCGATGTGCCATTATTGTGGAGGAAAGGAAATGTTGTTCCCATATTTAAGAAGGGAGACAGAGGACTAAAGTCAAATTTTCGACCCGTAAGTCTAACATCAGTGGTGGGTAAATTATTGGAATCTATTATTGCAAAAAACATTCGAGAGCACTTAGATAAACATAGTTTGATCAATGATTCACAACATGGATTCACCAAGGGTAGGTCATGTCTCACCAATTTATTGAGTTTTTATAGGAAAGTTTATGAGACGGCAGATAATGATAAGGATTATGATATAATATATCTGGACTTTAGTAAGGCATTTGACAAAGTACCACACGAGCGACTCTTAAATAAGGTTAAGGCTCATGGAATAGATGGGAAGGTTCTTCATTGGATCAGAGCTTGGCTAAGTAATAGGCAACAAAGGGTTACAATTAATGGTTCTAAATCTGAATGGGGACTGGTGACAAGTGGAGTTCCACATGGGTCTGTTTTGGGTCCATTACTATTTTTTATTTACATCAACGACTTGGATGGTGGGATTAGCAGTGATATCAGCAAGTTTGCTGATGATACTAAGTTAGGTAAGATTATTGGATCACAGTCTGATGTAAACATATTACAGAGACTTAGATAAACTTAACGAGTGGGCAGTCAGATGGCAGATGGAATTTAATATTGATAAATGCAGCGTTATGAATGTTGGTAGAAAAAACCCTGGTAATAGATACACCATAAGCAATGTATCGCTGAAAAGATCAGAAGGTGAAAAAGATCTTGGAGTGAGGGTGAGCCCAGACCTCCGACCTAGGAAACAATGTATTGAGGCTAGAAATAGAGCTAATAGAGTATTAGGATTCATTACCAGAAGTGTTAAAAGTAGAAGTGCGGAAGTTATTCTAAAGCTTTATCTGGCTCTAGTCAGGCCTCACCTAGACTATGCGGTTCAGTTTTGGTCTCCATATTACAGGATGGATATAGTGTTGTTAGAAACAGTGCAGAGAAGGATGACCAAAATGATACAAGGGATGCGTAACTTTAGTTATGAGAGGAGATTGAAGTTATTAAAATTACACTCACTCAAGAGACGCAGAGTAAGGGGCGATCTGATAGAAGTTTTTAAGTGGATAAAGGGATTTAATAAAGGAGAGGTAGGAAAAGTTCTTACGGCTTTTAACCAGGGTAGAACAAGAAGTAACGGATTCAAGCTGGAAAAGCGTAGATTTAGAAAGGAAATAGGGAAAAACTGGTTCACAAATAGGGTGGTGAATGAATGGAATGGTCTCAGTACAGGCAGTTAGTGCGGAGGCATTAGGGAGCTTTAAAGAGGGGCTGGATAGGTTCATGGATGGGGATGAAAGGTGGATGTAGGTAGTGTTAGGTGACATGAACTACCACGTGTAGGCCTCGCGGCCTCTTGTAGCTTCCTTATTTTCCTATGTTCTTATGTTCTTTCTTATGTTCGTCTTCTGTTTTTGGTGTTGTTTTTTCCTAACTTCCCACCCATCTCTTTTTTCCACATGTCGTAGCCTTCCAGCCTACTCTGACTTCCCTTCCATTATCCTTTAGTACACTAGAGTCATTGGACCAGGGTTTCCTCTCTCTCTCTCACTTTATTTTATTTTATTTTTTACTTTATTGTTGAATTCTTATAGGTATTACTTAGTCAGGAACTTCAGCTGGACTACTGAAAACTATCTTTGACTTTACAGGAATGTGTAGATTAATTATTTTTTTTCTCTCTCTTTCTCGTTTTCACCTTCTACCTGCTTCCCTGTCGCTTTGTGCTGTTGAAATCTGTTTGTTTATTTTCAGTGTTGTGTCAGAGAACGTCATGAAGCATAAACAGGTATCATGAGATAGCCATTGTGTGTGTGTGTGTGTGTGTGTGTGTGTGTGTGTGTGTGTGTGTGTGTGTGTGTGTGTGTGTGTGTGTGTATGGGTGTATGGCCTGGTTCAGACTACACGTATTTGCTACGTGCGTCTTGTTATCGTGACGTCACGATGACGTTACCTATCTCACTGGTCACTCCCGCTCGCTCTTATCAGAAAAAATTGCAGTATAAAACCGCCTTGCTTTCCTTACTTCCTCCCTTTTGTACCCCATGACACACCTATTACTCCCTTCACTATATCCCCCTTCATTCCCTGCCCTACCTATATAGCGCTATAATCCCTGACAACAGCGCTATTGCAAAGTTTACAAGTGGATTCTGTATAGCGGGGTCCACAGGTGTTGCCACATATCGCAGTCGTGGCGCTATTTTTTATGTCACTAATAATTACTACCTATTGCACGGCCTGTAGGTGGCGTAGCGTGATGCTGTAGGAAGGATGGTATATAGTAGCTACTAGCGGGGCACGTGAGAGGGTTAGAACTACCTAGAGAACACGAGAAATAATGCAGGAAAAAAAAAAAATATATATATATATATAGGTAGTGGTGTTGGTGGAGCTTACATTCAAGCAGCGGTGCCGCTGTTCCCCCTTCAAGCAGCGGGACACAATATTTTCACACCATGTATGTCTTCCATTACTAATATTGTCTTCCAGAATCACTGATAATAAATATATTTTAAATCAGACTTTGGAAACAGCATTATTTTGATATTGCAAAACTTAGTTACGTATAATGTTCTATAAATTGTGGCACCACCGCTCACGCAGCGCGCCAAAAGATTTGGAGGCTCAGAATCTTTTGCCTCCAGACGCACGTCTTTCAAGGTCACACAAGCAGGAAGTGACGTCACGATGTCGTCACGTTGACAAGACGCACGTAGCAAATACGTGATCTGAACCCCGCATATGTGTTTGAAGGTCACGTGTATTGTTGGCTGCAAAGTATAATAATAGTGTTGGACTGCGTTACTGTCACTGCTACTTTTACTTTTTTTTACTACTGTTATCGAAATCCGTCCAATAACTCCACTGATCATTATTTCTTTTATCATTAACATCACTATTATATTTATTCTTCTTCTTCTTATTATATTAGTATTATCATTATTTCTTAATTTCACTCTGTACATACGACGCAGAAAGAGAAATAGTATAAGCATACAAATTTAAGAAAGGTAATTTATATGCCACTGTCTGCAGGTGGGAAAAACCCCTCTCTCGTTATTTTCCTATTGTTTATCCTCCTGCGTGGTGGCTTTCCGTATTGGCAACTCTGTCTTCCGCTCGTCACCCAATTTTTTTTTTAAGTGACATTGATTGCTAAGTGACAATTGAGAGAGGCAAGGCAACTTTAGGCAACTTTAGGCTAGGCAAGGCAAGGCAAGGCAAGGCAAGGCAAGGGATGGGTATAGCGTATGGGAAGATATGTGTACAGTAGGGAAGACAGGTATGGGATTGAAGCGACGTGGTGTCAGACTGTACTTCGAGATGTGTTGATATTTTGTGTGAAGTGTTAGGTGGGGAAGTTTAGATAACCGGTTGTGTGTGCGCAGTGGCGTAGCTAGGTATTTATCATTAGGTGGGCACCTGGGTGGGCACAGCTGACTATGGGGGGGGGGGGGGGGGGGGGTGTACTAGATGAGCCGAACAAGCCCATACAGCTGGGGAGTTTGGTGGGGACTGGGGACTTATAGCGTATTTTCGCGACCGCTCTGGCCCGGTCTGGACTGGGCTAGTCCCGGGCGGTCACTGTTTTTGCGAGGCAGTCTAGAACGGTTCAGCCCAGTCCAGTCCGGTCCGACCCACATACCAGGACCACCTTGGACCAGTGTGGGGAGAACTGGCGCATGCGCACTACAGTCAGCGGGGAAGGCGACCAGGAGCTTCTCGTGCTGCTGATAAGACATGAAACACCATGATGGCCGACCATAAGACTAAAGTATCACAGGCGTGGTAGTTGTAAAGTCTTCAGCACAGGTTAAAAGGCGGACGACAAAAAGGATATTGACAAGATGGACGCCTGCCGCCTCCACAGTTCAGTTCAGTACCGCCCACTCGATCCCCCAGCCAATAGGAACGACGAATGGGACGGGGCCAGTCTCGATGTATTTTCGCGACCATCAGTCCACCCTGACCCGGTCCGGACCAGTGGCGTCACCGCGGGGGGGCTAAGGGGGACTTAGCCCCCCCAAGTCAAGGACTCAGCCCCCCCCCAAATTGCTGCTAGTAGCCTGCTACCCAAAAACAATAAAAAGGAATATTTATCCTATTTTCCATGCCAGAGCATGGAGTAGTTGACAAATATGCCTCTCTTCCAATACTGTCACACTCAAACTCGGGAGAATCCACCAAACGGCAGTTGCCCCTAACTCTTACTTAACATGGACCATAAGTGGTCAGGGATTAACCTCTTCAGCACCAAGGTTACGATGATCACACAGTCCTGCAGTACATACCACTGTACCGTCGTCCTGGTGCTGCAGTGGGAGCCAGGGTAAGGCAGTGGGAGGCAGGGTAACACAGGACGGGAGGCAGGTTAACACAGTGGGAGGCAGGTTAAGGCAGTGGGTGGCAGGGTAACACAGGACGGGAGGCAGGTTAAGGCAGTGGGAGCCAGGGTAAGGCAGTGGGTGGCAGGGTAACACAGGACGGGAGGCAGGTTAAGGCAGTGGGAGCCAGGGTAAGGCAGTGGGAGGCAGGGTAACACAGGACGGGAGGCATGTTAACACAGTGGTAGGCAGGTAAAGGCAATGGGAGCCAGGGTAAGGCAGTGGGAGACAGGGCAACACAGGGCGGGAGGCATGTTAACACAGTGGTAGGCAGGTAAAGGCAGTGGGAGCCAGGATAAGGCAGTGGGAGGCAGGGTAACACAGGACGGGAGGCAGGTTAAGGCAGTGGGTGGCAGGGTAACACAGGACGGGAGGCAGGTTAACACAGGACGGGAGGCAGGTTAAGGCAGTGGGAGCCAGGGTAAGGCAGTGGGTGGCAGGGTAACACAGGACGGGAGGCAGGTTAACACAGGATGGGAGGCAGGTTAAGGCAGTGGGAGCCAGGGTAAGGCAGTGGGAGGCAGGGTAACACAGGACGGGAGGCAGGTTAACACAGTGGTATGCAGGTTAAGGCAGTGGGTGCCAGGGTAAGGCAGTGGGAGGCAGGTTAAATCGGCTTTTAGTTACTTTATCATGATCATGTACTTTATTCTGTTTAACTACAGTATCCCAAGTACCTGTTTTTGTGCAATAAGGGAAATACCTTGAATATATTGTAAGTTTATATTTATATATTTTTTTCATTATCAAGATAAAACCTTACTGAGAAACAAACCAAAAACATACATTGTGCAATTCATTTGTGTTTGTTAGGGGAGAGAGAAAAATGGCAATTTTATTATTTTGTATAAACAGAATAAAATTTTTCTTCATATTATCAAATTTAGTTAATATGGTATGATGCATGGTATAACTCTATTAATTTATGTGTCATGTAATTAAAGCTTAATTCCACTCTTCTCTTTTTTTGGCCTCAAAATTACCCTGGAACTGATTCATTTTCAAAATTACCCCCCCGACCCCCAGCTGGATAGGCTCGCTGCGCTCGCCCATCACCACCCCGGGGCTAAAGCCCCCCCCAAATTTTTTTTCCTGGTGACGCCACTGGTCCGGACTGGACTGAACCAGGGCGAACGTCACGAAAATGCGCTATTACTTTCACTTACAGTGCCAAGACCCCCCCCTTTCATATTTTGCATTCTGACCAATATCAAGAGTATATCTGATGCCGTATGGACTATGGAAGGTTATTTCTGGAAATCTTTGGAAAATGAGCATATTTTGGTGCATTTTGACACTTTCTGAGACTTTCAATGCCCATAAATCCTTTTTAATCAGAATTAAAAAGCCTATGATGGTACTCAAAAGATACAGATAAAATTAAACACAAACCCCAAGGAGTTTAAGCCAAGTTTGTAGAGGATCACAGGAGTTTTGTTTGATTTGAGTGATGCATTTGAGGGCCCCCCTCTCTTGGGGGCCCGGGGGGCGATTTCAAACAGCCCCCCCCCCCTAGCTACGCCACTGGTCATATCTGAGGTGTGAACTCTCCGACACACACACACACAGTCACACATACACATATCTTTGGAATAATTATATTAATAATAAAATAATAATAATAATTTGGATGATAATAATAATATCAATGATGAAAATGATGATGCCATTATTAACCATAATAATAGTAGACTAAGACTAATAATAATAATAATAATAATAATAATAATAATAATAATAATAACAATAATGAAAATGTGAGCTAGGCTAGATTTGTATAGTGACGCCTGTGTGATATGTAATGATCCGTTTTCTGTGATAGTCTGCCCTCAGGGGTAGAGGGAGGGAGGGAGGTTTCACAGAGCGGCATTGTCAGCTGAGCTGCAATCGGCCAATGATAACACGCGCCTCAGATTCTGAGGCTCTGAGCCAATGAGCGTTACGCTACCATACGTGTCTCGGCAGTCGGAGTAGTCACTAGTCAGTTCCTGGTCTTGCTACTAGTCAGGAGTCTGTTTCGAGAAAAAAAAGAAGAGAAAAAAACATAATACCGAAATCCAATACCGACCAAATAATATACCGATACCGGTATACCGATGCAATACTAATACCGATACCGGTATACCGGAAAATATAAATACCGGTAATACCGGTGCTAAAATACCGGTATTTCGGTATACCGGATACCGGTGCACATCCCTAAGGCCTACACACAATGACCTCGAGTTGGCAACACTGTAGTGACGTAGGCTTACACACAATGACCGAGTTGGCAACACTCATGGTTAGGCCTAGACACTTCATATTAACATTCGGACAACATAATCACTGGGACAACTCAAGTGTCTCATTGAAGAGTATTGTGTATAGTAGGTGGCGGGGATGAAGTGGCAACACAGCACCATGCATATACAGCTCAAAAAAAGACAAATGGAATATAAAAAAATATGTTAGGATGAAGCCAGACCCGAACTTTGGACCATGAAACAAACATGGTGACGTATTTAAAAAATACTAGACATATTGGTTTAATTATCGAACACAATTATTACCTCAAACCCAATAAAAAAAAAATAAAAAAATTGCAGAGAAATAGTGTTGACGTGACAGAACCTGACTAACAGCCTTCATGTAAATAGCCTCATAACACGCTTCAGTAAGTACATTATCTATATGGAAATGTTAGATATAAATCAGACAAACAAGAAAAGCCTCATAATCCTGGAATCGGCGGATGAATTATCAAAATATGCAGAGTATGTAGGGGGCGCCACCAGCGCCACATTTATTATAATTATTATCGACTTTCTTGATAGTGCATTATAAATCATGGTAGATATATCAAGCCATTATATGAAATGCCGATTCTAAAAATGTAATCAGATCCAAGATTGAACCAATTAGTTTTTTTAAATATATATGTACGTGGGCGGAGCCTAAGACATGACGTCACGGCGGAAGTTGTGACGTCACCGGCAGGCTTGCAGGGCCCAGTAGCATTCTGCTGCACTGATATCATGACCAGTGGCGTAGCTACAGGGGGGCACGTGCCCCCCACTATGGGGGGGGCGGTGCCCCCCTTTAATACTCTTTACGAGTAGGTATTAGAATATTCTCCCTGGCATGTCTATCCCGTAAATTATTGGAATGGACTCAAGTCATGGCGTAGTCAGTGGAGTCAATATAGGGAGCTTTAAAAGGAGGCTAGACAGTGTCATGGATGGGGATGAAAGCTGGATGTAGGTAGTGTTACAGGAACTACCACGTGTAGGTTTCATGGCCTCTTATAGCTTCCTTATTTTCTTAATTAAAATACATACGACACGCCAAACAATACTTATGGTAGGTCTCGACGTGGCTTCACCCTAAAACGGGGGGCACGTGCCCCCCCACAGTTCCACCACTGAGTAACAGTAAGTAAGTAATCAGTAAGGTTTATCAGTGTGGACCAAGGATATTAGAAAGATACTTTATACTATCCTTGGTGTGACTGTGGTGGCAGGGTGACTGGGCGCGACCTTGACCACTGCCCCGCCACCCCCACACCTCTCCTCTCCAAGACCCGTGACGTGATTCACCACTACCTGCCGTGCCCCATGGCTCGTCTAATGCGGCATTACGTACCATGACACCCACTGCAGCAGCGCATACAGCCTGACAACACAGGACACAGGGAAAAAGAATGGTTGAACTCTAGCACCGAATGTTTCCCCGGCGTGTAGCAGCTTACCGGAGGACAGGAGTCTCGCCGCCGCCCTCACCAAGGGGACCTGAGCGCCGTGACAGCCGCTGACATGACTCACAAGGGCGGGACGCAGGACACCACGGAGCTGGGAAAAGCTTGCTCGGGCTAAAAACGCCATTTTTCAGGGTTAATCACAGTCGTGTAATGTGTTTGCCCCGCCGTCAGCTGCTCCACTGCCTCCCTCGCTGCCAGGCTGCTGGTTTATCTCTCCTCTCCACAACGGAACACTGTCGTACTGCATCAATTCAACAAGAGAAGATTTTAGTGAGCATGATGTGGTAGAATAACAGACTGAAGCAACTAGCAAGTGTATTATTTGACTATCTCTAACGTTTCAATATATAAATTAGTCTTAATGGAGAACTAATTAGCAATGTAAAGTATCCCTGCTTCAGCCTGCGTTTTTAATTACCATCTTTCCACTTTTGATTACTCGTCCACCACAGAAAACAACTATATCTTTCTCCCCCCATTCATTACAGAACGATTTACATGCACGGCTTACTTACACGACTTAAAACAATATATTTTTCAGTAATGAGTACCTAGGGTAGCAGAGCAAAGGGTGACAGGAGGGGAGGGAGGGAATGCTGATAAGGGCGAAGGCTTTTTTATGCAACCTTGAACCTATATCATTCCGGTCATTCAAACAGAATATGTATAGTCTTTGCATTAATTAAAAGATGTGGGGATAAGTACAAGGCACCCCCCCCTCCCCCCCAGTAGGGCTACCCCTTCGCTCCACCGTACTGCGCCGGGGCATCGAATCATCGGACCTGGCTTCAAATAAAAGTTTAAAACATAGTACCAACGTGGATACATAGTCCTGCCCTGTGTCTCAGTCATTGTTAACCGAACGTAGACTTTATTGAACTGACTCCATGAGTAATATAAAAAAAATAAAAAAATTGAAAAAAATTGATCATTCGCGACATCTATGGGTCTATAATTATGTAAGTGAAGTGTTTAACCCCTTGAGGCCCAGAACGTAATTTCCATTGTAATTGACGTACCATTAGACTATTTTAATTAATATAAGCAACATTTTATGGATATGACCTGTTTAGTATCCTTGTCCACTAACTAATTTGGTATATTCAGTGACTTTTCGTAATTTTATGGCTTGACAACAATTGACTTGGCTTGACAATTTTATATAGCAAAGGTAAGATCTGGGCGTGAAGGGTGGGTAACATGATGATTGGGCGTTGGGATGAAGGCCCCGCAACGGCTGGGCATCTTCACCTTAAGAAATATATATATATAAAAAATCAAATACTGTTCAAAGATCACCCGACAATAAAAATAAAATATAGGTTGCCTTTTAACCTGGCCACCGCGGCGCAACAGCTAGACAGCACGAGGCAGCCGCGCCCCTCCACGCATACCACAGGGGCGGAGCGTGAGGATTTTGGAGGGGGGGACAGTTAACAGATAGCCTAGGAAAAGTTTTAAGGGGGGCCAAGAAAAAATTTAGCCTAGGAAAAGTTTTAAAGGCCAAGTTAACAGATAGCCTAGGAAAAGTTTTAAGGGGGGCCAAGATAAAATTTAGCCTAGGAAAAGTTTAAAAAAAGGTCAAGTTAACAGATAGCCTAGGAAAAGTTTTTATAGGGGGGCCAAGTTAACAGATAGCCTAGGAAAAGTGTTAAGGGGGGCCAAGATAGAATTTAGCCCAGGAAAAGTTTTAAGGAATGCCAAGTTAACAGAAAGCCTAGGAAAAGTTTCTATAGGGGGGCCAAGTTACCTGTTAGCCAAGCATACTCTAGGTACAGTATAGTAAAGGTTAAGAAGAGGGAAAAAATTATACAATACAAATATCTATACGACGCAAGCTTGCCTCTGTATGTAGCAGGGGCGTATTTAGGATCCTGAAACATTGGGGGCTTAGCTCAGCCAAGAGATCTTTAAATTTTTACAGGATAATTTTCAATTTATTTATGAGTATAATGAATATAACATGTGAGACACTGTGCTCTACCAAAAGGCTCCGGTAATTTGCTTAGGATAACTTTTGAAACATGAAATGAATATAAAATTAAGACAATCTGAGTTGGGGTTCAACTTCGTTATTATTTTTATTTTCATGAGTAGGAGTAAAACCCTAAGAAAAAGAGAGCTTTGGCGTGATGAAGCAGTCCTATAGATTGTATATTCCCAATGCTTGGTTCAATACTGAAATCTGACCAACCTCGGTCTTATAACTACTTTTTTTTTTTTTACATCACAAAGGACTGGCCAAGGACACACAAAAATGCACTTCGAAAAAAATGCACTTCGAAAAAATGCCCTTCGAAAAAAATGTCCTTCGAAAAA
>JACEEZ010023784.1:135000-155000 GCA_016584305.1 Chionoecetes opilio | reverse complement strand
TGAAGTCTAGACCGCTTGCCCACATGACGGTGCGGACATGCGAGGTACAGACTTCCACGCGACATGATTTTCTGAGATTCATTATGAGACCGCAGTTGCAGCTTGTATCTTCTTTTAAGTTTTTTAGGCAAAGGTGAAGAGATCTTAGTATAATAACGGATTGATCGAAAATGATGTGATTTACTTGAATATAAAAAAAAAAAAGTATTATTTTTTTTCATTCCTTACATGATCAAAATAAATAAATAGTATACGTATAATAACTATATCTGTCTTCATCACCTCCTTAAAGCACTTCAATGTCATCTCATTGCAATCTTTCTCACAAAACACTGAATATTTACCTTACCACACTTTTTTTTCCATCAAGATCTTCCAACCTTGTTTCCCACTCAGTTCCACAACTATAAAGCCTCTCTCACTGCACTCCTCCTTACCAACCATCACATCTTTGCAGTCAAGCATCACACTTCACATACATTAAGTGCACAGTCTATCCTGACTCGCAACAAAAGTCTTCTTACTAT
The DNA here is from genome assembly GCA_016584305.1 of Chionoecetes opilio. Classification (NCBI taxonomy): domain Eukaryota; kingdom Metazoa; phylum Arthropoda; class Malacostraca; order Decapoda; family Majidae; genus Chionoecetes; species Chionoecetes opilio. The sequence goes on along the minus strand of JACEEZ010023784.1, from coordinate 154,473 downwards.
CTCTAAGGGGATTCACCTATTGTTCATGCTTTACAGCCATCACTTCAATCAATCATTGGGGGCATATGTCGGGGGGGGCACGTCGGCTCATCCACCCTACGACGCCACTCCTGGGGGTCACCACGCGCAAGTCCCCATGCAGGCTCCTTTCCCACACCAAGCAGCTCTTTACAAGAAACATCAACTTGCCCCAACCACGAGCCTTGTGGGCGCCCCCTTGGCCCCCTCCACGCCGGATTGTCTCTTGCAGATACAACCCAGTGGGAAGGATCGGTTTCAGGGTAGCGTGCCACATGCCCATATAGCCGAAGTTGGCGCTGATGGACTATGCAGGTAATAGGCCTCGATTCAGTCTCACGGTGCAATCGCTGATTTGACACGTAATCATCCCAGCGATACCCCATGATTCTTCGAAGACACTATGGCCCGTACCGAGAGTCATGACGGTAGGCGGTAGAACGACGAACGGCAGACCTTCGCTTACCATAAGACGTATAAAAAACCCTGTCATTTTGGAACGAAGAGCAGGGACGCGGTGGCGGTCAAGGTTGAAGACACGGCTATCCCCGTGTCTTCGCCGCAACCTTCGATGAATTTTTATTACATTCCTAATCTGGAGGGATTAAGAGATATGTTAAAAATTTTCTTGCCAATATGTATTTAAGTATAAGTATAAGATTATTAGGTATTACATATGCGGCAATAAGTGATTTTAGTGATAATAATTAAGGAGGTTCAGGATAGAGGGGTGGGTAGTGGCTTGAGCCGTCGCCATCATGAAGGTCGCTGCCAGAACCCGCCAGGACGGTTCTCTTACCGCATATGTTCACATGAGCGGTAGAGAAACTTACGTATACACGCCTCTACTGTTAATTAACTTCATTAAATATATATTTCACCAACTTCATAGCCGATCGCAACGTTTCTGTTGATGTTTTTGATGAGTATAAGGGCAAATTCGCATTATACATTATTTTAGTCGTACGGCTGGCTACGCAATTTGAAGCAGCACTGTTGCCACTATATTGTCGCAGGCGCGAGATCTCAACCAACCTCCGATGTCGACTCTCGGTAACAAATGGAAGGTTTGCCGTTCGTCGCTACCTCGCTGTTCGTCCCTCTACCGCCTTCAACTCTCGGTACGGGCCTTATTACCAAAGGCATGGATTCACCTCTTCAAGTCGGTATTTAGTATCCATGTCTCACAACCATAGAGTAAGACAGGGATCACAAGCGACTTGAAGAACCGGATCTTTGTCCTCCTGCACAGGTACCGACAACGCCAAATACTCCTGCTGAGCGAGTCCATAACACCGTGGGCTATGCCAATCCGCCGTAAGACTTCTTGACGTGACCCGCCGTCATTATGGACTGCGCTACCAAGGTATGTAAAACTTTCCAAGATCTCAATGTCCTCGCCACACACATGAACAGACTGTACTGTTTCATCTCGTAAGATGCCATCAAAAAGCCACCACTTGAGTACATATAATTCAGAACGTTAAATTCAATGGTTTCCTATAGCCATACCGCATTAACCCTATGGCATTAATTCATTGTAGGTACAGAAAGGTCTCATTTGGTGCTTTTAGATCTGTCTAATTCACATTTAACACCCCCAATCAATTGCTATCCAAAGCATTTATGGGGCGAGCATTTTATCCCATTTGACAATCAATTTCCAATCCCCCCCTGCAAGGAATCACTGAATCGCATTTGGCGACCACATTCCTAGATTTGGCAAATATTTCCCCCACAAAAAATGCTCTTTAACTGTTATCAGTGTATCTATCATTTCATATTGCATCGCTGAGTATCCAGTATAATAATAAAAGGCCCTTTCTAGTGGTTTACCCCAGCTGCATTATACTGCTTGAGGTTCCAGATCTCAGTGGTGCATCGCCCTTCAATAAATTACATCATGCCAACTCAATGGTTGATAGATATTCATAAGCATCAAATTTAGACCCCTCAAAGTTCAGCATCAAATATAGACCCCTCAAAGTTCAGCATCAAATTTAGACCCCTCAAAGTTCAGCATCAAATTTAAACCCCTCAAAGTTCAGCATCAAATATAGACCACTCAAAGTTCAGCATCAAATATAGACCACTCAAAGTTCAGTATCAAATTTAGACCACTCAAAATTCAGCATCAAATATAGACCACTCAAAGTTCAGCATCAAATATAGACCACTCAAAATTCAGCATCAAATATAGACCACTCAAAGTTCAGCATCAAATATAGACCACTCAAAATTCAGCATCAAATATAGACCACTCAAAATTCAGCATCAAATATAGACCACTCAAAATTCAGCATCAAATATAGACCACTCAAAATTCAGCATCAAATATAGACCACTCAAAATTCAGCATCAAATATAGACCACTCAAAATTCAGCATCAAATATAGACCCCTCAAAGTTCAGTATCAAATTTAGACCCCTCAAAGTTCAGCATCAAATATAGACCCCTCAAAGTTCAGTATCAAATTTAGACCCCTCAAAGTTCAGCATCAAATATAGACCCCTCAAAGTTCAGCATCAAATTTAGACCCCTCAAAATTCAGCATCAAATATAGACCCCTCAAAGTTCAGCATCAAATATAGACCCCTCAAAATTCAGCATCAAATATAGACCACTCAAAGTTCAGCATCAAATATAGACCCCTCAAAGTTCAGCATCAAATATAGACCCCTCAAAGTTCAGCATCAAATATAGACCCCTCAAAGTTCAGCATCAAATATAGACCACTCAAAATTCAGCATCAAATATAGACCACTCAAAATTCAGCATCAAATATAGACCACTCAAAATTCAGCATCAAATATAGACCACTCAAAGTTCAGCATCAAATATAGACCACTCAAAATTCAGCATCAAATATAGACCACTCAAAGTTCAGCATCAAATATAGACCACTCAAAATTCAGCATCAAATATAGACCACTCAAAGTTCAGCATCAAATATAGATCACTCAAAATTCAGCATCAAATATAGACCACTCAAAATTCAGCATCAAATATAGACCACTCAAAGTTCAGCATCAAATATAGACCACTCAAAGTTCAGCATCAAATATAGACCACTCAAAGTTCAGCATCAAATATAGACCACTCAAAATTCAGCATCAAATATAGACCACTCAAAATTCAGCATCAAATATAGACCAGTCAAAATTCAGCATCAAATATAGACCACTCAAAATTCAGCATCAAATATAGACCACTCAAAATTCAGCATCAAATATTGACCACTCAAAGTTCAGCATCAAATATAGACCACTCAAAATTCAGCATCAAATATAGACCACTCAAAATTCAGCATCAAATATATCAATCAATCATTGGGGGCATACGCCGGGGGGCGCGTCGCCTCGCCCACCCTACGACGCCACTCCCGGGGGTCACCACGCGCGAGTTCCCATGCAGGCTCCTTTCCCATACCAAGCAGCTCTCGACAAGAAACATCAACTTGCCCCAGCCACGAGCCTTGTGGGCGCCCCCTTGGCCTCCTCCACGCCGGATTGTCTATTACAGATACAACCCGATGGGAAGGATCGGTTTCAGAGTAGTGTGCCACATGCCCATATAGCCGAAGTTGGCGCTGACGGACTATGCGAGTAAGACAGGGATCACAAGCGACTTGAAGAACCGGATCTTTGTCCTCCTGCACAGGTACCGACAATGCCAAATACTCCCGCTGAGCGAGTCCATAACACCGTGGGCTATGCCAATCCGCCGTAAGACTTCTTGACGTGACCCGCCGTCATTATGGACTGCGCTACCAAGGTATGTAAAACTTTCCAAGATCTCAATGTCCTCGCCACACGCATGAACAGACTGTACTGCTTCATCTAGTAAGTCTCCAAATACCTGGACCTTGGTCTTGAGCCAGGAGACCTCAAGTCCCAAAGGCTTTGCCTCCTCGTGCAGCGCCTCGAGAGCCATCACCAGGACCTCCAGCGACTCAGCAAAGATTACTGCATCATCGGCAAAAACAAGATCAGTGATCTTGGTGTTGCCGACGGATGCTCCACAATCACTTTGATCTACAACCTTGTCCAATACCCAGTCCATACAAGCATTGAAAAGTGATGGGGCAAGGACGCACCCTTGCCTCACTCCTGTATTCACAGGAAAGAAGCTGGATACACCTGCCCCACACTTCACAGCACTCTCAGTCCCAGAATACAGACCAGTTATCAAACCAATAGTCCTTGCAGGAATCCCTCGAAGTCGCAGAAGATCCCAGAGTGATTCACAATGCACTGAGTCAAACGCCTTCTTGAGATCAACATAGGCTGCAAGCATCCCCTGTCGAAACTCACGTCGGCGTTCCACCAGGACACGAAGCGCTAGGATACGGTCCGTTGTTGACTTACCAGGCGTGAACCCAGACTGCTGAGGTCTCTGATGCTTCACCAGATGACTGCGAATTCGTGTCAGCAATAGATGGGCAAGCACCTTGCCTGGTACGCTGAGCAGTGTAATACCGCGGTAATTTAATAATTAAAACATCAAATATAGACCACTCAAAATTCAGCATCAAATATAGACCACTCAAAATTCAGCATCAAATATAGACCACTCAAAATTCAGCATCAAATATAGACCACTCAAAATTCAGCATCAAATATAGACCACTCAAAATTCAGCATCAAATATAGACCACTCAAAATTCAGCATCAAATATAGACCACTCAAAATTCAGCATCAAATATAGGCATCACTCAAAATTCAAACAATCACACATGAAGATCTACCCAAGAAGTAATACCAGCAGTAATATATCACAAGGTTCACAGCTTCATTCACACCCAGGGCATTGTAGCCTTCATGTTGCAATGCTCACCCCAGACACCCATGGACAACCAGCCCGGTGGGTGGACGGGGCAGGCGGGCGGGGGCGGCGGGCGACACGGGACACGAGCACCGGCCTGGAAAACGTTGATGAAAATTTCTGGTCACAAACATGATTATTACAATTCAATTTAATATATGATAATCTAATGTTCAGTTTGTCTGGATCTACAGCCTGGAGGGAGTTATAAAAGCATCTACTGTACTCATAGACCACTGTATACCTGGACTGTTCACGCGACAATGTTTTGAATTGCGGGGCTGCATAGGGGCCCGCGGGGCGCCCGACAAAGAGATATAGTGGTCTATGGACTATCATATAGACTAGTTTATCAGTATATATGGTATACTGTAATCTTCGTAAATGTTTGTTCTATAATATTATCAAATAAAAAACAGTAAAACACACTAAAGAAATGCCATTACGAGACTATGAAGAAATATGCATGAACTTAATATTCACTTCAACTCTTCGCCATTTAAAACTTTGCGAGTCAACTTTTATCATGAAGGGTATCAATAGAAGCGCAATTTTATTAGCTTTCCATTGCTATATTTCGTTATCTGATAAATTAATTAGAACCATGCATAAATTAGCGTTAACTAAATAAATAAAATCCTCAATCGGGTAATTTACCCGATTGATGAGGTTATTTATTTAGTCAACACTAATTTATACATGGTACTAATTCATTTATCAGAAAACGAAATATATAAGTAAATAAATAACATCATCAATCGGGAAAATTACCCGATTGATGATTGTTTATTTATTTAACGCTAATTTATGCATGGTTCTAATTAATTTATCAGATAACGAAATTCATCAATGGAAAGCTAATAAAATTGCGCTTCTATTGATACCCTTCATGATAAAAGTTGACTAGCAAAGTTTTAAATGGCAAAGAGTTAAGTGATTAAGTTCATGCATATTTCTTCATAGTCTCGTAATGGCATTTCTTTAGCGTGTTTTACTGTTTTTTATTTGATAATATTATAGAACAAACATTTACGAAGATTACAGTATACCATATATACTGATAAACCAGTCTATATGATCCGTATATATATATATGAATCCGAGCGGCTCTCAGACTTCGGGCCCTTGCGCGACAGGCCGATATTCCGTGCACAGTCCCGGTATACAGTGGTCTATGCCTGTACTGCATCTTTTTTCTTACTAAAGTCTTTCTATTTTATCAAGTCACTTGTGGAAATTATCTACCAACCACCCTCTCAATTAGTAGTGGTAGTTTTGTCCCCCCCTTGTGAGGGAGGTATTGTTCACTCACCCTAGGGGGAGTGTAGGAATGTATTACTATATATATAATTATAATGGTAATGGGTAGAAATAAAAGTGACTAGTGACTTAATACATTGGAAAGACTATAGTGTGCTCATCAAATACTCTTTTCATAATAAAAACAAATCCTTGCCATATAATTTACAATCCTGACCTCTCCATGCAGTCTGTGAGTGTCGTGAACCGGCATCCCCCCAGCAGCCAAGATCAGCCAAGTACTTGCTGCTTTGTCATGAAAAAACAAATATAAACTATTTCCACTTCATGAAGGTCTTTCAAAAACTATGGAATGATGCCTGGTAAGTCTGGAGCGCTGCAGCCGTGACAACCCAAGGCTCCTCAATGACCACCCAAGGCTCCTCAATGACCACCCGAGGCTCCTCAATGACCCCCCAAGGCTCCTCAGTGACAGTCTTGCACGGTCACTACTCCTCATGACAAGGATGGAAAGCCTGATGCACGGCTTTAAGGGCAGCGGACGGCACATTAAAAAAAAAAATCTGTTACATTGAAATCAATGCATAAAAGGCTGAGGATATAAATTTGAAAGGTTTGAATAAATTTGAGAAACGGCATGTTAGAGTTTTGTGTACGTTTCAAGACTGTTTTCTCGACCCATAAGGTCTGTTTCTATGTGCCATTAGATGCATTTTTCTATCTCCTTTTCATTTCAAAACAAGTACAGTAAAACCTCTCATATTCGGACTAATTGGGCCAAGGAGTGGTCCGAGTAATGCAAGGATCCGAATAATGGGGTGATTATATATGGGGGAATATGTAAAAAAAAAAAAATAATAATAATAATTTCTAGGTGTATATAGCTAGGAAATTTCGACCCCTAAAAAAAAAAAAAAAAATCTAGGTGTAGTACATATAGCTAGGAAATTTCGACCCCTAAAAGAAAAAAAAAAAAATAATAATAATAAAAAAAAAAAAAAAAATCTAGGTGTAGTACATATAGCTAGGAAATTTCGACCCCTTATAAAAAAAAAAAAAAAAAATTTATAAAAAAAAAAAGGTCCGAATAATGTCAAAGTCCGAATACGAGAGGTTTTACTGTACTGTACTTAGTTTTTTTTTAACATTACGACCACACAGGACTCGCTGAGGGTCAGAGAGGGATTTACATTTCAGGCTGCTGGTCCCTCCTTTTCGGGTATTATCTCCTTAGAGAGTGACAGAGTTGGCAAAGCTCCTCCTTAGTGTTGTCTGCAATCCATCTGGTTCATAGGACATGCAGCCAATCTCAGCCTCACAAGGACAGCGTAAAGGTATAAGTTTCTTTTCAGTTTCCGCTTGCTAATGATAATAAATTCATTTCAGCTGTCCCGTTTCTTTTCAGTTCCATCTAATAATGCGGATCTCATCTTGTATCTTGATGTCATCATGCTACTGAGAGGTGGAAGGAACAGGTGAGTTATTCTCAGGGCAGTGGAATGTCCGGCTGGGCTGGAGAGGCTAGGCAGCGCTTTGCTGAGCCAAACATTACTGAGGGAAGGGTTACATTTAAGGCCATTACTCAGCAATTTTGGTGAATTCAGATGTAAAACTGTCATGATGGTAACTTTTTTCCTCAATTATATTTTTTCGCCCGACCCTACTTGCCGCTCCCATTGAGGGTTTTTGCCCCACTCTTTGCACTCCCTGGCTGAAGGCCGACAATCATCATCTTTCTGTATCACGTCAGATTTTCCCCAGTGCTGGGCACGCGATCCAAAAATAGGTGGTCCACTATCGCTATTCCGTGATCGAAAATTTGGCGTTCCGCGATCGCGGAATATTTATTTAAGTTTGAATTAAAATTCCGCGATCGGTAATCGCTAGCGAAGTTTTTCTTCAAAGAAATAAAGCATTAAGCCAAGTCAAAATTTTGGATCGTGGACTAAAAATCACGTTTTGGCTCGGATTGGTATCAAGTCAAAATTTTGGATCGTGGACTAAAAATCACGTTTTGGCTCGGATTGGTATCAAGTCAAAATTTTGGATCGTGGACTAAAAATCGCGGAATTAAAGGCAAAAAAAATTTCCGCGATCACGATCGCGGAATTAATTCAAATTTAATAAAAATTCCGCGATAGATTTTTGGTAATCCGCGATCGCGGAATCGCGGACTATAATTCTGCGACGCCCAGCACTGATTTTCCCGTAATGTCTTATGAGACTGGACGGTCGACGATACGCTTCCAATCTTATTGTCGGCGTTCATCATTTAGATATGCGCATCTTAGTGTCAGCGTTCATCATTTAAATTTGCGGCATGAGTTTTACGTCCCGGATGCTCTTCCTGACAGACAACCCCAGTTTTTGGCTGAGGGCAGAGGTGATGAATGATTCCAAAGCAAATTCCTACAATAATTTCTCTCAAAAATTACTATTTTGATATAGTAAATACAAAATAAATATTTTTCTACAAGCAAATACATACTAGGGCTCACCACACTCCAAAGCTGCCTCCATCCACCACAACTCTCCACCGAGTGCCACACTACTTTCACAGGCTGAGGAAACTATACTAAATCCCTTGTAAAAAGATATCTCTTAAGTACTTCACCCTTGCATCACCTGGTTTGAAAGTCTTGTATTAACATATCCCATCATTCATCCTAGCAACTTTCCACTCCTCCACAGGGTACATAGGCACAACGCCTGAAGATACATTCCTCCCCGCCTGTCATGACTTGATCGATTGATTATAATGCCAAAAAAGGGGAGATGTGCCAGACATCAGAGGTCATATGGCACTATGGCAAAGCATAATAAAGGGGAGGGACGAGAGAAAGAGTGAAACGGTGAGGAACGTATTGTTACAGCAGGATGGTTAAATCAAATCAAATAAAATCATGACTTGAGTGTGAGGGGACAAGGCTAAGGCATGGATGACAGCACGGGTGAGGGTGACATGGGTGACATGGGTGACAACACAGGTGAGGGCGGCGACCTATAGTCTATTATTTTTATTATGGTCAAAATGCACTAAGGAAGCCACGCCAATCAGCTGCCCCGTAGAATAGAAGGGGAGGCAGGGGGCGTGGCTTTCTTAGTGCATTTTGACCATAATAAAAGAATAGACTATAGTGTGTGACCAAGGCTAAGAGACACTGCTTCATGTTCCTCAAAGTTTATGTGTTGAGCTACAAGTCTTACAAGTTGTTGGGAACCTGGACAGAGTGGCAGTTAGGGTTTATTTGTACATCACTGCCCACCTCTTGCCTCCTTCCTTCTCAAACAGAAAGGAATCCATTTTGTAATAAACTAAAGAACAAAATACATCATAAAATGCATCCGTGTAGCTCATGTAATGCTGGACTACTGAACAGCGTCTTCCACAGCATCAAAAAGAAATATTCATTAAGAATATATTCCACATCTAATTGTTCTTCCATTCTAGTATGTATTATATCTTCTAAAATGTTGCTGAAATGACATGACAAAAGAATCAAGCATACAATTCTGCATCCTTTTCACTCCACATATAACAGCATTTCATCTACCATGAATCTAATGTGATACAGACAATACTGAGAGAGCTAAACCTTGTGTTAAGCATAAGTATGAAACACACCCATTCACACACACGTGCGCACACACTCACACATGTGTAGCACGCAACACTCCCACACACACGCACCTACACAGCTGGGTGGTCTTACTGTGCATACACTATATATCTGGGAAAATATATAATGAACGTAAGATTTACAATTACATGATAATGAATATACAAGCTTCCAGTAACAAATTACATTGACAAGTACTTCAGCTTCATACAAAATCTAGCAAACAGAAACAAATTGCTCCGAAGGAAAGCACTAAGTGGCTCCATCTTCCCATCAACAACTACGTCATACACACAGTTTCAAGACAAGATACTTTCTTCCTACAATCTGATTCAGACTCCTGGCAAGATTCACAGCTAGATATAAATGCTGTATGTCTGTAACACATTTATAAAGGAATATTGTAATTGCATCATATCACTGAAAAAAAAAGTTAATCAGTATCCCTGACAGTAAATAATTATGGAAAACATGATTGTGATATGAATGCTTGCTCTCCAGCTTGACTGTGTGTCTCCACAGCCTGCTACCACACAGTCTCAGGGTCATAAAGCCAAGAAAATTCAGATCCTTTTTCTGATGTGGAACAGTAAAATATTCCCAGGCGAGTAATTGTTAGATAATTACTGTTATCAATAAGTGTGAAATGTTGCATCACAATATCCATCCACAAGGCAAGCTGACGTGACAGACGCCTTCACCGCTGGACCCCCACACCGGCAGGGGCTCGGGGCAAGGCTGTGTTCTGCCACGACTGACATCACTCGGGGGTTACTTTGGGCAAGACGGGTCTAAGGAAAGAATTAAGCCACCGGGTGTGTTGCTATGGGCGACGAGTCTGGCACAGCCTCTCGACGCGGCACCAACGACGCCAGACTATCAACGCACACTAAAATATTCAACATTTAAAAATGACGTTCCATCAACAGTTCCCTGGTCCGTGAAACAACAACACCCTTACCTGGGCAAGGATTTCCGACAGCCTCGAGCAGTGCCACTACCCGGGCACCAACACTTGCTGTACTAAGCACTTCACAAAGGTACTTATAGTTTAAGTACAGAAAGTTCAAAATATTATTTTGCATATACGTACTACTATATATAGAGAAATTATCGTGAAATATTTTCATATTTTTCAAGGTTTATTTTGTGATGATACAGCACTTAAAAAATAAACAAATAAAAAAATGCCTTCTCGTGAGAAGGTTCTAAGGGGCTTTACATTTAACATTTCTAGAAAATTTAAATGATAAATTGAAGTTTAAGGCGAATTATCAATATCATGTCTTGTGATGGGAATGGCAGGATGGTGCGGAGTGTGTGTGATGAGCTGAGCCTCGGCAGCCTGGAGTGTGGCTGCCAACACTGACGCGGCGATGGAATAAAAAAAACCCTCCAGGGCTGCAGGGACCCAAAGGTGTGAAGAAAGAAAGAAAGAAAGAGAGAGAGAGAGAGAGAGAGAGAGAGAGAGAGAGAGAGAGAGAGAGAGAGAGAGAGAGAGAGAGAGAAGAGAGATAGAGAGAGGGGGGGGGGGGGGGGAAGATATGAAGCTGGATTCAAAGTGTGGCATACAAAAGTACAATATGTAATCTATAGGTATCAAGATCTCAATTCTCTGCGTGAAAACTGAAAATATAATTCTTATGGGAATTCCTATCACTAAAAAACTAACACACAAGAAAAAAAAACATATTTGGTTTCTAGTCATAAATTGAAATATTCCATTACTTAAAGATCTAATGATTTTTTTTCCTTTCAGTATGTTGCCTTGAGCTAAACAAAATATGTACAAATCCGACTAAGGGAAATCCACAGCGGCCGGTGGTAGTGAGGGTGTAACAGCACTTATGTACCAGTATCAAGGGTGTAACAGCACTTATGTACCAGTATCAAGGGTGTAACAGCACTTATGTACCAGTATCAAGGGTGTAACAGCACTTATGTACCAGTATCAAGGGTGTAACAGCACTTATGTACCAGTAACAAGGGTGTAACAGCACCTATGTACCAGTATCAAGGGTGTAACAGCACTTATGTACCAGTAACAAGGGTGTAACAGCTACCTATGTACCAGTGTCAAGGGTGTAACAGCACTTATGTACCAGTACCAAGGGTGTAACAGCACTTGTGTACCAGTATCAAGGGTGTAACAGCACTTATGTACCAGTATCAAGGGTGTAACAGCACTTATGTACCAGTATCAAGGGTGTAACAGCACTTATGTACCAGTATCAAGGGTGTAACAACACTTATGTACCAGTATCAAGGGTGTAACAGCACTTGTGTACCAGTATCAAGGGTGTAACAGCACTTGTGTACCAGTATCAAGGGTGTAACAGCACTTATGTACCAGTATCAAGGGTGTAACAACACTTGTGTACCAGTATCAAGGGTGTAACAGCACTTGTGTACCAGTATCAAGGGTGTAACAGCACTTGTGTACCAGTATCAAGGGTGTAACAGCACTTGTGTACCAGTATCAAGGGTGTAACAGCACTTATGTACCAGTACCAAGGGTGTAACAGCACTTGTGTACCAGTATCAAGGGTGTAACAGCACTTATGTACCAGTATCAAGGGTGTAACAGCACTTATGTACCAGTATCAAGGGTGTAACAGCACTTATGTACCAGTATCAAGGGTGTAACAGCACTTATGTACCAGTATCAAGGGTGTAACAACTTATGTACCAGTACCAAGGGTGTAACAGCACCTATGTACCAGTAACAAGGGTGTAACAGCACCTATGTACCAGTATCAAGGGTGTAACAGCACTTGTGTACCAGTACCAAGGGTGTAACAGCACTTATGTACCAGTATCAAAGAGGTCAATTTAGCAACCAAACAGGGGTCAAATAAGGGACGAGGGATGTCCACACACTGTACATGGAGTGGCCGAGACGAGTGATTTCCCCAGTCTGCAAAACAAATTGTTGCGTCAGACGCGAGGAATGTGTGATCTCCGTATAGCCAATAAAGCTTTATAATTTAACCCCTTCACGCCCAGATCTTTCCTTTACAATATAAAATCGTCTAATGGTGCCCAAATTACAAAGGAAATTACATTCTGGGCCTCAAGGGCTTAATGTGCTCCTATACTTTTTTTTTTTTTTTTTTTTTTAACGAGGTGAAAAATCCTAACCCCTTGCTGCTTACTGACTGATATTTGATAGGAGAAGGGAATACTTAGCTTCTTCTTAATTTCAGTTGTATTTTCTTGTAGTTAACCCTATTATCAGGTAAACTTAGGCATAATTTTAAGCATAAGACCTTAAGATAGAATGGAATTTTCGCCTCGTTACAAAAAATAGACTAAGTTATCAATGCTGCCACCAATAGAGACTAGCCTTCACAGAGTTCTTCTACATCCTATTTTCCCAGCTCTCACACACACGGGTCAATCGGGTCATCATGCATTAGTCTGCGGTGAACGTGTGAGCTCAAGACGCCTGCAATGTTACTCGATATCAAATTAATTCTCTGGTTATAGTTATGTTGGCAGTCATACAAGGCATCCATAGCTGACTGTCTCCAATCTCTTAATGTTGCTTCTCTTGCTATCTCTTACTGTTATTTTCATGCTCACTGCTCTTCTGAACTTGCTAACTGCATGCCCCCCCTCCCCTACCGTGGCTTCACTGCACAAGACTTTCTACTCATTCTCATCCCTTTTCTGTCCATCTTCCTAATGCAAGAGTTAACCAGTGAAGATCATCCCTTTCACTGTTAAACTCCGTAACGTTCTTCCTGTTTCTATATTTTCCACTTTCCTACGACTTAAACTACTTCAAGAGGAGGAGTGACAAGACAACTCCCAAACTATAGTCTATTTTTTTTTAACAAGGCAAAAAATCCATTCTATCTTAAGGTCTCGTGCTTAAAAATATGCCTATGTTTACCTGATAATATGGTTAACTATGATAAAATACAACTGAAATTTAAAAGTGTAGTATTCCCTTCTCTTGGCATCAAATATCAGTCAGTAAGCAGCAAGGGGTCAGGATTTTTTGCCTCATTAAAAAAAATAGACTATAAACTGGCCCACCCTCCTTTCACTAATCTCTTCCTTTACTGGGTCTGGCAGCACAATGGGCTTTCTGTTACGGTAGTTTTTTTCTCCTTAGCTAGACCCGTATGATGTAAAAAAATAAAATAATAATTCAAGTAAAAAATACCACAGAGTTGCAAAGAACAAGTGATGCCGTGCAGGACTGACTCACCTGAACTTAGTCTACGGAAACACTTAGCAGGACACCAAGATGGGGGATTAATTTTTCAACTTTTTTCCTCTCCCACCTCCTGAAACAAAGAGATCAGGGTCAAGGCAAAACAGTCACTTTTCTTTTTCAGTAGTCACACAAATATGACTACAGTGAAACCTCTCGTATTCGGACTAATTGGGCCAAGGAGTGGTCCGAGTAATGCAATGATCCGAATAATGGGGGGATATGGAAGAAGAAGGAGAAAAAAAAAAAGAGAAAAAAAAAAAAAAAAAAAAAAAAAAAATCTAGTTATAGCTAGGAAATTTCGACCCCTCAAAAAAAAAAAAAAAAAAAAATTATAGGTGTAGCTAGGAAATTTCGACCCCTAATAAAAAAAAAGAATAAAAAAAAAAAAAAAAAAAGGAGAAGGTCCGAATAATGTCAAAGTCCGAATAATGAGGGTCCGAATACGAGAGGTTTTACTGTATTCTATTCTCTGATCAAGTCAATCAAGCATGGAAGTGCGACGCTTGTATTGCTATGAAGGGCATTACCTTGTGGTGTGGGAGTCTCGGGAAACTTTCTCTTCTGCATGCCCATCGCCTCAATCATCTTCTGGGAGGGCTGTCGCTTTCTCTTGCCGATCTCCTCCCCGGCGCCGTCCTCCGCATCCTCCCCTCCCTCCCCGTCCCCACCCTCACTGGAGACCGGGACTCCCTCCTCCTCGTCTCCCAGGCACGGCATGGAGGCGCCAACCTGAGATAGGAAAGAGTACAAGAACCTTAACTGTCAGGTCCAGCAAAGATTTTTTTTTAAATCACAAAGGAATGGAAAAAAAAAAAAAATATTAATAACTAAAAAAGGGCCAGGGAGCAGTAACATATTTTTCCATGTTATGTTAAAACTCCATTATACATGTGGCAACACTGGCACTAGGATAAGAAGGTAATATATGACTTAAAATCTCACTAGCGCGCCGCAACGCCTCATGAACGAACGCCAACAGTGGCCACAAAACATCAATGCATTCACATGGCTGAAATCAGTGACTAATAAATTTCAACTTCTGGAATCTTCTGAGGGACCGACGGCCGGTGTCTCAGGGACCCACACCCAGGCACACACCGCCCCTGGGAGGACCACGGCCCCTGACATTTTTTTTACTTTTACTTTTTTTCTTTTACGTTGAAGCCTATAGTGCATGTAGGCTCATTTTTTCTTTTGAGGGCTGAGGTGGTTGGCCCCGCACCTACTGGAGGGTCGTGACGGTTGGCCCTCGCCCGTTGGTGACGCAGGCTGGATTTTTATACTTTATAGACTACCTGTGGTGTCATTTTCCACCACTGGGCCGCTGTGTGTACTCCCCGCCATTCTCATAAACAACCCGTTCGCTTGGCTTTGAGTGTTTATGCCGGAATATCCGTACTGCTTCCTTACTTATAAGCCGTGTCCGAGGGGCCGGGTAAACGTAAACGTGTTGTGTTAACACTGACCCAGAAAATGGTCACATGCAAACGTCTGGAAAAACGTGAGAACATACAAAACTTTTCTTTTTTACTTTGGTTACTACTAAAAATTTAATCTTTATAAAAATACCACTCAAACAGAAAACTCAGCCATCCAGAACACACACTTCCCCCCGGGTGTCGCACAGCTGTCGTCTTGCTGATACTACTGACTCAGGGCTTCAGTGAGTGCTGATACACCCCATGTCATGTAACCCCAGGGCACAGCAGGGCCAAGCAGGGCTGCCTTCAATGCAAAGGTAAGGCCATGACACACCAAAGCAGGCTCACCAAGCCACACTTGAATCTGCCTCACACTGGCAAACACAATCACATACATCAATCAAACAAAGTGAATGCATTAACTCTGCTCATCACCAAACACCATCTGTGACAACACAGTGAGCTCGGGATCCCCACACAAATCTAGAGGTTGTATGAATGCCAGATGACCTTTTATCACTGAAACTGTAAGAAGATTAGAAGGAGCTCAAGCTTCTTTGTCCTTTCAGCAAGATCGAGAAGATTCTAAGATACAAATATCTACCCTGTACTAATTTCAGATGAACAGCCATTGCAGCTGCACAATAGTGGCAGCCACTCCAAATTATTCTCTAATTGACTTTGAAGTTAATTGAAACCCTCTTTGGAGCCGTGTCTAGTGTTTACCTCTGTCTTGTCATCAGCTGCATCCCCATCAAGACTCGGCATGTCTGGTCCAATCTGAGGGACCAAACATGAGTTAGTGGATACAGCCAACAAACAATGTGCACCATTAAAACACCTTCAGCCTTCTTACTGTTGGAACTTAGGCTAACTCTAGGTAAAGGACAGAAAGTACACTTGCTTTACATTTCAGCTCTGATGAAGACCAAAGAACAAATTTCCCCGCCCCTTCCCATCCCCGTGAGAACCCAGCAGCCATCAGGCCCCTCCCTCACAGGTGTTAGTGACATCCAAGGCACACCTACCTCGGGTGCCTCCTCAGCCGAGCCATTCTCTGTCTCTGTGGGCTGCTTCTCTCCCAGCTTGACCAGAGATTCTACAACACTCATGGTCTCCAGGGAGCCACTGTCGCCAGTCACCGTCCCGCCGCTGCTCACGGGCACCCCGCCGGCCTCCTGCTGGGCTGGCTCTGTGCTCTCTGTCACCTACAACATCATAACACCACGGTGTCAAAAAGATGCAATGCATTATCCTCTCCAAATGTGAACACAATAAATACTGAAACAAAAGTGTATGACAGTTTGGACGAGTGTATAAATCAAGGTTGTTGGTCAGTCATCACCTCCAGGGTAGTAGTGCCAAGGGTGTGAGGAGGAGCAAGCAAACAGAGGCACTAAGGAAGTGTGTGTACCTTGTGGATGAAGTGTAAGATCTAAAATGTTTATGTCCATGAGGGGTGTTTGGAGGAAGTACAATAGTGGCGGTGGTAATGACGGAGGCAGTGTTATGGAGGGGTGGAAGTGGCAATGACCGAGGCAATGTTATGAAGGGGCACTCACCTGGTTGTGCGTGAGGACCTGGCCCTCCATCTGTGCCAGCTGCTGCTCCACGGGGTCCAGCCCTTCAACCACCTGCCGGGGACAACAGACACTCTTAACTCACTCTAGCACTCAACATTGACTTCAACATCATAAAAACATTGAAAAATCTGACGTTAAACTTTAAGATGATGATGATGGTGATAATAAACGTTCTCTAATGAAGAGGATGACACTTTACCAATCTGCATTATAAATTTAAGCATATGGGCATTCCTAAAAATTTAAACATCAGAAAATCACATGGAACAAAGAAAAAATGCTACTACATCCTCTAGTCCTATTCAGTAAATGACAGAAAACTTTGCTTCCTCCCAGTCTGTGCCACTAACAGGTCCAGATGTGGCATGTGATATACTAAGTAAGAACTGTATGCAGCTTATAGTTTTTTTTTTTTAACGAGGCAAAAATTCCATTCTATCTTAAGGCGTCATGCTTAAAATGCTGCCTATATTTACCTGATAATATGGTTAACTATGATAAAATACAGCTGAAATTAAGAAGAAGCATAGTATTCCCTTCTCCTGGCATCAAATATCAGTCAGTAAGCAGCAAGGGGGCAGGATTCTTCACCTCGTTAAAAAATCCAGAGTATGGGTGTGGCCGAGCCTGTGTGTACAGTCAGCACCATTGAAACATGCTGCGCCAATACCTATGGCGTGGAACAAAGCACCCTCCAAAACCTTGGTTCAAATCCGTCAATGATATTGGCGCGCGAGATGTAGACAAAGACAGTTGACCTTGAGCTACTCACCAAGTTTGAAAGCATTAGGCAGCCTTGGGCATTGACAGTGAGAGGATCACACTTTTTTTGTGCTGCGTCACGTGTTTTTTTGTCCTTGACTGCATTACTTTTGTGCCTCGTGTGGGACAATGGGACGAGGGAGAGAGTTGACCAAACAGATCGCAGCTATTAGTTCCCTGACTCTTGCGGGAAAAGACAATAAAGAAATCTCCGCCATCATCGGTTTGGCATTGAGAAGTGTCCAGCGCTGGACAGAAAAGTGCAAGGACGACGCGGGAGAAACGAATCCGCCGCTACAAAAGAAGAGGACAGTAAAGGCCCGTTTGACCTGAAACCCTGAAAGTGCTACAGCGCCAAGTGGAGCTTGAATCTCGCATCAGTGCAAAGGAATTTAGAGAAAAAAATCTGAGGCTCCTTCAGGATGGTTTTTTAAATTTATGTAGGCGTCCGCCGCTTCCCGAGGTGAAAAATTCTTCGCGCCAATATCAATGGCGCTGACTGTAAGGCCGAGTCTGGACTGACCTGACCCCCGTTGACAGCTGCGCCCAGGTCTCCCTGCACCATCTCGGCCGGCACAAAGCTGATGTTGTCGCCTTCCTGCACCACCACGTACGTCTGCCCCGAGCCCGTCACCACACCTGTACCAACACCACACCACGCAGTTAGGGAAGGGACACTTGGCAGCTTATGGCTCAAGTATACACACTCAATAGAAGTACATGCAATTAGCACATACTAACATGTATAGCCAACAGTGGCTTACTTATATTATTACTATCTATACCTGTGGCACACGAATACTCTAACAGGAACACACAGACATAATAATAATAATAAAACTACGATAATAATAACTACAGTGATGCATCAAGTCTTGCGGAGTCTTGGTTTGCTAATACACTCATACAGCGATTTACGAACACTCTATTTACGAATTTTCGAAGATACGAACAAAATTATTTTATCCCAAAATTCGGTTTACACACGAATAATTCGAAGTTACGAACAAAAGTTTGTAAATTCATAAAAAAAAAATTAAAAAAAATGTAATACATAAATAGTAAGAATATTTATAACACCTAAATATTGTAAAAAGTTCAGTAAACAGAACCATTGGCTCAGCACATCCACACGCGGGGACGCTCAAGATTGTTTGTTTACATATTCTCCGACCGGTCGTGCTGTGTTTATGAACATTATTGTGTATAATCAGACATTTCAGTGATTATTTCAGTGAATAATGCCTCCCAAGCATGGTGCCAGTGCTAGTGTGGGTGGTCCTAAGCCCAAGAAAGCCAGAAAAGCCATAACACTTAGAGACTAAGATAGCGATTCTCAAGAAATTTGACGAAGGCGTGCGAGTGAAGGACATGGCTAATTGGTTTAGCCTTTCCCCGTTGACTGTGGAAGCTAAGGATGTCGACGAGTTGCTAGAATCACACAGCGAGGAGCTAAGTGTCGAAGATCTTAGAGAAATAGAACAGCAACGAGCAGTAGAGGGGGATGCATCAGAAGATTTAGAAACAGAGCAACAGCTGCATCTTACAAGAAAGATCATGTCAGATGTTTTCAGCAAAATTGACAGTGGAGTCCAGGAAATGGTGGATAATGACCCGTAGAAATGGTGGAGTGAAACGTATCTCAAATTAAATAATGGGGTTAAATGGGAAAAATACATTAGATTTACGAATTTTTGATTTACAAACAGTTTTTCAGGAACGTAACCCATTCGTAAATCGAGGTGGCATTGTATA